>NW_026844811.1:10946932-11098262 GCF_025583915.1 Anolis sagrei ordinatus
AAGGAAGGAAGGAAGGAAGGAAGGGAGAAAGGAAAGAAGGAAGGAAGTAGAGAAGGAAGGAAGGAAGGAAGGAAGGGGGAGGGAGGGAGGGAGTGAAGGAAGGAAGGACAGAAAGGAAAAGGGAAGGAAGGAAGGAAAGAGGGAGAGAAGGAGAGAAGGAGGGAAGAAGGGAGAAAAGGAAGGAAAGAAGGAAGGAAGGAAAAAAGGAAAGGAAGGAAAGAGGGAGGGAGAGAAGGAAGGAAGGAAGGCAAGAAAGAGGGAGGGAAGGTTGACCACAGAAACACGTGGCAGGTACAGCTAGTATTACTAGTAATATTACAGTATAATGATTTAGTACAATATGGGAATTAGGGCTGGGCGGTTTCGTTTCGTTATTTCGTAATTCGTTAAAAATTCGTTTTTTTTATAACGAAGCGATAACGAACCATTCAGGGGCATCAAAAAACGAAACGAATTTTTAAATTCGTTTCGTAATTGCTTCGGATTTGTTTTGTATTCGTTTCGTTGTTTTGAAATCGTTTCGTTATTATTTCTGCATGTCTGGGGCAAGTTGTATAGTTGTTGTTTGTTTAATCAGTGAAAAAAAATTATAAATATCACACCAACAGTCAACAACAGAGGTATTGCGCGGTCGCGTCCGCCATTAACAAATCGATTCGTAATTGTTTCGTAATTTTTTCGTAATTATTTTACGAATTACGAAATTTCGTAAAAATCGAACTTTTTACAGAAAAATTTCGGAATTCTTTTAAAAATCGAAACACAAAACCCCCCAAAAAACGAATCGATTTTAGAAACAAATTTTTCCGTTGTTACCCAGGCATAATGGGAATGTATGGTACTGATATTGTGCTATGCTAATATAATGTACTGTACTTACATATGACTTGTAAGCTGCCTGAGTCCCCTTCGGGGTGAGGAGGGCGGCATATAAATGTTGTAAATAGAGAAATAACTACAAGTAGAAGTTGGCTGCAGAATCGCAGTGGAGGACCTAATGTATATCTATCCAATAATCCAGGGGTCCTCAAACTATGGACCGCGGGCCAGACCCGGCCCCCTGAGGGCATTTATCCGGCCCGCGGGGTGTGGAGAAGCGGCAGGCAACGCGGCCCCAAAGCCGCATCGCCAGCCCCTTCCCCTGCCTTCTCCCGGCTTCAGGACGAGGCGAGACCCTGTCCTGAAGCTGGGAGAAGGCAGGCCTGGCCTGGGAAGGGGGCAGACGGCACGGGCCCAAAAGGTGACTCCCCCTTCTCTGGGCCCAGCCTGGCCTCCTCCTGATGTTTCGCCTGCATCGGGACCCCTGAGGGGATCACAAGGGGTGTTCAGAATGCTTTTTGATTATTAAATATGGTTTGGTGGGGTTCAGAATGCTCTTTGATTGTAGGTGAACTATAAACCCCAGCAACTACAACTGCCAAATGACAAAATCATAATTTTTTGAGTCATGGTCACTCCTTGTGTTGTGAGACGTTTTGTTGCCAAATTTGGTGTGATTTGGTTCTTTTGTTTTTAAGGTACTCATTATGCACAGAGCATTTTTATATATATAGATTGTACTGACATATGACTTGTAAGCTGCCTGAGTCCCCTTCGGGGTGAGGAGGGCGGCATATAAATGTTGTAAATAGAGAAATAACTACAAGTAGAAGTTGGTTGCAGAATCACAGAGGAGGACCTAGAGATTCCTAGAGATAATGTGTATCTATCCAATAATCCATCCAATCAACGATTCTGCAAAAAAGCATATCCACAAATGTAGAGGCACGACTGTATTTGAATTCAAGGGTTTAGAACAGGCATGTGCAAACTTGGATTCCCCCCCCCCCTTCCAGGTGTTTTGGACTTCAATTCCCACAATTCCTAATAGTTGGTGGGCTGTTTAGAACATCCAAGGTGAGTTGGCCCTCCTTGTGGCCCTCTCGCTTTCTTCATCCCCTTTTTGCCCGTGCCGTAGTCTGTTGCAGATCTTCTGTTGATACCGCTCTTGCATACCAGTTTGACATCTTGCTCCAGGCATCGAAAATTGCCCAACTTCACCTCTTCTCGGCTTTGTATCCACGTCGTCTTGTAACGTGGCATAGGCGCTTTGCACGTTCCTCAGAGTTCATTGCTTAACACGCCTGAACCTGTTTCACATAGCTTTGTGACTTCAAATTCCTGGTGCAACATGACTCCTGGGTTCCAGGGTCAATCACCACAAACTCCACCAGTATTCAAAGTTTGCTCTTGGAACCTAGGAGTTATAGTTCACCCATATTTAGTGAGAACTGAACCCAGCAGGTGACGAATCTGGACCAAACTTGGCACACAGACCCAACATGGCCAACTTTGAATACTGGTGGAGTTTTCGACGATTGACCTTGGAACCTAGGAGTTATAGTTCATCCATATTCAGAGAGCACTGAACCCAGCAGGTGACAAAGCTTGCTTATCCAGATCTGTCACATGCTGGGTTCAGTGCTCTCTGGATACTGGTGAAATACAACTCCCATATACCAAGGTCAACTTCCTCTGAACCCTGCACACTTGGCCATGTTGGTTCTATGCGCCAAATTTGGTCCAGATCCATTGTCGACTGAGTTCAGTGCTCTATAGATGCGGGTGAACTAGAACTCCCAAAAGTCAAGGTAAAATTTTCCCAAACTCCTCCAGTATGTTTGCTTGGTCATGGAGGTTCTCTGTGCCAAGTTTGGTCCTGATCTATTGTTGGTGGAGGTCACAGTATCTGTGGATGCAGGTGAACTACAACTCTCAAAAATCAAGGTGAATTCCCCCCAAAGCTCCTCCAGTATGTTAAGTTGGTCATGGGGCTTCTCTGTGCCAAGCTTAGTCCAGGTCAGTCATGCATGGGGTAGGCTTGGTTGATCCACAAAAATTGGTTCAAAACTCGTTTTGGATGTAGGGGGCGCTGGTGGTTCGATTCTAAAGTCAATTCCGATTTTCACAGAAAAAATGTTCAAAACTTTTCAAAACTTCTGAGACCTCTGAATCCTTTTGTTAATGGTTTGAAAGTGTTATTTCCTGTTTCATTGGGTGGTCTTTACTTTGAAAGTAGTTATTTTACTCCAGAAGTGGAGAAAAGCAAACGGAGGAAATTCCTTCTCTGGTTTAAATCTGGCTTCTCTGGCTTGAGCCGAGACCAAGAAATTCCTTTATTCTCTGGTTTATAACTGGCTTCTCTGGCTTGAGCCGAGGCCAAGAAATTCCTTCCTTCTCCGGTTTAAAACTGGCTTCTCTGGCTTGAGCCGAGACCGAGAAATCCCTTCCTTCTTTGGTTTATAACTGGCTTCTCTGGCTTGAGCCGGGACTAGTAAATTCCTTCCTTCTCTGGTTTAAAACTGGCTTCTCTGGCTTTAAAACTGGCTTCTCTGGCTTGAGCCGAGGCCAGGAAATTCCTTCCTTCTCTGGTTTAAAACTGGCTTCTCTGGCTTGAGCCGAGGCCAGGAAATTCCTTCCTTCTCTGGTTTAAAACTGGCTTCTCTGGCTTGAGCCGAGGCCAGGAAATTCCTTCCTTCTCTGGTTTAAAACTGGCTTCTCTGGCTTGAGCCGAGGCCAGGAAATTCCTTCCTTCTCTGGTTTAAAACTGGCTTCTCTGGCTTGAGCCGAGGCCAGGAAATTCCTTCCTTCTCTTGGTTTAAAACTGGCTTCTCTGGCTTGAGCCAAGGCCAGGAAATTCCTTCCTTCTCTGGTTTAAAACTGGCTTCTCTGGCTTGAGCCAAGGCCAGGAAATTCCTTCCTTCTCTGGTTTAAAACTGGCTTCTCTGGCTTGAGCCAAGGCCAGGAAATTCCTTCCTTCTCAGGTTTAAAACTGGCTTCTCTGGCTTGAGCCGAGGCCAGGAAATTCCTTCCTTCTCTGGTTCAAAACTGGGTTCTCTGGCTTGAGCCGAGGCCAGGAAATTCCTTCCTTCTCTGGTTTAAAACTGGCTTCTCTGGCTTGAGCCGAGACCAGGGACCAGCAGTGGGGAAAACTGGCTTTAAAACTGGCTTTAAAACTGGCTTCTCTGGCTTGAGCCGAGGCCAGGAAATTCCTTCGTTCTCTGGTTTAAAACTGACTTCTCTGGCTTGAGCCGAGACCAAGAAATTCCTTCCTTCTTTGGTTTATAACTGGCTTCTTTGACTTGAGCCAAGACCAGGAAATTCCTTCCTTCTCTGGTTTAAAACTGGCTTCTCTGGCTTTAAAACTGGCTTCTCTGGCTTGAGCTGAGGCCAGGAAATTCCTTCCTTCTCTGGTTTAAAACTGGCTTCTCTGGCTTGAGCCGAGGCCAGGAAATTCCTTCCTTCTCTGGTTTAAAACTGGCTTCTCTGGCTTGAGCCGAGGCCAGGAAATCCCTTCCTTCTCTGGTTTAAAACTGGCTTCTCTGGCTTGAGCCGAGGCCAAGAAATTCCTTCCTTCTCTGGTTTCAATCTGGCTTCTCTGGCTTGAGCCGAGGCCAAGAAATTCCTTCCTTCTCTGGTTTAAATCTGGCTTCTCTGGCTTGAGCCGAGGCCAAGAAATTCCTTCCTTCTCTTGGTTTATAACTGGCTTCTCTGGCTTGAACCGAGGCCAGGGACCAGAAGTGGGGGAAAGCTGAATAATTTCTGACTCACTTCCTGAGTCATAACAAAAATGGCGGAAAAAGCTTTGGAAGGGCAAAGGGACTTCTGTTTTTTTTAATGCTTTGATCTCTCTTTGAAAAGGTAATTTTAATCAAATTATTAAAAGCTACAAGTTATCCGAGTGCCTCTAACCATGCCTAGCGTGTGGGTCAAAATGATCTTTTGATGTCAGATCGAAAGCAGGCGAGGTACTGCAAATCCCATCATCTGTGGTCCATTCTCCCCCAAACCACACCAGGGCGTGATGTGGGTCTGTGTGACAAGTTTGGTCCTGATTTGTCATTTGTGGGGATCGCAGTGGTCTGTGGAAGTCAAATCAGGTGAAAAAATCACAACATTTCGTTACTCTTGTTATAGTAATAAAATTTTCACTGACGACACTTTAGAAACAAATGCCGACACCTCATTTTATAACCAGTTTTGAAACATTTTTTTTTGTCAATTGCATAGCCATCTGGAATTAGTAGTATTAATTTGGAAAGATGATGCCACATCAATAACTTCCCGTTGTGCCCTTGTGATTGCAATCAACCCACTGTTTCATTTATTGACAAATTCAATGAGGGGATTAATTTGTGAAGACGTTCATTGTCATCTCTTGACATAATTCCATCAACGTTGCTAATCTACCGGCTTTATCTCCCACGGTAATTGCACCTCGCGTGAGGAAATGTGCAAAATGTGCAAAATCCTTTTGGAATTGCTATAGAACGTTTGTGCAGATCTCGAGCGCACGGAAATGGCATCAAGTGAGTGCCGTTGCAACATGAGTAATCTTTTCTAGGGTTCACATCCTCTCCCATCTCATGTTAAGTCGATCACAAAGCCTTTTGCAGGAATCTATATGGGTAACTGCCCAGTTGCTTTGGATGTGGCACAAGGAGGAGATGGACAACTCCTTACACAACATCCAAAGCAATGACATTGTGTATGTATCGCCGACAGGATCCCAGCCCTTGTTTCCCGGTCTGATTTCTAAGATTTCTACATCTCATAGAATCATAGAATCATATTGTCTGGCATTAGGCTACACAATACATTTATTTATAGTATTTATATTCCGCCCTTCTCACCCCACAGGGGACTCAGGGCATGTTACAATGCACATTACATAGCAAACATTCAATGTCAGTTAGACATACAACATATATAGACAGAATAGGGCTCCACAGCCACCTACGAATCCACAAGGAAACCCATCATGGAAGACCATCTTACTCGTCCAACGAGGGATCGCCTAAGTAAGTAAGTAAGTAATAGACAGACACAGAGGCAATTTAACATTCCAGCTGTGCCCAGGTTTTCTGGCTTCATGAGGGTATGCTCGATTCTGTCTCGAGTCCAGAATCCCTTCACCGTCCATTGTGACACTGAGTCCTTTGATGGAGTACTTCCTCATTCTCGCAGCTGGAAGGTTTTATGGTGTCATAAATTAGTTAAATTAGCCTCCCCACATAAAGCGGTACCTAAATTTCCTACTTGACAAATTCAACTGTCTTTCAGGCTGCATAGGTGGACAGCAAGCTAGACTAATGACCGGAAGCTCACTCCAATCCGAGCTGGCTTCAAACTCATGACCTCTCGGTCAGTAGTGATTTAATGCAGGTAGCTCCCAGCTAGCTGCGCCACAGCACGGTCCATATATGTCAAAGTACATTTGTCTGCACTAGGGCTGGGTGGTTTCGTTCGTTAATTTCGTAATTCGTTATTAGTTCGTTATTTTTTATAACGAAGCGATATTGAACCATTCAGGAGCAACTAAAAATCGAAACGAATTTTTCAATTCGTTTCGTAATTGTTTCGTAATTGTTTTGAAATCGTTTCGAAATCGTTTCGTTATTATTTCCGTATGTCTGGTGCAAGTTTTATAGTTGTTGTTTGTTTTATCAGTGATAAAAAAATAAATTATCACACCAACAGTCAACAACAGAGGGAGAGGGAAGCTTCAGAAGTTCCCCCTGTCCCATTTGGAGGTTTTTTAGCGTATTGCGCGGTCGCGTCCATTAACGAATCGATTCGTAATTGTTTTGTAATTTCCGAAATTTCGTAAATTTCGAACTTTTTAAAGAAAAATTTCGGAATTCTTTAAAAAGAAACGCAAAACCCCCCTAAAAACGAATCGAGTTTAGAAACAAATTTTTCCGTGGTTGCCCAGCCCTAGTCTGCACCAAAAAATAATGTTGCTAGGTGAAGTGGCCCTCTGGGGGTGAAGACAGAAAGTATGCAGAGAAGGGAGGGAGGGAGGAAAGAAAGAAAGAGGGAAAGAAGGGAAAGAAAGGAAGGAAATGGAAGGAAAGGGAAGAAAGGAAGGAAGGAATGTCAGGATTATTTAGTTATGTGTGTGTGTGTTTTTCAATGTGCTATGTAATTCAAGATGGATTAAGATGTATTTCAAGATGGATTCTATTCTGTTCAATTGTGTATTAGAAATACTGTACTGAGGCTGTGAAACTGTAACCTTGACAGAAATGAGATAACGTGTTCTCTGGCTGGGAAGAAGAGGGAGGAACTGGTCTCAGCCAGAAGTCAGATAAGCAGATGTTCAGAGACTGTTGTTTTTGCTTAGGAGTTCCTGTCTGTAGCTTGCTGTGAATAGACGTGTGTAGATGTACTTAGTAAAACTTAGTTTTCTGTTATAACTAAAAGTCTGCAGAGTCCTGATTTCTGAACACAGTGTCTGCTGATCTAGCAATCCTTCTGCTGGCAAGCGTCAATACTCTGACAAGGAAGGAAGGAAGAAAGGAAGGAAGGAAGGAAAGCAGGGGGGCACTGGCAGTTTCAGCACTTAAGCAATGCTGGATACTAGGGCTGGGCGGTTTCGTTTCGTTAATTCGTAATTCGTCAAAAATTCGTTATTTTTTTTGTTAACGAAGCGATAACGAACCATTCTGGAGCAACTTAAAAACGAAACGAATTTTTCAATTCGTTTCGTAAATGCTTCGTATTTCGTTATGTATTCGTTTCGTTATTGGTTTGAGGTCGTTTCGTTATTATTTCCGCATGTCTGGGGCAAGTTTTATAGTTGTTTTTTGTTTAATTAGTGAAAAAAAATTATAATATCACACTAACAGTCAACAACAGAGGGAGAGGGAAGCTTCAGAAGTTTTTTTAGCGTATTGCGCGATCGCGGCCGCCATTAACGAATTGATTCGTTATTGTTTCGTTATTGTTTTGCAATTTTTTTACCATTTACGAAATTTCGTAAATATCGAACTTTTTTAAAGGAAAATTTCAGAATTCTTTTAAATATCGAAAGGCAAAAAACCCCAAAAAACGAATCGATTTTAGAAACAAATTTTTCCGTTGTTACCCAGGCCTACTGGATACATAATATGCACTACTCAAACTATAAAGAGAGAGGGGTCTGACCAATGTATGATGATGATGATGATGATGATGATGTTCATTATGTTTAATTATACCCACCTTTTCTTTCTCCACAAGGAGACTCAAAACATATTAGAATATGTTGTTGCTGTTGTTGTTGTTATGTTTATTATACTCCACTTTTTCTCTCCAAAAGTGTTTACATCAAAAGCATTGCAATACAGTTTAAAAACTACTAATATACGAACATTAAAACAGGATTATGGATATTTTAAAATAATTCAGTTGAAATCCATAAAAATGAGGGGTACACGAAACGGCGGAAATCCGTTCTGTTTTTGTTTTGAAATGACAGAAACCCATTCTGTTTTCAGGCAGATTCTTCCCAAAACGGAAACGGAACTCCAGATCCCGAATTACGAAACCGAACGGCGCCCCTCCTAATCTCCCGGAATTGTCCAGAAATTCGAAACAAAAACAGAACAAAAACAGGATAGATTTCCACTATTTTGCAGGATAAAAACATATTCAAAACTAGATGTCAGTAGCGTGTTCCTCGCGGAGTATTTTGATCCCGGAGCATTTGTGTTTCCAGGATTGGTTAGGGTCAAAGCTCAAAGTCTGACAGAAATCCATTCTGTTTTCAGGCAGATTCCTTCCAAAATGGAAATGGGACTCCGGATCCCAAATTATGAATCTGAACGGCCCACTTCCCAATTTCCCTGAATCTTCCAGAAATGCAAAACAAAAACAGAATAAAAACAGGACAGATTTCCGCTGTTTTGCAGAATAAAAACATTCAAAACGAGTTGTTGGAAGTGTGTTCCTCGCGGAGTATTTTGGTCTCGGAGCATTTGGGTTTCCAGGATTGGTTAGGGTCAAAGCTCAAACTCTGACAGAAATCTGGATCCTGAATTACGAATCCGAACAGCCCACCTTCTAGTTTCCCGGAATACAAACATATTCAAAACTAGATGTCGGTGGTGCATTCCTCGTGGAGTATTTCGAGCCAGGAGCATTTGGGTTTCCAGAATTGGTTAGGGTCAAATCTCACACTCTGACGGAAATCAATTTTGTTTTTAGGCAGATTCTTCCCGAAATGGAAATAGACTTCCAGATCCTGAATTACGAATCTGAACAGCCCACCTCCTAGTTTCCCGGAAACGTCCAGAAATTCAAAATGAAAACAGAACAAAAACAAGACAGATTTCCACTGTTTTTCAGAATAAAAGCATGGCCAAAATGGAAACAGAACTCCAGATTTCGAATTACGAATCCAAACAGCCCACACCCTAATTTCCTGGAATCGTCCAGAAATTCAAAACAAAAACAGAACAAAAACAGATTTCTGCTTTTTCATGGAATACAAGCATATTGAAAACTAGATGTCAGTGGTGCGTTCCTCCTGGAATAGGGTCAAATCTCAAACTCTGACAGAAATCAATTTTGTTTTCAGGCAGATTCATCCCGAAATGGAAACAGAACTCCGGATCCCGAATTACAAATCCGAACAGCCCACCTTCTAGTTTCCCAGAATCGTCCAGAAATTCAATACGAAAACAACAAAAACAGGACAGATTTCCATTCTTTCGCAGAATAAAAACATGTCCAAAATGGAAATGGAACTCAGGATCCCTGATTACAAATCCGAATGGCCCACCTCGTAATTTCCCGGAATCATCCAGAAATTCAATACGAAAACAACAAAAACAGGACAATGTATTGTTGAACGCTTTCATGGCCAGAATCACTGGGTTGTTGTAGGTTTTTTTGGGCTATATATCCATGTTCTAGAGGCATTCTCTCCTGACATTTCACCTGCATCTATGGCAAGCATCCTCAGCGGTAGTGAAGTCTGATTTCCACCAGATTTCTGATGGATTTTCTGACAGATTTCCTCCGTTTTGCAGAACAAAAACATGTCCAAAATGGAAATGGGACTCCGGATCCCAAATTACGAATCCGAACGGCCCACCTCCAAATTTCCCGGAATCATCCAGAAATTTGAAACGAAAACAGAACAAAAACAGGACAGATTTCCGCTGTTTTGCAGAATACATTTGGATTTCCAGGATTGGTTAGGGTCAAATCTCAAACTCTGACAGAAATCAAATTTGTTTTCAGGCAGATTCTTCCCGAAATGGAAACGGAACTTCGGATCCCGGAATCCGAATGGCCCACTTCCAAATTTCCCAGAATCGTCCAGAAATTCAATACGAAACCAACCAAAACAGGACAGATTTCCGCTGTTTAGCAGAATAAAAACATGTCCAAAATGGAAATGGAACTCCGGATCCTGAATTACAAATCTGAATGGCCCACCTCCAAATTTCCCGGAAATGAGCAGAAATTCAATAAGAAAACAACAAAAACAAGACAAATTTCCACCGTTTTGCGGAATACAAAGAAATTCAAAACTAGATGTCGGTAGTAGGCTTGGGCGGTTTCGTTCATTATTTTCGTAATTCGTTATTAATTCGTATTTAAATTAGCTTACGATCCAATATTGAGCCATGCAGGAATAGTGTGAGGAGTAAATTAGATTCGAAACAATTTTTTCAATTTATTTCGTAATTATTTCGTAATTATTTCGTAATTATTTCGTAATTATTTTCGCATGTCTGGTGCAAGTTTTATAGTTGTTTGTTTTATCACACCAACAGTCAACAACAGAGGGAGAGGGAAGCTTCAGAAGTTCCCCCTGTCCCATTTGGAGGTTTTTTTTAGCATATTGCGCAATCGTCCGCCATTAACGAATCGATTCGTAATTATACGAAATTTCATAAATTTCAAAATTTTTAAAAGGAAAATTTCAGAATTCTTTAAAAAAACAAAACGCGATGGACCCCTAAAAACGAAACGAGTTTAGAAACAAATTTTTCCGTTGTTACCCAAGCCTAGTCGGTAGTGTGTTCCTTGAGGAGTATTTCGATCCCAGAGCATTTGGGTTTGCAGGATTGGTTCTCAATGAACCTGAGGGTCACCAATCAAACTATGAGATATGGTCGGGAAAAAACCAAACAAACTGCAATCCCCTTTTGTGCAAAATATGCATGAAATCCCTTCCCATGCTTGGAAATGAACTCGCCTGTCGAGTCATTGTCAAACAGCTTGCTAAGCAACTGCAAGATTTTGCAACGATAAGCTAAAGACGAGAGCGAATCCTCGTCGAGCAAAGCAGTGAAGAAACAAGCGAGGCAGCGGTGAAGGATGCAAGCGCTTAATAATCTGGAATGGAAAGGAGGGTGGGACATAATGAGCTGTCAAGAACTGACAGCCTTAGCAAAGAGTCAAAGGCTGAAAAATGCAAGGAGAGCCATTCACCTCCTGAAGTAACCAGTTTGTTTCCCAATGGGATAATTATGTGGGAGGCAGACGAAGTTTGACTATAACTTGGGAGACTTGAGCAGACGTCGCGCTCGGAAGGGAGACACCCGGGATGAGAGGCAGCCCTTCCTTCCTTCCGTCCGACAGCATGGAGTTCGGCTCGGCACTCTGGATGCTGGCCTCCTACCTCGGCCTTACCGCCCTGTTCTTCCTGCTGGCCTGGGGAATCTACTACGATATCACCCGGACGTACGTCCCCACGGACATCCAGCAATACGCCAAACTGCGCTTCTTCAATTTCCTCTCGAAATATGCGGTCGGACTGGTGAGCGCCCCCCAATTTCATGGATAGGTTAAAGGTGTTCCCCTGACATTAAGTCCAGTAACTCTATTCATGATCTTTTCTGGGATTCTACGAAGGTTTTGTAATAGAGTGGGGTGAAGCCGTCTGGCCCCGGGGCTTTATTCAGGGTTAGTTTTTAAATTGCTTTTTTTTATTTCCTCCATGGAAATCCTCCTATTGATTGTCTCTCGTCTCCATTTCTAAGCCGAAGAGCCGGCGTTGTCCATAGACACCTCCAAGGTCATGTGGCCAGCATGACTTCATGGAGTGTCGTTACTTTCCCACCGGAGCGGTACCTATTGATCTACTCACATGTGCATGTTTTCGAACTGCTAGGTTGGCAGAAGCGGGAGCTAACAGCGGGAGCTACCCTGCTCCCCAGATTCAAACCTGCAACCTTTCGGTCAGCAAGTTCAGCAACTCAGCGGTTAATAATAATAATAATAATGATAATGATAATGATAATGATAATGATAATGATAATAATAATAAATATAAATAACAATTATGCTGGGGAAAGTGGAAGGCAAAAGGAAGAGGGGCTGACCAAGGGCAAGATGGATGGATGGCATCCTTGAAGTGTCTGGACTGACCTTGAAGGAGCTGGGGGTGGTGACGGCCAACAGGGAGCTCTGGCGTGGGCTGGTCCATGAAGTCACAAAGAGTCGGAGACGACTGAACGAATGAACAACATAATAAATATAATAATAATAATATAATAAATATAATAAATTTAATAATAATATAAATATAATAAATATAATAATAATAATAATAATAATAATAATAATAATAATAATAATAACAATAATAATAATAATACCCACTGCACCACCGGGGGCTCCTAATTTCATGTATATGTACATGTATATGTATATGTATGTGTATGTGTATGTATATGCATATATTTATGTGTGTGTACGTGTGTGTCACAGTCATGGTCTAAAATTGTTGTGTTGCATGTGTTAAAAATTGATATCGGTTCTATAAGTCCTTCAAGATCTGAAGGACCCTGGTATCCACAAGGTCTCGTTACAGTACAGTTTGAACCCAGTATCCACAAGGTTTCATATATGTGTGTGTGCGCGCGTTTATTGTGTTCATGGTCTAAAATTGTTGTGTTAAAAATGAATCTCAGTTCTTCAAGTCCTTCACGGTCTGAAAGGTCAAAGTGGCTCCGGTATCCACAAGGTCCCATTACAGTACAGTTTGACCCCAGTATCCACAAGGTTTTGTGTGTGTGTTTATGTATATTTGTCAAAAATCGTTGTGTGTTTGTTTATGTATATTAGTTGAAAATCGTTGTGTTGCATGTGTTAAAAAGGAGTATAAGTTTTACAAGTCCTTTATGGTCTGATAGGTCAAAGTGGCTCTGGTATCCACAAGGTCCCATTACAGTACAGTTTGACCCCAGTATCCACAAGGTTTTGTGTGTGTGTTTATGTATATTTGTGTTCACAGTCGAAAATCGTTGTGTTGCATGTGTTAAAAATAAATCTCAGTTCTTCAAGCCCTTCACGGTCTGAAAGGTCAAAGTGGCCCTGGGATCCACAAGGTCCCATTCCTTTCAGTATGACCTCAGTATCCACAAAATTCTATTACAGTACAGTATTTTCCTGGTATCCACAGGATTCCATTACAGTACAGTGTCAGCTCACGGCAGCTGGTTCAATGATGACACGAGACTTCCATCGTAATCAAACAAAGACCTTTACTATCGGACGCTTAGAATTCTGCACGCAGCTCCTCTCTCCTCTGCTGTAGGTGCTGGAGCTGCATTCCTTGGGCACTCGCGTGCGCCATTCCCCCTGGGGGTGCGGGTTGTCCGAATGACGCTCTGGCTTGCCCCGTGCCACGCCCTGCCCCGGCCGGGGCCGTTAATGTAAGGGGCTGTGGGGTTGTTGCCGCTCCTTGGGGTATTCCTTCTCCTCCGTCGCTTGGGGCCGCTTGGATCCTGCGCCTCGCTCCTAGGATTTGGCTGCTCCCCGCACTCGCGTCCCACGGGGATTCTGCGCGAGGCTGGTGTTCCTCCAGCAGGGGGGGCAGGCAGTCCATTAGCCTCGACATCATGGCTAATGTGGTTTCCGTGGCTGCCACCCTCTCCTCCAAGCAGCCGTACCTCTGGGGCATGGTGAAATCCATGTCTCTGCTGCCTCCTCCTGCGACCTCCCTCGGTCGCCTTTGTGTGACCCCGTTGGGGTTAGCGTACGCTGTCGAGGAGGCAAGCGCCGCCACTCTTTCGAGCTCCGCCTCGGCCTCGCCGAGGAGCGAGGTTGGCTTTCTTCCCATCTCCCCGAGGACGGTGTCTTCTTCCTCCTCCAGAGAGGATTTACTCCCCTCTTCCATTATGGCACCTCACCGCTGGTGCGGGGAGAATCCAGGATTAATGTCAGCTCACGGCAGCTGGTTCAATGATGACACGAGACTTCCATCGTAATCAAACAAAGACCTTTACTATCGGATGCATAGACACAGAAAAAGCCGGGATTGCCTGGTCGCAGCAGGCAACCCCTTATATACACTCCCACTTGTTCGAAAGGTAGATTCTAGGGCTGGGCGGTTTCATTCGTTAATTTCGTAATTCGTTATTAATTCGTTATTTTTTTTGATAACGAAGCAATATTGAACCATTCAGGAGCAACTAAAAAACGAAACGAATTTTTAAAATTTATTTCGTAATTGTTTCGTAATTGTTTCGTAATTGTTTCGTTATTATTTCGTTATTATTTCCGTATGTCTGGTGCAAGTTTTATGGTTGTTGTTTGTTTTATCAGTGATAAAAAATAAATTATCACACCAACAGTCAACAACAGAGGGAGAGGGAAGCTTCAGAAGTTCCCCCTGTCCCATTTGGAGGTTTTTTTTAGCGTATTGCGCAATCGCGCCCGTCATTAACGAATCGATTCGTTATTGTTTCGAAACAATTTCGTAAATATCGAACTTTTTTAAAGAAAAATTTCGGAATTCTTTTAAAAAACGAAATGCAAAAACCCCCTAAAAACGAATCGAGTTTAGAAACAAATTTTTCCGTGGTTGCCCAGCCCTAGTAGATTCCCGCCAGACCCAAAACCCCGCGCAAAAGCTTCCCGCCACCAAGCAACTGCCTTCCTTCAAGGCCACCAGCTGCAGGGTCCTTATCAGGGTGAAGCGTCAGGAGTCTAGTTTTCGGCGCCAAAGTCTAGGCTCCGGAAACTGGATCCTGACAGTACAGTATGACTCCAGCATCCACAATGACTTTTTGCCTTCTGGGCAAACATATTTCCGACGAGCATTCACAAGATATACATCTTAAGAACATTAACAAAAACATCTAATCGAGGATATGGAACCATCGCTCACTCAGGAGGCAGATTATGGATGATTTTAGTGGATAATGTTTTAACTTGTTGTTGTTGTTCATTCGTTCAGTCGTCTCCGACTCTTCGTGACCTCATGGACCAGTCCACGCCAGAGCTCCCTGTCGGCCGTCACCACCCCCAGCTCCTTCAAGGTCAGTCCAGTCACTTCAAGGATGCCATCCATCCATCTTGCCCTTGGTCGGCCCCTCTTCCTTTTGCCTTCCACTTTCCCCAGCATCATTGTCTTCTCTAGGCTTTGCTGTCTCCTCATGATGTGGCCAAAGGACTTCAACTTTGTCTCTAGTATCTTTCCCTCCAGTGAGCAGCCGGGCTTTCTTTCCTGGAGGATGGACTGGTTGGATCTTCTCGCAGTCCAAGGCACTCTCAGAACTTTCCTCCAACACCACAGCTCAAAAGCCTCTCTCTTCCTTCGCTCAGCCTTCCCTAAGGTCCAGCTCTCACATCCGTAGGTGACTACAGGGAATACCATGGCTTTGACTAGGCGGATCTTTGTTGCCAGTGTGATGTCTCTACTCTTTACTATTTTATCGAGACTGGACATTGCTCTCCTCCCAAGAAGTAAGCGTCTTCTGATTTCCTGGCCACAGTCTGCATCTGCAGTAATCTTTGCGCCTAGAAATACAAAGTCTGTCACGGCCTCCACATTTTCTCCCTCTATTTCCCAGTTGTCAATCATTCTTGTTGCCATAATCACTAGAGGTTACTATTGTAAAATAAACCATGTGTAATTCACGTTTGATCAGTCCACACACTGCCTTGCCAGAGAAAGAAAATATGCCACGCAGGTGAACAGTTATTTATTTATTTATTTATTTATTTATTTAATCCGCAAACAGGACTTTGTATTACATTTCCAACAGAACAAAACAAACAAACAGATTTAAAAGAACAAAAAACAAAAACACAAATTTTGCAAACTTGGTAGCAGATTAAATGTCCTTTGACCAGTATCTGGCCACTTGGAGTGCCTCTGGTGTTGCCGCAAGAAGGTCCTCCATCATGCATGTGGCAGGGCTCAGGGTGCATTGCAGCAGGTGGTCTGTAGTTTGCTCTTCTCCGCACTCACATGTCGTGGATTCCACTTTGTGGCCCCATTTCTGAAGGTTGGCTCTGCATCTCGTGGTGCCAGAGCGCAGTCTGTTCAGCGCCTTCCAAGTCACCCAGTCTCTGTGTGCCCAGGGGGGAGTCTCTCATCTGGTATCACCCACGGATTGAGGTGCTGGGTTTGAGCCTGCCACTTTTGGACTCTCGCTTGCTGAGGTGTTCCAGCGAGTGTCTCTGTAGATCTAAGAAAACTATTTCTTGATTTAAGTCGTTGACGTGCTGGCTGATACCCAAACAAGGGATGAGCTGGAGATGTCTCTGCCTTGGTCCTTTCACTATTGGCTGCAACTTCCCGGTGGATGTCAGGTGGTGCAATACTGGCTAAGCAGTGTAATTTCTCCAGTGGTGTAGGGCGCAGACACCCTGTGATAATGCAGCATGTCTCATTAAGAGCCACATCCACTGTTTTAGCGTGGTGAGATGTGTTCCACACTGGGCATGCATACTCAGCAGCAGAGTAGCATAGCGCAAGGGCAGATGTCTTCACTGTGTCTGGTTGTGATCCCCAGGTTGTGCCAGTCAGCTTTCGTATGATATTGTTTCTAGCACCCACTTTTTGTTTGATGTTCAGGCAGTGCTTCTTGTAGGTCAGAGAATGGTCCAGAGTGACTCCCAGTATTTGGGTGCGCTGCAATGCTCCAGTGGGATTCCTTCCCAGGTAATCCTCAGAGCTCGGGATGCTTGTCTGTTCTTAAGGTGAAAGGCACATGTCTGTGTTTTAGATGGATTAGGGATCAGTTGGTTTTCCCTGTAATAGGCAGTAAGAGCACCTAGAGCTTCGGAGAGCTTCTGTTCAACCACCTCAAAGCTCCCTGCTTGAGCACAAAGCAGTAATGGCACGATCGTCAGCATAGATGAAACTCTCTGTCCCTTCTGGCAGTGGCTGGTCATTTGTGTAGATGTGGAACATGGATGGAGCGAGCACGCTCCCCTGAGGCAGGCCGTTCTTCTGTTTCCGCCATCTGCTTCTCTGGCCCTGGAACTCAACAAAGAAGCTCCTGTTTTGTAGCAGGTTTCCTATGAGGCGGGTGAGGTGGTCGTCCTTTGTGATATTATACATTTTTCTCAGGAGGAGGCGGTGGTTCACAGTATCATAGGCTGCTGACAGGTCTATGAAGACAGCTCCTGTGATCTGCTGCCTTTCAAAGCCATCTTCTATGTGCTGAGTCAGGTTCAGCACTTGCGATGTGCAGCTTTTGCCTTTCCTGAAGCCAGCTTGCTGTGGAATCAGACAGGGGTCTATTTTTTCCATAATTCTATGCAGAATAAGTCTCTCCAGAACTTTGTAGAGGTGGCACAACAGGGAGATTGGTCTGTAGAGATTTGGATCATTACGGTGAACAGTAAAGAACAAGTAGTGACCCCGGTATCTACAAGGTCCCATTACAGTACAAGATGACCCGGGTATTCACAAGGTCAACATACGTACAATATGATCAATTGTATCAACTCACATAATGTCCTTTTATGATAGGTTTAAAATGGTCTTTCTCTGTCCATCTGGATAAACTCCTTTAGCAGTTCATAAAGCAAGAGCACACTCAAACACTGTCTCTCTCTCTCTCTGCTTCTCTCTTTGAACTCTCTCTCTCTGCTCCTGCATAGCTCAAGTCCTGAACAAAAATGTAACAGTATCCAAAAGTCCCAGGCTCAGCCATCTCCCCGGACATTGCCCAACCAATCAGCTTCATACATCTTATTTTACAGTTGATGCACACACGCATTAACTGATTCCTTGCATCTTCCAACTAGATTGTCTAAATGTCATGTATGAAGCCATGTAAGCCGCTCTGAGTCCCCCTGCGGGGTGAGAAGAGCGGGGTAGAAATGCTGCAAATAAATAAATAAATAAACGTTATCGAGTTGACACTCTAGATCTATGACGGTAATAATAGATTTTGTTCATTCAATGTGAAGTGCATGTAACCATGGATTATTTCCCATTGCTTTTGTAAACAGGGAATGGCGTATGAGAGACTCGGCATTTGCCAGAGGTATACAGTCTGGAGGATTATGTTTAATGGTATACCGCTATTAAAGAAGAGCTCGGCGTTGATAATCAAGGATCTGCTTTTCGACGACGTTCCTGTGCGAGTGTATTGGCCTAAAACATCGTCTTCCGGGAACAGAAGAGGAATGATCTATCTCCATGGAGGCGTTGGTTTGTTCGGAAGCATCAGTATGTCCTGTGGTTATCTATTAGGCATTTTTTAGAAGTGTACGGCTTTGTCCTTTAACACGAATATTTGTCCGTGAGCCATCTAAAAAAAAATTGTGTTGTTCACCTTCGATTGGATTCTCCCTACAACTTGGGACCCTTCTTTGGCCATTTTTAGTTTCATAGACATTAGTTTGGAGATAGTGACGTATTGAACAAACACAACTAACAAATAAAATTGTCCTCAAAACATTGGGAAATGTTCTATATTGCACGAGTGAAACTTTTCCCATATTTTTAGGATGGAACCAATTAGGAAATGACATTTATAACCCAGGAACAAAAATTGTGTTACAGAGTGTAATTTCTAGGGCTGGGTGGTTTCGTTCGTTAATTTCGTAATTCATTATTGATTCGTATTTAAATTAGCTTACGATCCGATATTGAGCCATGCAGGAGCAACTAAAAATCGAAACGAATTTTTCAATTTATTTCGTAATTGGTTCGAAATCGTTTCGAAATTGTTTCGTTATTATTTCCGTATGTCTGGTGCAAGTTTTATAGTTGTTGTTTTATCAGTGATAAAAAAAATAAATTATCACACCAACAGTCAACAACAGAGGGAGAGGGAAGCTTCAGAAGTTCCCCCTGTCCCATTTGGAGGGTTTTTTAGCGTATTGCGCAATCGCGTCCGCCATTAACGAATCAATTCGAAATTTACGAAATTTCGTAAATAACGATTTTTTTAAAAGAAAAATTCAGAATTCCTTTAAAAAACGAAACGCAATGGGCCCCCTAAAAACGAAACGAGTTTAGAAACAATTTTTTCCGTTGTTACCCAGGCCTAGTAATTTCAGTAATGACAACGTACTATTGTCAAAAACTAGTAAAGGCTTGGAATAGTTGTTGTTGTGTTTTTTTGTTGTGTCAGGAGTGACTTGAGAAACTGCAAGTCACTTCTGGTGTGAGAGAATTGGCCGTCTGCAAGGACGTTGCCCAGGGGATGCCCGAATGATTTGATATTTTTATCATCCCTGTGGGAGGCTTCTCTCATGTCCCTGCATGAGGAGCTGGAGTTGATAGAGGGAGCTCATCCACCTCTCCCCGGATTCGAACCTGCGACCTGTCGGTCTTCAGTCCTGCCGGCACAGCGGTTTAACCCACTGCGCCACCAGGGGCTCCTTGGAATAGTTATCCCCAGGGACCCAATTTCAATAGGGGGCATGCTGTCTTTCTTAAATAGTCACCCAATGCATCAGAAAACTCTCCTGTTTTTCAGAAGCTTACGAAAGGGTGAACCGCTACATTTCCCGGAGAAGTGATTCCGTGGTTGTATGTGTTGGGTAAGTGACATCATGTTTCATTGGGGGTCTGGTTGTTGCACTCCAGGTTGAGAAGAAGCCCTCTGACTTTAAACACACCACCAGAAGAGTGAAGAAACAAATCTTCTTTTATTGAAGCTTAGTAAATAGCCAAAAGAAATAAATGCTTGTAAGGAAATCAAAAGGTTCCAAAAAGTAATTAGTAGGGCTGGGCGGTTTCTTTTCGTAATTTCGTAATTCGTTAAAAATTCGTTATTTTTTTTATAACAAAGCGATAACGAACCATTCGGGAGCAACTAAAAAACGAAACGAATTTTTAATTTCGTTTCGTAATTGTTTCGAATTCGTTTTGTATTCGTTTCGTTATCGTTTTGAAATCGTTTCGTTATTATTTCCTCATGTCTGGGGCAAGTTTTATAGTTGTTGTTTGTTTAATCAGTGAAAAAAAATTATAAATATCACACCAACAGTCAACAACAGAGGGAGAGGGAAGCTTCAGAAGTTCCCCCTGTCCCATTTGGAGGTTTTTTAGCGTATTGCGCGGTCGCGTCCGCCATTAACGAATCAATTCGTAATTGTTTCGTAATTGTTTCGTATTGTTTTGCAATTTACGAAATTTCGTAAATATCGAACTTTTTAAAAGAAAAATTTCGGAATTCTTTTAAAAATCGAAACGCAAAACCCCCCAAAAAACGAATCGATTTTAGAAACAAATTTTTCCGTGGTTGCCCAGCCCTAGTAATTAGTCCATAAAAAGTAGTAATTTATTTATTTATTTATTTATTTATTTTGGGTACTTCTACCCCGCCCTTCTCAACCCCCTAAGGGGGACTCAGGGCTGCTTCCAACCGGCATATGTTGATGCCTACAATTCACACAATAAAATACATAGTAACAATAGTTATAACAATTAAAACATTACATTAATACAATAAAAATACAATAAAAAGCCAGCCTGGTGGCCATCGTTTTGCCAAGTCCGTAATTAATAAATTCATTCCGCTTATCATAGTCCGTTTCCAAAGCTTTAGTCGTCATTGCCCATTGTCAGTCTGCCAGATTACCCAAAGGCTTGGTCCCATATCCATGTTTTTAATTTTCTTCTGAAAGAGAGGAGGGATGACGATGATCTCATTTCCCCAGGGAGTGAATTCCACAGGTGGGGGGCCACCACTGAGAAGGCCCTGTCCCTCGTCCCCGCCAATCTTGTTTGTGACAAGGGCAGGGCCGAGAGCAGGGCCCCTCCAGAAGATCTTAAATTCCTAGGCGGGACATAGAAGGAGATACGTTCGGACAGTTACGCTGGGCCAGTGCTGTATAGGGTTATATGTACAGTAACACAAAGCAATGTCCACACAAGAAATAAAAGCTATCCAAAGCAGCATTAATCCAGACAGGAATCAAGCAGGATGCAAAGACAATCCAAAAGGCTAAAAAACTCCACAGAAACAAGACCCCTTGAACAAGACTTCCATGGCACAAGAACTTGGTTTCCAAACGATGCCTGATCTAACAGGTCTTCCCCTGAAGCAAACCTTATATCCCAAAACTCAGAAATTGGTTTCATTTCCCCCACATTTTCCCTTTATCAGATGCAGCCTTTCGGAGCGACGTAAATACTGAGTTTGTTGTCGATCCTGGCTAATCTCCAGCTGCCTATTCTTCAGCTCCCTTTCTGGCTGCTCATTAAAATTCCCAGAGGTCAGATTGTTTTCCAACCCAAATCATAAACTTTCCAACCCAAAACTAACAAAATGAAGTTCAACAGTGACAAATGCAAGATACTCCACTTTGTCAGAAAAAATGAAATGCAAAGATACAGAATGGGTGACGCCTGGATCGAGAGCAGTACGTGTGAAAAAGATCTTGGAGTCCTCGTGGACAACAAGTTAAACATGAGCCAACAATGTGATGTGGCGGCAAAAAAAGCCAATGGGATTTTGGCCTGCATCAATAGGAGCATAGTGTCTAGATTTAGGGAAGTAATGCTACCCCTCTATTCTGCTTTGGTTAGACCACATCTGGAATATTGTGTCCAATTCTGGGCACCACAATTCAAGAGAGATATTGACAAGCTGGAATGTGTCCAGAGGAGGGCGACTAAAATGATCAAGGGTCTGGAGAACAAGCCCTATGAGGAGCGGCTTAGGGAACTGGGCATGTTTAGCCTGAAGAAGAGAAGGCTAAGAGGAGATATGATAGCCATGTATAAATATGTGAGAGGAAGCCACAGGGAGGAGGGAGCAAGCTTGTTTTCTGCTTCCTTGGAGACTAGGACGCGGAACAATGGTTTCAAACTACAAGAGAGGAGATTCCATCTGAACATTAGGAAGAACTTCCTGACTGTGAGAGCCGTTCAGCAGTGGAACTCTCTGCCCCGGAGGGTGGTGGAGGCTCCTTCTTTGGAAGCTTTTAAGCAGAGGCTGGATGGCCATCTGTCAGGGGTGATTTGAATGCAATATTCCTGCTTCTTGGCAGGGGGTTGGACTGGATGGCCCATGAGGTCTCTTCCAACTCTTTGATTCTATGATTCTATGATAAGAGCTCACAGAGAGAGGGAGTGAATTATCATTGCTAGGCCCAGCAGAGATATTCTCATGAGAAACTGCCCTTTGCACTGGGGCCTCTCTGTCATTGTCTGTATGAAAATCATTGACCAAACCATCTCCATTTTGTACCTCAGCCTCGGCAACATTATTTCCCTCATCATTTCCCACATCAGGATCCTGAAACACAAACACAAGCTGAATCCCAACACTGGGTTACAAAGCAGTGAAGTGTCACGAAAGCTTCGTCCCACACTATTTGATCGTTTGCTTTTTCTCCACAGTTGCTGCAATGTTTCCAAAGGACTAGTAACACTTCCCTTGATCAACATTCCCAATAAAATCATTCTAAAACACGGAGACCTATCAAGCTCACTGTATTGGTGACAAGAAAAATCCAACTTAAGACTTTAAATAGTACTTTCTGGAAAGTTACAAGATCCTTTTGCCTGTGAAGCTGTCTGTTTGCGGTGTGTTATGAAAGATTGCACATACACACTAGAGGTGTGCAAATGAATTGGATGTCATCATAACTTGGATCTATTTTGTATGTTTTTTATTTATGACATGTATTCCGACATGCATCACACCAGCTGTACCAGCTGTGGCCAACATTCCCTACCTCTTTCTCTTCTTTCTCTTCTTCCTTCTCTCCCTCTTTCCTTCCTTCCCCTTTTTCTTTCCCTCCTCTTTTCCTTCCTCCTTTCCTTTCTTTCCTTCTTTCTTTCTTTCTTCTTTCTTTCTTTCTTCTCTTTTTCCTCTTTCCCTTCCTTCTCCCCTTTTCTTTCCTTCCTCTTTCCTTCCTTTTTTCTTTCTTTCTCTTTCTCCTTCCTTCCTTCCTTCCTTCCTTCTCTTCTTCTTCCCTTCTTCCGCCCAACTTTTCTTTCCCTTCCTCTTTCTCCCCTTTCTTCCTTCTCTACCTATTCTTGGAGTGTATGTTTTGCATTTATGACATGTATTCCAACATGTCTCACACACATATATATTAGGCTTGGGCGATCCAGTTCGTTAATTTCATTATTCGTTATTGATTCGTATTTAAATTAGCTTACGATCCAATATCGAGCCATGCAGGAATAGTGTGAGGAGTAATTAAGAATCGAAACAATTTTTTCCAATTTTCGTAATGATTTCGTAATGATTTTCATATGTCTGGTGCATTGTATATTATATTATATTATATTATATTATTATATTATATATTATATTACTATATTATTATAATATTATATTATAATTGTATATTATAATATAATATAATATATATAATATAATATAATATAATATATATAATATAATATAATATAATATAATATAATATAGTTGTTTGTTTTATCACACCAACAGTCAACAACAGAGGGAGAGGGAAGCTTCAGAAGTTCCCCCTGTCCCATTTGGAGGTTTTTTTTAGCATATTGCGCAATCGCGTCCGCCATTAACGAATCAATTCGTAATTTACGAAATTTCGAAATTTTGAAATCTTAAATTTCGGAAGTCCTCAGAATTTCGAAACGCTAGCGCACCCTAGAAATGAAACGAGTTTAGAACCAATTCTTTTCTTGATCGCCCAAACCTAATATATATACATAATACAAGCACTAACTGTACCCACCACACATTGCTGTGGCCAACCTTCCCGCCCTCTTTCTCTTCTTTCTTCCCTTCCTTCCTTCCTTCCTTCCTTCCTTCCTTCCTTCCTTCCTTCCCTTTTTTCTTTCTTTCTTTCATTCCTTCCTTCTCTTCTTCTTCCTTTCCTTCTCTCCCAACTTTTCTTTCCCTTCCACTTTCTCCCCTTTCTTCCTTCTCCACCTATTCTTGGACTGCAACTCCCAGCACTCCTCCTCATCAATCTACCTACCTACCTATCTCTATCTAATCTATTTATCTGGAAGATTGCTGGGAGTTGCAGTCCAGGAATAGGAAATTGGAAATATGCAGGGACTGGGATGCTCTCAAAGAGATCCAAGGAGAAGAAACCTTGCATCTTGGAAGCCATGCATTTGGATCCTCCTCCTCTACTAAAGGGCCTGGTCTAGGGGATACTGGGAGCTGTAGTCTGCAAGAGAGTGTGGATGTGCTATTATGTGCTTTGTTTGCCAGGTGGCGTCGTTTTTGCGCATGCACTGTAGCATCTTTTTTGCTTCCACTATGTATTTCCTTGTTTTTATGAGTGATGGTCACTCGTTGGCCTGATAGGTGTATTGTGTCCAAATTTGGTGTCAATTCGTTCAGTGGTTTTTGTTACATTAATCACACAAACTAACATTACATTTTATTTATTTATTTATTTATTTATTTATTTATTTAGATAGATAGATAGATAGATAGATAGATAGATAGATAGAAGACATATGACAGCCTTTTTGGTTTTGCCTCGCTTGAGCTGAAAGTGACTTTGATAAGCTTCTGAGCATTACAGAATTCAAATGAAAAAGTATTGGATGAGTTTGATTGTTAAGTTTTTGTGTGCCACCCCTTCTTAATATCTGTTTACAAAACTTCCAAATTAGATACAATTTACTAATGAAAAATGAAGTCTTGCATACTCCTATTATACACACGTATAGATAGATCGATATTCATTGAAAATGTGCTGCAGGGTATCCCACCCACAGAAACAAAGATTTTGCAGTTTAATAAACTTTTCCCATGTTTTTATGATGGAATCAATTAGGAAATGACATTGATCACCCAGGAACAAAAAGCGTTACATAATGTCATTTCCTGGTAGAGATAGAGAAGGTGCTTGATGACTTTAAATGGGTACTGAATTCATTTCTGGTTTATTTATTTCTGGTACTTTTACCCCGCCCTTCTCAACCCCCGAAGGGGGACTCAGGGCGGCTTACAAAAAAGGCAGAATTCGATGCCTATACAAATTACACATAATATACAAAAACGTAATTAAAACAGTTATCACAATTAAAACAGTCAACAACCAGTACATAGCACATCATATAAAACATCATATAAAAGTCATTCTTATAGTCAGCGTTTCGTTTTCCAGAGTTCCATAGATCCAATCCGTTAATCATTTCCTAGTCATCATCGAAGTTCTTTCTTTATCTGCCCGCTTGTCCAAATGCCTGGTCCCAGATCCATGTTTTTAGTTTTTTCTAAAGGAAAGGAGTGATGTTGCAGATCTAATTTCCCCGGGGAGTGAATTCCACAGGTGGGGGCCACCACCGAGAAGGCCCTGCTCCTCGTCCCCGCCAATCTCACTTGTGATAGAGGCGGGGTCGAGAGCAGGGCCTCCCCAGAAGATCTTAGGCTCCGGGGTGGGACGTAGAGGGAGATCCGTTCAGACAGATACACTGGGCCGGAACCGTATAGGGTTTTGTAGGTCAAAACCAGCACCTTGAATTGTGCTCGGAACTGGATCGGCAGCCAGTGGAGCTGACACAACAGGGGGGTGGTATGCTCCCTGTATGACACCCCGGTGAGTAGTCTGGCTGCCTCCCGCTGGACTAGATGGAGTTTCCGAGCAGTCTTCAAAGGCAACCCCACGTAGAGTGCGTTGCAGTAGTCTATTCGGGATGTAACAAGAGCGTGGACCACCGTGGCCAGATCCGACTTCCCAAGGTACGGGCGCAGCTGGCGCACAAGTTTTAGTTGTGCAAAAGCTCTCCCGGCCACCGCCGTGGGGTTCCAGGCTCAGCGATGAGTCCAGGATCACTCCCGAGCTGCGAACCTGCGTCTTCAGGGGGAGTGTAACCCCGTCTAACACAGGCTGTAACCCTATGCCCTGTTCGGCCTTACGACTGACCAGTAGGACCTCTTTCTTGTCTGGATTCAGTTTCAATTTGTGTTCAACATTAACAAATAGCCACCCATCATAAACCGTGTGTAATATGAGGCCCTCAGTGAATTAAAAATTGTATTTCTCAGAATGCATCATGTAGATTTACAGGTTCAAACCATTTCTCGTTTCTATTTCAGGTTTCGTCTAGCTCCAGAGAATCCATTCCCACTCCCGGTTCTGGACTGCTGCACGGCTACCATACACTTTTTGAAAAATGCAACAAAATACGGAGTGGACCCGAATCGCATTGCTGTTTGCGGAGACAGCAGCGGGGGCACGTTTGCCGCAGCCGTTTGCCAACATCTGGCGACAAAGAAGGACCTTCCGAAGCTCCGTGCTCAGCTCCTCATCTACCCGTTCCTCCAGGCGGTGGACTTCAATCTGCCTTCTTATCAGCAGAACCACTCCATACCTGTTTTGTTTAAGAAGCGGGCGATCAAATGGGGAGCAACGTACCTGACGGGAAGGATAGTAAACGTGGACGGTCTGATGAAGAACGCCCATGTGCCCCAGGACTTGCAGGCGAAATACAAGAAATGGGTGAGCGCCGACCATATCCCAGATGAATTCAAGGCCAGGGGTTACGTGCCATTGGAGGCCGCACCATTCTGTGAAGAACTTTACGAGTTGTGCAAAGAGGGCTTTCATCCAATGTTTTCCCCACTTTTAGCAGAGGAAGATGTGATCCGCCAGCTTCCCGAGACTTTCTTATTAACCTGCGAATACGACGTTGTCCGAGACGACGGGCTTTTGTACAAGAAACGGCTGGAGGACAACGGTGTCCCAGTGACGTGGCATCATGTCAAGGACGGCTTTCACGGAATACTGTTCCTCATTGACGTTGGTCCATTGGAATTCAAATGCACCCGCCAGCATTTTCGTTATGTAATAAATTTCTTAAAATGCCTATAAAATGGGTCAGCGCAGAAGGAAGTGAGTTGTTCTACTCCAGAAACTTAGTTTTTGTGGCTGCTGCAAACTATGTGGCATTGGCTGAGAATTGATGGTGAGATATTCACCATGCTGTTTAATATCTACATGAAGCCGCTGGGAGAGATCATCCAGAGTTTCGGAGTATGGTGTCGCCTGTACGCAGATGACGTCCAACTCTGTCACTCCTTTCCACCTGCTACTAAGGAGGCTGTTCAGACCTTGAACCGGTGCTTGGCTGCTGTGTCGAACTGGATGAGAGCTAACAAATTGAAATTGAATCCAGACAAGACAGAGGTCCTATTGGTCAGTTGAAAGGCCAAACAAGGCAGCCTGTGTTGGATGGGGTTACACTCTCCCCAAAAACCCAGTTTTGCAGCTTAAGGATAATCCGGGATTCATCGTGAGCCTGGAAGCCCAGGTCTCGGCGGTGGCCAGAGGAGCCTTTGCACAATTAAAACTTGTGCGCCAGCTGCACCCATACCTTGGGAAGTCTGATCTGGACACAGTGGTCCATGCTCTTGTTACATCCCGAATATATTATTGCAATGCACTCTATGTGGGGTTGCCTTTGAAGACTCTTTGGAAGACCAACGGTCGGCAGCCAGATTACTCACCAGAGCGACTTACAGGGAGCACATCATGCCCCTGCTTCGACAGCTCCACTGGCTGCCAGTCCACTTCTGAGCATAATTCAAGGTGCTGGTCTTGATCTATAAAGCCCTATATGGTTCCAGCCCAGTTTACTTGTCCGAATGTATCTCCCTCTCTGACCCACCTCGGAGTTTACAATCATCAGGGGAGGCCCTGTTCTTGATCCCCCACTTTCGCAAGCGCGATTGGTGGAGACGAGAGACAGGGCCTTCTCGGTGGTGCCCCCCCATCTGTGGAATGCACTCCCCAGTGAAATCAGGGTGACAACTTCTCTCCTCTCCTTAAGGAAGAAACTCAAGTCTTGGCTTTGGGACCAAGCATTCGCACAGCTGGCTGAGCAACAACTGTCATGACTTGTGTGAATTGTCAATTAAGAGACCTTGAACTTGAACTCTGGACTATGATTTGGATATGCAGACTTGGACTTGGTTGTGTTAATATTTCAGGGCCAATATTTTGAATGTATTTTATTACTTTTTAATGTATTTTATTGCTGTTGACCTGTTTATGTTAATTGTTGTGTACTAACTGTTTCTTTGTCGGTGTCTAATGACTGCCAATTGTAAGCTGTCCTGAGTCCCCCTTCGGGGGTTGAGAAGGACAGGATACAAATGCTCTAAATAAATAAATAGATAAATATTCGTTCAAAATATTCATTCAAAAACAAAGTTTTTGCAGTGTAATAAACATTTTCCATGCTTTGAAAGGTAAAGGTAAAGGTTTCCCCTTGACATTAAGTCTAGTTGTGTCCAATTCGTGGTGGTAGCGCTCATCTCCATTTCTAAGCCGAAGAACCGGTGTTGTTTGTAGACATTAGGCTTGGTTGATCAAGAAAAAAAATGGTTCTAAACTCATTTTGTATATAGGGGGCGCTGGCGTTTCCATTTTAAAATTATTTCTCAAATTTTCTTGAAAAAAGATTGGAAATAGACCAAGGTCGAATTGGAGACCACCTCTGCTAGCTCAGTCAGGGAGACTGCTGGGTCACGAGGTGGGCGGTACACCAGCATGAGAAACTGCCCTTTGCACTGGGGCCTCTTTGTCATTGTCTGTCATTGGCGTTTCGATTTTAAAATTATTTCTCAAATTTTCTTGAAAAAAGATCGGAAATAGCAAAAATCTGAATAGCTTTGTTTACTTCATTAATGGAAAGTGCCCCTCCCCCCGTTAGTTTATAATCTCGCAGTTTCCCTGGCCTCCCTGGCGACAAGCGGCAATGCGGTTTCCCCCAGTGGCTGTCAAGAAGAGCTGGCCGTAGCCACGCCCACCTCATTCCCCTGCCATTCCCCTGTAGAGGTGGCACAACAGGGAGATTGATCTGTAGCTTTTTAGATCATTGCGGTCTTTGCCTGACTTCAAGATGGCGATGACTCTTGCTTTCCTCCAGATTTTGGGGATCTGACAGGATGCAGTGCAGTTGTTCATCAGCTCCAGCAGCCAGCGCCTTGCTTTTGGGCCAAAGTTCTTGATTTGTTCCATCTGTAGATCATGCAGGTCAGCTGCTTTGCCATTTTTACATTTATTGAGAGCCATGTAGGTGTAAAGGGTTCATGAAGGTTGTTGTTCTCAATCTCTGGTTGTCTGGCTATTGGTTTCTTTCCTACTTTGGTGGTAAGGTTGGGTTTCCCATTCTTCAAGAGTTGGTGTGCTATCTGATCTGCCTTTATGTTGGCATGGGTGTCATGAATGACTTTTCAATGACTTTGAAGCATAGGTTCTTTTTATTGCAATTTCTTGTGTGAGAAGGTATATCAGATTACAGAAAACATTTAGACAAAGAATGACATTGGACATACAAACATACCGATTCTATGCAACTACATTGGATTTACAATTACATTGGTTAACAAACAAACAAACAAAGGGGAATTACATTTTCACTCAACATTCACACCACATGTACACACATTCATCCACATGCATCCAACTATTACCATATCCTTTCTCCCTCCTTGGAGAAGCACCTGTTAGGCCAGACCCTGCTTTCCTACAGCCTGCCAATGCATAGTTCCATATTATTATTATTATTATTATTATTATTATTATTATTATTATTATTATCTTTATTTGTACCCCGCTAGCACCTCCCGAAGGACTCGATGCGGCTTACAAAGGCCAAGGCCTCAATACACAACATAACAATACAAAACCTAAAGCAAATTAAAAACAATTACAGCAAAATTAAACAACAAGCAATAAACAATACATCAAAACACAATAAAACTGGGCCGGGCCAGAGTAATGGGTACAAGATTAAAAGTGCTGATGTGACAGGTGATATGTAAAGGATTATAAGGTAAGTGCAGTGTGCAGTAATCTCAATTCTAATAAAGTGCTTCTGGACTTGTTATTGGAGTTTTCCTATTCTGGGAAGGCACATCGGAACAGCCAGGTCTTCAAGTTCTTTCTGAAGACTGCCAATGTAGGGGCCTGTCTAAGATCTTTTGGGAGGGTGTTGGGGGGGCCACCACAGAAAAGGCCCTGTCTCGCGTGCACACCAATCGCGCCTGCGATGCAGGCGGAATCATGAGCAGGGCCTCTCCGGATGAACAAAGTGAAGGCGCGGGTTCATAAACGGAGATGCGGTCACGCAGGTAGGGTGGTCCCAAACCGTTCAGGGCTTTGTAGGTCAGCACCTGCACCTTAAATTGGGCTCGGAAAATAAACGGCAGCCAGTGGAGCTCCTTAAACAGGAGGGTTGACCTCTCTCTGTAAGGAGCCCAGTTAACAACCTGGCTGCTGCCCGTTGGACCAGTTGGAATTTCTGTGCCGTTTTCAAGGGCAGCCCCACGTAGAGCGCATTACAGTAGTCCAATCTAGAGGTGACCAAGGCATGGACCACCCCGGCCAGATCAGCCTTCGCGAGGTACGGTCGCAGTTGGTGCACGAGTCTCAATTGTGCAAAAGCCCTCCCAGACACTGCCGACGCCTGAGCCTCAAGCATAAGCGATAAATCCAAGAGGACTCCCAAACTGCGGACCTGTGGCTTCAGGGGGAGTGTAACCCCGTCCAACACAGGTTGCCTCCCTACACCCCGGTCAGGCTTACGATCGATCAGGAGGATCTCTGTCTTGTCGGGATTGATCTTCAGCTTGTTCCTCCTCATCCAGATAGACACAGCGGCCAGGCACTCGTCCAGCACCTGAGAGGCCTCCTTGGAGTTAGGTGGAAATGAGTAATAGAGTTGTGTGTCATCTGCATAGAGGTGGCACCTAACTCCAAAACTCCGATGACCTCTCCCAGTGGTTTCATGTAGATGTTAAAGAGCATGGGAGTCAGAATAGAGCCTTGCGGGACCCCACAGGTCAAAGGCCAGGGGTCCGAGCAGGCGTCTCCCAGCTTCACCATCTGGGATTCGACCCTCCAGGAAGGACCAGAGCCACGACAGAACCGTGCCCCCGAGACCCATCCCAGAGAGACGACCCAGAAGGATACCATGATCGATGGTATTGAAAGCCGCTGAGATGTCCAAGAGAACCAACAGAGTCACACTCCCCCTGTCCAGCTCTCTACGGAGGTCATCCACCAAGGCGACCAAGGCTGTCTCGGTGCCGTGACCAGGCCTGAAACCAGACTGTGACTGATCTAGGTAGTTGATGTCATCTAAAAAGCCCTGGAGCTGGGAGGCGACCACCCGCTCCAGCACTTTGCCCAAAAAAGGGAGGTTGGAGATCGGTCTGTAATTGTTCAGCACCGTGGAGTCAAGGGAGACCTTTTTAAGGAGTGGACGAACCACTGCTTGTTTCAGATGAGATGGAAAAAACCCCTGCTCCAGTGATGCATTAATGATCAACACAAACCAATCAACCAACCCCTCCCTGGCCGATTTAATTAGCCAAGATGGGCAAGGGTCTAGAGCCGACGTGGTCGCCCTCACAGCCCCAAGCACCTCTGCCACGGTCTCAGGAAGAACAAGCCTAAAAGAATCCCACAAAATTGGACAAGCAGATGCCTCAATCACCTCCTCTGGCACTGTGATGAAATTGGAGTCGAGCTTGAGGCATATCTGAGCAACTTTGCCTGCAAAATGGTGTGCGAACCCGCGACACCGAGTTGCTGGGTCGTCGAAGGTCCCCTCCACCACAGGTGGGTGAAGGAGTTCCCCGACGACACGAAACAACTCTGATGATCTATTTGCTGCAGACGCTATACGGGCAGTCGTGAAGGACTCCTTGGCTACCCGTATAGCCACGGTATACGCCCTAAGAGAGGCAGTAGCCCGTGCTTGGTCAGACACGTCCCGAGAACTCCTCCAAATGCGCTCTAGCCCCCTTCTCGTATGCTTCATCACAGCCAGCTCCTCGGTGAACCAGGGAGACGGCATGTCATGACGCAACGTGATGGGGCGTTCGGGAGCGATCGTATCTATCGCCCTGGTCATCTCCCTGTTATAGAGGTCGACCAAGACGTCGACAGAATCTCCAGGCTCCATGGCAGGAAGAACCCCAAGATTCCTCAGGAATCCCTCCGGATCCATCAGTCTCTTGGGGCGGACCATCTTAATCTGTCCTCCACCCCTGCGGAGGTTGAGGGTCGCAGAGAGTCTAAAACTGATCAGATAGTGATCAGACCATGACACAGGAAGGATGTTTTGTTCTTCCACTCTGATCATTCCACTGTCCGCCACAAAAACTAGGTCGAGTGTGTGTCCAGCCTGATGGGTAGGGCCAGATATAATTTGTGATAGCCCCATGGTCGTCATGGCGGCCATGAAATCCTGAGCTGCACCAGTCAAGGAGGTCTCAGCATGAATGTTAAAGTCTCCCAGCACAACCAGGCGCTGGGAGACCAAGGCCGAATTGGAGACCACCTCTGCTAGCTCAGTCAGGGAATCTACTGGGTCGCGGGGTGGGCGGTACACCAGCAGAAACCCCACGCTATCACGGTTCCCCACCCTCAGGTGGACACACTCAAACCCAGATGCTTGCGGAACAGAGCATCTGACCACGGCGATGGATTGCCGATAGACAACTGCGACCCCTCCTCCCCGCCCCCCCAGCCTGGCCTGCTGATGCACTCCGAAACCCGGTGGGCACAGCTGAGTGAGATTTACTCCCCCCAGCTCGTCCAACCAGGTCTCGGTAATGCAAACCTCCATAACGCCAAAACTTCCATATGCTGAAATGCCAAAACTTATTTCCCTAAGGACAATGCCAAGGATCAGATCTCTGTTTTCCATACAGTAGAGCCTGACTCCTTGCACAAAATCTAAGACTCCAAAAGTGCACTTCTTCCTCTTTCCTTGAGAAAGAAGCACCAAAGTGACCAGGCTGCTCTTGTGCAGATCTGCCACTATCCATAGGTACACTATCTCTCTCCTTCCCATGGAGCAGAGCATAGTGGGTGAAACAGACTCCTCAGGTCGGTCACACTTTGAGCATTATTAGACTGAGTCTTTTATAGGAATACTAGCTGTACCCTGCCGCGCGTTGCTGTGGCCAGCCTTCTCTCCCCCTTTCCCTTTCTTTTCCTCCTTCCTTTCCTCGTTTTCTTCTTTCCTTTCTCCTTTCCCTACCTGTTTACTCCTTACTTAGCTGTTTGCACTTCATCATCCTTCTCATGATTCGCTTGTCCTTCCTGCGTCTTTCCTATCCTTATCTTTTCCTTGCTGCGTCATTTCCTCCCTGCACATTGTTTATTTCCTTCTATAATAATTCAATCTGTACACTCTTTCCTTCCTCAAATCCACTTTTTGTTTTCCTTCCCTCTTGTTCCTTCTTCCCAGCGTATTCGCTGGCTATTCCTTTCCTTGTCGCTAGTAGTTCCAGCATTCCCTCTGATTTCGATTTAGTGTGCATTTTATGTTCTGCGCGTGTCTTGCTGACTTCTTATCTCCCTCCTTTTCTCTCTCATTCTTCTTTCCTCCTTCCTTTTCTCTTCCTCTTCCTTCTTCCTCCTTCCCTCCTTCCTTCCTTCCTTCCTTTCTTTTTCTCCTTCCTTTCTTTCCTCCTTCTTTCTCCTTCTTCCCTTTTTCCTCCCTTCTTTCCTTTCTCTTCCTTTCTTCCTTCCTTCCTCTTCCTTCCTCCTTTTCCTTCCTTCCTCCTTCCTCCTTCTTTCTTTTCCTTTTCTTCGCTTCTTCCTTCCTTCCTTCCTTCCTTCCTTCTCTCCTACCTTCCTTCCCTTCCCTTTTCTTTTCTTCCTTCCTTCCTTCCTATTTACACCCCTTCCCCTCATTTCCGTCCTTCCTTCCCTCACCCACTTCCTTCCCTCCTTCCCATTCTTCATCGTCCCCGATAGCGGCGTCCTTCCTTCCCTGGAGCCAGACGCCGGTGTGCGGGGGCGGCCTGGGCCGGGCGTGGCGGAGGCCGAAGGGCTGTCCTCGGGAGAGGCAGGTCGCGGCCTCTCCCGGGTGGGCCATGAAGGCGCGCAGCGGGGGCCTCCCGGGCAGCCTCCGCTGGTCCAGCCCCGGGAAGGCCACCAGCTGTCCGGGCCCGTGGAAGGTGGACAGCCCCCCATGCCGCACGTGCACCAGGCCGGCCCCCAGCACACACAGGCAGGTGAGCTCCACCCCACTCTCCCCCACACCCTTCTTAATTCACCTAGCAAAGGCAGCGCGAGCTCCCACTCCAGGCGGGGCTTCAGCGCGGCACTAGGCCATGGCCGGTGTTGGCAGCCTGGGAGGGGGCGTGGCTTGCACGGAGGGGGCGTGGTGCGGCCATGTGCGCGCCGGGCGACTCGCGCCGGGACTCCTCTGCGCATGCTCCATTTGGTTGTGTAATTGTGAGTTTGTTGTTATGTTTTTTTGAGTTGTGATGAGTGTTCTGCATACCTTGTGGTTTGAGGTATGCGTACGCCAAGTTTGGTGATTTTTCGTCCGGGGGTTTTCGCGTTTTGTGGCCCCTAACGATGCCCTTTTGCATTTTTTTATATATAGATTCTGTTGATGTATTCCCAAAGTTGTAAATTAATGATAGACACCTTCCATCCTGGATCCATCTCAGTTTCCTGGCCAGATGTTGATCTTGTTAAAGAAGTGGTCTGCAAACACTTAGAAACAAATGCGGTCATCGCTAATAGTCAACATGGATTTATCAAAAACAAGTCATGCCAGACTAATCTGATCTCTTTTTTCGATAGAGTTACAAGCTGGGTAGATGCGGGGAATGCCGTGGATGTAGCGTACCTGGATTTCAGTAAGGCCTTCGACAAGGTCCCCCATGACCTTCTGGCAAACAAACTAGTCCAATGTGGGCTAGGCAAAACTACGGTGAGGTGGATCTGTAATTGGTTAAATGGACGAACCCAGAGGGTGCTCACCAATGCTTCCTCTTCATCCTGGAAAGAAGTGACAAGTGGAGTGCCGCAGGGTTCCGTCCTGGGCCCGGTCCTGTTCAACATCTTTATTAATGACTTAGATGAAGGGATAGAAGGCAGGATCATCAAGTTTGCAGACGACACCAAATTGGGAGGGATAGCCAATACTCCAGAGGACAGGAGCAGGATTCAAAACATTTTGACAGATTAGAGAGATGGGCCAAAACTAACAAAATGAAGTTCAACAGGGACAAATGCAAGATACTCCACTTAGGCAGAAAAAAAAGGCAATGCAAAGATACAGAATGGGGGATGCCTGGCTTGAGAGCAGTACGTGTGAAAAAGATCTTGGAGTCCTCGTGGACAAAAGTTAAACATGAGCCAACAATGTGATGTGGCGACAAAAAAAGCCAATGGGATTTTGGCCTGCATCAATAGGAGCATAGTGTCTAGATCTAGGGAAGTAATGCTACCCCTCTATTCTGTTTGGTTAGACCACATCTGGAATATTGTGTCCAATTCTGGGCACCACAATTCAAGAGAGATATTGACAAGCTGGAATGTGTCCAGAGGAGGCGACTAAAATGATCAAGGGTCTGGAGAACAAGCCCTATGAGGAGCGGCGTAAGGAGCTGGGCATGTTTAGCCTGAAGAAGAGAAGGCTGAGAGGAGATATGATAGCCATGTATAAATATGTGAGAGGAAGCCACAGGGAGGAGGGAGCAAGCTTGTTTTCTGCTCCTTGGAAACTGGACGCGGAACAATGGCTTCAAACTACAAGACAGGAGATTCCACCTGAACATTAGGAAGAACTTCCTGACTGTGAGAGCTGTTCAGCAGTGGAACTCTCTGCCCTGGAGTGCGGTGGAGGCTCCTTCTTTGGAAGCTTTTAAACAGAGGCTGGATGGCCATCTGTCAGGGGTGATTTGAATGCAATATTCCTGCTTCTTGGCAGAATGGGGTTGGACTGGATGGCCCAAGAGGTCTCTTCCAACTCTTTGATTCTATGATTCTTCCATTCATTCCCACACATCATTTGCACATTGAATTTCTTATTACATGGGTATTAGTTTGTGAGGGGTCATTGCTCAGCCGTCTTAGCAGCCTCCACGCCTTCTGATTGCTCCTGCCCATGTCGACCTCTTCAATAATCTGCTTACATTTTTACTCAGCTGTGTGGTGTATAAAGTCAGAGGGCTTTCCTGGCCTGGAGTGCAACATGGCTTCTGATTTCCTGGCTGCCGTCTGCGTCTGCAGTCATCTTTGCACCTAGAAATACAAAGTCTGTCACTGCCTCCATGTTTTCTCCCTCTATTTGCCAATTATCAATCTGTCAGAGAAAGAGAAATGCTTGATGACTTTCAATGGGGACTGAATGATTCATTTGCCTTGGCACTGCCAGTCCTCGACCTCAATACAGTCGTATCCCTCTGATACCATCAACCTGTCGCAGAATTTGGAAAGAAGCGCCTTATCGCTTCCCATCTGACTCCATTACACACATGTAAATTTAATTATAAAAATATTTATGCTGCGTTTGTCAGGATGACTATTCTTAGCGTGACTCTCACTGATTTATGAATACTTTAAACTCAAGTTCCTGGTTCTAAACCAGTTTGTTATTACACCATGCTCAGGTCATCCGAGTTCGTATATAATTGCAACTGATTTTTCCCAATGTTGGCTCTTGCAGAAAAGCAATGCTGGCGAGTTTTGTCGTTATTAAGGAATTATGTTCCCAACCACACCTTTGTCCCTCCCTTTTCGCCGACTGTTTTTGCCCTAAGATCACTAGCTAGTAAACACTGCTGATTGACAGTCATAACAACGGCGCATTTTCCTCGTTTTCAGCAATTTCAGCTTAAACTAGCAAGCGTCTTTCCCTTTGTAACCAAACTGGATCTGGGAATGAACATTTTACATTGCTCCATCGAGAATCCCATAAATCCTGTTGGCGACATATACTCTAAGTACTTCCTTGCACAATGCTGCTCTTCAAGTAAGACGACCTTACAGTGCTGGCACTCCCATAGCCATATAGAAAGATACTCTGTTTATTGATTACTTAGCCCACTGACTGTGTCAAAAATATATAACAAAAAATATACAAATAGACACTCCTTTAATCTACATCTAATCTACATCTATACATATAATAAAAGTCAAAGTTTGTATGCGGTGGACGTGTGGCGGTGTGGCGGAAATGCATGTGCCAGCTTTCTGATTGGCTGCAGCTGTGGTGCTATTTGCATATGATCTCTGATTGGCCAGCTTCAAGAGGAGCCCCTGGTGGAGAAAAGGGTTCATGACAGAAACGGAGACATGAAAGAAGGAAATTTGCATATGGTCTCTGATTGGCCAGCCTCAATTCCAAGATTCCGAGATGACAAAGAGAGAAAAGGAAAAAGCCAGAGGGGGCTGAGTCAGAAAATTACCAATACAGACCAAACTTGGCACACAGAGCCCACAAGACCCACTCGACATCCTGCTGCAGTTTGGAGGAGGATGAACCATGGATGATGGGACATGCAGTACCTTTGCTCACATTCTGAGACTGCTGACCTTCATTCAATGACTGATCTACACCAAACTTGCCACATAGACCTCTCATGACTCACTATACGCCCTGGTGTGGTTTGGCAGGGGGTGGACCATGGATTATGAGTCTTGCAGTACCTTCGCTCAATCCCTGAGACCACTGCAACCCTCATCCAATTACCGACAAAGACCAAACTTGTCACACTGAGTCTCCATGACGTACTCTACATCCTGCTGTGGTTTGGAGTAGGATGCACCATGGATGATGAGACTTGCAATACATGCACTCCCTTCCTGAGACCATTACAACTGCCAAAGATGGATCAGGACCACAACTTACACAGAGAGCCCGCATGACCCACTCTACATCCTGGTGCGGTTTGGAAGAATTTAACAATGGATGATGGGACTTGCAGTCACTTCACTCACTTCCTGAGACCACTGAGGCCCTCGCCAATAACTGACCAAGACCAAACTTGGCACACAGAGTCCCCATGACCCACTCTACATCCTGGTGCACTTTCGAGGAGGACAGACAATGGATGATGGGACTTCAAGTACCTCCACTCCCCAAGACTGCTGTAAAACTGATCTAATGACCAATCAAGACCAAACTTGGCACACAGAGCCGCCATGACCCACTCTACATCCTGCTGCAGTTTTGGAGGAGGGGTTGACCATGGATGATGGAACTTCCAGTACCTTCACTCACATTCTGAGACCTCTGCAAACCTCATCCAATGACGGATCAAGACCAAACTTGGCACATAGACCTCTCATGACCCACTTTACGTCCTGGTGTTGTTTGGAAAAATTTGGAGATGGATGATGGGACTTGCAGTACCTTTGCTCACTTCCTGAGACCACTGAGACCCTCGCCAATGACTAATCAAGACTAAACTTGGCACATGGAGCTCCAATGACCCACTCTACATCCTGGTGCAGTTTGGAGGAGGACAGACCATGGATGATGGGACTTCAAGTACCTCCACTCCCTTCCGAAGATTGCTGCAACCCTCTTCTAATGACCAATCAAGACCAAACTTGGCACACAGAGCCCCCATGATCCACTCTACATCCTGCTGCAGTTTGAAAGAGGATGGACTTTGGATGATGGGACTTCAAGTACCTCCACTCCCCAAGACTGCTGCAAAACTCATCTAATGACCAATCAAGACCAAACTTGGCACACAGAGCCCCCATGACCCACTCTATATCCTGCTGCTGTTTGTAGGAGGATGGGCCATGGATGATGGGACTTGAAGTACCTTCACTCACTTCCTGAAAATTATGCAGGCATTATCCAAAGACCAATAAAGACCAAACTTGGCATACAGAACCACCATTACCCACTTTCTCTAATAACCCTGGCAACGCCGGGTCCCTAAGCTAGTATATAATAAAAGTCAATGTTTGTATGTATGCAGCGGAAGTGTATGTGGCAGCTTTCTGACCGGCTGCCAATTTCACAGGCCAGTGTGACCAACACGGGGGAAGCACCTGGACCAAACTTGGCACACATAACCCCCATGAACCCCTTTACGTCCTGGTGTGGTTTGGGGGAGGTGGACCACAGACTATGGGATTTGTAGTACTCTCAAACAGTTTGGTTCCCACGGTCCACTGTCGCCCCCAACAAAGACCAAACTTGGCCCACAGAGCCCCCATGACTCACTCTACATCCTACCCCAGCGACACTCATCCAAATACCAATAAAGACCAAACTTGGCACAGAGAGCCCCCATGGATGGGACTTCAAGTACCTCCACTCATTTCCCAAGACTGCTGCAACCCTCATCTAATGATCGATGAAGACCAAACTTGGCACACAGAGCCCCCATGACCCACTCTACATCCTACCCCAGTGACACTCATCCAAATACCAATAAAGACCAAACTTGGCACAGAGAGCCCCCATGGATGGGACTTCAAGTACCTCCACTCACTTCCCAAGACTGCTGAAACCCTCATCTAATGATCGATCAAGACCAAACTTGGCACACAGAGCCCCCATGATCCACTCTACATCCTACTGCGGTTTGGAAGAGGGCAGACCATGGATGATGGGACGAAGTACCTCCACTCGCTTTCTAAAACCGCTGCGACCCTCAACAATGACTGAACAAGACCAAACTTGGCACACATAACCCCTATGACACCCTTTATGTCCTGGTGAGGTTTGGGGGAAGGTGGACAATGGATGATGGGATTTGTAGTACTTTCCAACACTTCTGATCCCACAGACCACTGCGGCCCCCAACAAAGACTAATAAAGACCAAACTTGCCACACAGAGCACCCATGGCCCATTCTACATCCTGCTGCACTTTGGAAGAGGATGGCCCATGGATGATGGGACTTGAAGTACCTCCACTCATTTCCCGAGACAACTACAACCCTCATCCAATGACTGATCAAGACCAAAGTTGGCACACAGAGCCCCCATGACCCTCTCTACATCCTGATGCAGTTTCAAGCAGAATGGACCATGGGTGATGGGACTTGAAGTACCTCCACTCACTTCCCAAGACTGCTGCAACCCTCATTTAATGACTGATCAAGACCAAACTTGCCACACAGAGCCCCCATGAGCCACTCTACATCCCGGTGCTATTTGGAGGATGGACGATGGGACTTGCAGTACCTTCACTCACTTCCTGAAACCACAGCGACACTCATCCAAATACCAATAAAGACAAAACTTGGCACAGAGAGCCCCTATGGCCAACAAAATCTGTCCAATAACCATTCCCCATGTTCCGTCCTAAGTTGCTGTATATATTAATTATAACTGCACTTTGTGAGGGAGGTGAGGGTTGGAACGGGCTGGAGAGGTCTGGAATTTGCAGGGCGGGGATGGGAAGTGAATGGATGGGAGGACTAATACAAAATGAACTACCATCAATCAGTTAACTAATATTGAATCATGGGTTGAAGATATGGCTATCATGATGAAACTTGGCACACTTGTAGGCAACATTTGCAACTTTAAGCCTGCCATGTTTCAGAATGTTTCGGTCATCTGCTGATTTTTAGGAAATTCTTAAAGTTTTTACAATAAAACAGACACTTCATGGAAAGTGGTGTGATTGGCTGATAAGGAAAAAACCAGCATGCAGCTGCTGTTGTCGGTTTCATCAGTCCCCTTGCCCCCTCTCACCCAAAAAAATACAGGTTGAAATGCTCTGAAACTTGCTGGCCACATGACCTTGGAGGTGTCCATGGAGGAAAGTAATGGCGCTCCATGCAGTCATGCCGGCCATATGACCTTGGAGGTGTCTCTGCAGGTAGGTAGTGGTGCTCCATGAAGTCATGCTGGCTATACGACCTTGGAGGTGTCTATGCAGGAAGGTAGTGGTGCTCCATGAAGTCATGCTGGCCATATGACCTTGGAGGTGTCCATGCAGGAAAGTAATGGTGCTCCATGCAGTCATGCCAGCCACATGACCTTAGAGATATCTCTGCAGATAGGTAGTGGCTCTCCATGAAGTCATGCTGGCCACACAACCTTGAAGGTGTCTACGCAGGAAGGTAGTGGCGCTCCACAAAGTCATGCTGGCCACATGACCTTGGAGGTGTCTGTGAAGGAAGGTAGTGGGGCTCCATGAAGTCATGCTGGCCATACAAACTTGGAGGTGTCTACGCAGGAGGTTAGTGGCGCTCCATGAAGTCATGCTGGCCACATGACCTTGGAGGTGTCTCTGAAGGAAGGTCATGGTGCTCCATGAAGTCATACTGGCCACATGACCTTGGAGATGTCTCTGCAGGTAGGTAGTGGTGCTCCATGAAGTCATGCTGGCCATACAACCTTGGAGGTGTCTACGCAGGAAGGTAGTGGTGCTCCATGAAGTCATGCTGGTCACATGACCTTGGAGGTGTCTCTGCAGGAAGGTAGTGGCGCTCCATGAAGCCATGTTGGCCACACAACCTTGGAGGTGTCTACGCAGGAAGGTAGTGGTGCTCCATGAAGTCATGCTGGCCATACAACCTTGGAGGTGTCTACGCAGGAAGGTAGTGGTGCTACATGAAGTCATGCTGGTCACATGACCTTGGAGGTGTCTCTGCAGGAAGGTAGTGGTGCTCCATGAAGTCATGCTGGCCATACAACCTTGGAGGTGTCTACGCAGAAAAGTAATGGTGCTCCATGCAGTCATGRCGGCCYCATGACCTTGGAGGTGTCTTCTCAAGGAATCTTGCCAAGAAAATATCTTGTTAAGTTCTCCTTAGGGACACCGTGGGTTAGAGATTACTTGAAGGCACTCAACAACAATACTTCTACTTACACAATTCCAAACAATGCAATACTTCGACTGACACAAAAACTTAAAAGCTCTCTTGAAGGACATTCAAGACGGCTTAGGACTTTATGTGGCTTAGGTCCAGGCTTTTGGTCAGATCGTATCTACAAATATGTATTTTTATAATAATATGGTTCATAGCTGAATTTAAGAATGACGTTCCCCTCGTTGTGTAAATCGCCTTGGGCTCGTCTACTTGGATGATATAACTCTTGTCCCTAAGATGTTCTTGCCCTTCCAGTAGTTATCACGGGGTAAATAAACATGGCTGATTTGCTTCTTATAACAAATACAGGATGGTACTAAAAACTAAGAGGCAATGATGACATGGGATATCCCCTTAATGGCTGTAGGATGAGATCTTACTGCCTCCCTGTGGTTGAAATCGTGTATTGGCTCATTTTAAGATTTCCTCGTAATCCAAGTCTATCGAAAGTGCTTTCCGATACAGCAAAGTCTAAAGGTGGGGAAAGTGAGATTAAAAAATGACATTTTTAATTTGCTTACTCATCTTTAGAATTATATCCCACTTTTTCCTCCAATAAAGACATCTTTTGCTTTTTCGTGGCTCGTTTTTTGGATCTTGCACTGTTGCCACAGATCTAAAATCTGCACTTGCTACTCCTGCTGGTGCTTTGTTTTTTTTCTTTTTTGGTTGGATTGGATTTTCTCCCTTTTTGTCAACTTGGTGCCATCTAGTTTTAGTTCTACATTTTCCAAGCTAAAATGACAACACCCAGCGTTCAACGTTCCAACCAACTGCATTTTCTGACAGTGGTCCACTAACCCATCATATAAATGTTTGTAAGGCTCAAGACGGCTTGTTGTTTTTGTTGTTTCTAATTTATGGTGATGCTTTGACAAACCCATTGTCAAGACCCAAGCGGACCAGCGAGGCAAAACAGCAGCTAAGGAGTTAACAGAAGGTTTTTAATGGCAAATTAACACATAAAAAGGGCTCTTAACGGCAGAGCAATAAACACAAAAGAGCTTGCGGCCAGCAGGAATGTAAACAAACAAGAGTCCAGGCAGTCAACGCTGCGAAAAGGAAAGCAGGAAAAACACAGGTAAAAGGCTTGAAGTCAGCGTCCAAATACAGTCAATTCCGAAGTCCAAACAAATCACCAGGCAATAATCGGCATGAGGAGCGGTCCAACGAAGTCACAGGAGAATAGCAGGAGCGTAGAATGGTCAAGGCAGTCCAAGGGTCAGGGCAGGAGACAAGACTCACGATTCCAAGACAGGCAAAGTTGTCAACACGGTCAGGAAGCCACGATTCTGAAAGCAGGAACTCAAGGCAAGAGTTTAGAAGCAAGGTACACTGGAACACGACACTTTGAACTCTGCAACTAGACTGTTCCCAAGCAGCTCCTTAAATCTCATCAGAGTCACTAGATTCACCTCCAGGTGCATCCATTTCCACAGGTGAATCATGACTTCTCCATTGCTGCCAGTCTGCACCATGGAACTCATCGCTGGAAGTTGGAGCATTAACCACATCTAACACTTCCTGGACCCTGGTCCAGTCCAGCTCTTCATCCTCGCTGTCAGACTCCTCGCAATCTGCTACGTCTTTAAGACGCTTGGAAATGGATTCCTCATCACTGTCTGAGCTGCGTGCTACTCGCTTTACACCACGGTAATCCTCCACCTCCATTTCCTCACGAGTAAACCCCTCAAAGTCTTCCTCATCCGTAGGCTCTAGGAACAAGTCCCTAATGCGCTTCAGCTGTTGCTGAGCGTCTTCCTCTTCCAAGCCTCGTTTCCTCCAACTAGCACTAGTAGATACATGAGGCACACGCTGAGTTACAACACCCATCAAGGAATTTGAGTCCCCTTGTGGGGAGAAAAAGAAGGAAATAATAATAATAATAATAATAATAATAATAATAATAATCGACGACAGATCCCAAGTGTAGACTCTGCAAGGAAGCAGATGAAACAATAGATCACATCCTCAGCTGCTGCAAGAAGATTGCACAGACAGACTACAAGAAGAGGCACAACACTGTTCCTCAGATGATTCATTGGAACTTGTCAGTGGTGGCCCCTCGACTCTGGAACTCACTTCCCAAGGGCATCAGGCATGCCCCAACTCTGGCAGTCTTTAGGAGGAGCCTGAAAACGTGGTTGTTCCAGTGTGCCTTCCCAGAATAATGAACTCTCAGCATTGTGCCCTCAAAATGCACTTTATACTGATCTAAGATTGTTTGTATGCTCTCACCAATGCCCCGTCTCTCCTATCTTGCTCATGCCTAGCATTATTTTTAATGTTCATTACATTTGACCCAGCCATAGATTTTTAATTGTGTGTTGTATTGCTGTCCTTATATATTGCTTTTTTTTGGTTTATGAGTTTATTTAATTGTTTTATTATTGTTGTTATTGCTTGTATTGATGTATTGTGGGCTCGGCCTCATGTAAGCCGCACCGAGTCCCTTGGGGAGATGGTAGCGAGGTACAAATAAAGTTTATTATTATTATTACCAGAGGCGGCCCTAAGTAATTTTCAATGGTAAGCAAACAGTATTTTGCCCCCCCCCCCACCAATCACTGATATATATTTTCTGTTTGTCGTGGGAGTTCTGTGTGCAATATTTGGTTCAATTCCATCATTGGTGGAGTTCAGAATGCTCTTTGATTGTAGGTGAACTATACATCCCAGTAACTACACTTGATGCACGTGCTCCCTTGCCTGGCCCTGGAGAGAGAGAGAGAGAGGTGGAGATGCCCACCTTTCCTGAAAGTAGGCGCAAAAACAAAGGAGGGAGTGGAGGTGGGAGATACCTCCAGCCGGAGGGGCTCTCTCTCTCTCTCTCTCTCTCTCTCTTGGTCCCAATGGCTGAAGAGAAAGTCAGGAGAAGAGGCGACTTTTGGTGCGCACGCTGGGGTCTTCAGACATGCCTCCGGACCCGAAGCGGGCCAGGCACGGCGGCTCCGCCCCTTGGCCCACCCGCGGATTGGGGAGAGGAGAGGAGGCGGGTGGAGCACCGGGGGATCGGGAAAGGGAGCCGGTCATGGGGAAGGGATCGAACGCGGAGAATGATTGAGCGCCAGTTCTGCTCGCGCACCCGGTGGCCAGGTGGAGCAGGAACGAGAGGGGCTAGGCGAGGCTCAAGGGCCCGGCCCCTTTGGGAAGAGGATCGCCGGCAGCGAGGCAAGAAAGCCGAGGCTCCCCCCAGACTGCTAGGGCTGTTGTGAGCTGAGGGGGCGCTCCTCAAGTGGCGGTCGAGGGGCATTTACAGAGGCGCCTCTGCACCCCTGGCAAAAAAAGAGTGTTCTGCGACCGCTTACTTCGCGTAATGGACGAGCCGCCCCTGATTATTACTAGCTGTCCCCTGCCACGTGTTGCTGTGGCCCAGTCTGGTGATCTGGAAAATAAAGTAATAAGAAAGTCTTGGTTTCTAATATATGGAATTCCTTTCTGCTTGTGAGTAAACAGTATTTCTTGTTGTTGCTTTGTCAGTGTTGATGTGGAGAGTGTCTGGTTTGCCGACTCTGGAATATGCAACATATCATCGTCCTTCTTTAAGGGTCTCTTTCAAATCTATGATACTATATCGGTGTGTGTGAGTGAGAATCATATCTATCTATCTCTATCTATGACTGGATGGTTCTCTGTCAGGAGGGTTCTGATTACATTTTCTTGCCCTGGTGAAGAGAGTTGGACTGGATGGCCTTAAGTATTTTCTGTTGGTCATGGGGGTTCTGTGTGGGAAATTTGCCCCAATTCTGTCATTTGTGGGGTTCAGAATGCTCTTTAATTGTAGTGAACTATAAATCCCAGTAACTACAAATCCCAAATGTCAAGGTCTATTTCCTCCAAACTCCATCTGTGTTCATATTTGGGCATATGGAATATCTGTGTCAAGTTTGGTCCAGATCCATCATTGTTTGAGTCCACAGTGATCTCTGGATGTGGGTGAACTACAACTCCCAAACTCAAGGTCAATGCCCATCAAGCCCTTCCGGTGTGTTCTGTTGGTCATGGAAGTCCTGTATGCCATGTTTTGTTGAATTCCATCATTGGTAGAGTTCAGAATGCTCTTTGATTGTAGGCGAACTATAAATCCCAGCAACTACAACTCCCAAATGTCAAGGTCTATTTCCCTTAAACTCCATCTGTGTTCATATTTGGGTATATGGAATATTCGTGCCAAGTGTGGTCCAGATCCATCATTGTTTGAGTCCACAGTGCTCTCTGGATGTGGGTGAACTATAATTCCCAAGCTCAAGGTCAATGTCCACCAATAGGCTTGGGCGATCCAGTTCGTTAATTTCGTTATTCGTTATTAATTCATATTTAAATTAGCTTACGATCCAATATTGAGCCATGCAGGAATAGCGTGAGGAGTAATTAAGAATCAAAACAATTTTTCCAATTTTCGTAATTATTTCGTAATTATTTTCGTATGTCTGGTGCAAGTTTTACAATCTCGCATTTACCCCACTTCCGGTCCCTTTGCTCTGCTGCTTCCCTCCTCTTTCCTCATGCTTCTTCTTGCCTCACTCTGGGCTGCACTGGGCTACCTTCCTTCCTTCCTTCTTTCCTTCTTTCCTTCCTTCCTTCTTTCCTTCTTTCCTTCTTTCCTTCCTTCTTTTCCTTCTTCTTTCCTTCCTTCCTTCCTTCCTTCCTTCCTTCTTTCCCTTCCCCTCCTCCCTCCTCTTTCTCCTGGCATCCTTCTTGCCCAAAATTTCTCATTACTTTATTTTTCATACCCTCACTCTATGCCACAGGAATGCGTTGCCAGGTACAGCTAGTATATAATATAATATAATATAATATAATATAATATAATATAATATAATATACAATTATAATATAATATATAATATAATATAATATAATATATATTATATATTATATTATATTATCATAATACTATTATATTATAGTATTGTATATTATATTATATTATTATATATTATATTACTATATTATTATAATATTATAATTGTATATTATAATATAATATAATATATAATATTATAATAATAATATAATATAATATAGTTGTTGTTTGTTTTATCACACCAACAGTCAACAACAGAGGGAGAGGGAAGCTTCAGAAGTTCCCCCTGTCCCATTTGGAGGGTTTTTTAGCATATTGCGCAATCGCATCCGCCATTAACGAATCGATTCGTAATTTTATGAAATTTCGTAATTCATAATTATACAAAATTTCGTAAATTTCGAAATTTTTAAAAGGAAAATTTCGGAATTTTTTAAAAAAACGAAACACGATAGACTCCTAAAAACGAAACGAGTTTAGATCATTGTTTGAGTCCACAATGTTCTCTGGATGTGGGTGAACTACAATTCCCAAACTCAAGGTCAGTGTCCACCAAACCCTTCCAGTTTTTTCTGTTGGTCATGGGAGCCCTGTGTGCTAAGTTTGGCCCAATTCCATCATTGGTGGAGTTCAGAATGCTCTTTGATTGTAGGTAAACTATAAATCCCAGCAACAACAGTTCCCAAATGACAAACTCAAGTTTTTTTGAGTGGAGGACATAAATTGGACTGTTAGGTGTCTTGTGTCCAAATTTGGTGTCAATTCCCCCAGTGGTTTTTGAGTTCTGATGGTAGCACGAACTAACATTACTTTTTTATTTATATAGATTATTATTAACATTTGGTGATGATATTGCTCCTCCCTTTGATATAGTAGATAGGATACAAAGCCTTTTAAGTGTTTGGGGCAATTCTTGTCATTGTAATTGGTATGAAGAAATAGATGTATTAATAGGAGACTCCTGGATAAGCCTCTTCCATGGTTGATCTAATCTGATCACTTTTTTCGATAGTGTTCCAAGCTGGGTAGATGCAGGGAACGCCATGGATGGAGCGTATCTGGATTTCAGGAAGACATTCCTTCTATAAGGTCACAATGACATCCTGGCAAGGAAACTAAGCCAATGTGGGTTAGGTAACATGAGGTGGACCTGGAACTGGTTAAGCAAACATACCCAATGCTTCCTCTTCATCCTGGCAAGACGTGAGGAGTGCCATCAGCAGGGTTATGGGCCCAGTCCTGTTCGGGATCTTGATTCATGACTTAGATCAGTATTTCTCTACCTTCCTAATGCTGCGACCCCTTAATACACGTTGTGATAGAATCATAGAATCATAGAATCAAAGAGTTGGAAGAGACCTCATGGGCCATCCAGTCCAACCCCCTGCCAAGAAGCAGGAATATTGCATTCAAATCACCCCTGACAGATGGCCATCCAGCCTCTGTACTTCCTGGGATGTATACACCTACAATCAAAGAGCATTCTGAACTCCACCAATGATGGAATTGAACCAAATATGGCACACAGAACTCCCATGACGAACAGAAAATACATATCAATGATTGGTTGGGGGTGTGTGCCAAAATACTGTTTGCTTACCGTTGAAAATTACCTAGGGTCGCCTCTGCTGATACCATCCACCTCTCGCACAATTTGGAAGAGCTTCCTAACTGTGAGAGTTGTTCTGCCCCGGAGTGTGGTGGAGGCTCTTCTTTTGGAAGCTTTAAAGCTGAGGGTGGATGGCCATCTGTTGGGGAGGCTTTGAATGTGATTTTCCTGGTTTTTGGCAAAATGGGGTTGGACTGGGTGGCCCATGAGGTCTCTTCCAACTCTAGGATCCTATGAACTACAGCATCAGGCCGACTTATTCCTGGTTGTGGTTGTGCTCGTGTTTATCACATGCGGATGAAAGAACGAGGCCATCTTTGCACGTCATTTTCCAAAAATGGGGGCAAACGAAAATCCCTTCCCACAGAGGCTTAAAGAGGGAGCACACCGTGTGCTGGATGCTTTGAGCATATTTGAGAGCATTATGCCTTGCAAAGCCTCCGGATCGCAATCGCCATTGCGAAAAGATCCTTCATGTGGAGTCTTCGTTTGCAATTAAAAGGAACTTTGCTCTCGCAATTCTTGATGAAATACCTAATTAGCTTTGATGAATAGTAATCCCCGTTAAAATAATGCAAATGCAGTCAAGGCAAGGGCTAGACGTCGATTGCCTTCTCATGTGGGAGGCAGGGTTCTTTTCACAACGGGTTCGTTATAAACGGACGGATTGAGATGGGGCCAAACCTCTGAAATCGCCAGGGATGAGAAGAGATCTTTCCGTCGCCGCCGAGCCAAAGGAATGGTGTTGACTTCGCTTCTATGGATGCTGGTGTCCTACCTGAGCATTTTTGTCCTCTTCCTCCTCGCATGGGGAGTGTGGTACAACCTGAGAAGGACACACATCCCCCAAGGAATCGCAATACCCAGACTCCTATGGCTTGCTACTTTTATCTCCAGCTGTGCATTAATGCTGGTAAGTTTCTGATATATATTTTCTGTTTGTTGTGGGAGTTCTGTGTGCCATATTTGGTTCAATTCCATCATTGGTGGAGTTCAGAATGCTCTTTAATTGTAGGTGAACAGTACATCACCAAATATCAAAACAGTTATTAAAACCATAAAACAATCTCATCAGTTGAGTCGCCGTTCCAGTCCTTGTCTCACTAAAAGCTGCATACATCTTTTGCCTGGTCTCAGAACCATGATTTTAATTTTTTTCTAAAGGTCAGGAGCTCCCTCGAGCAGATCTTACTTCGTTTGGGAGTGTGTTCCATAGGTGGGGGACCACAGCGGAGAAGGCCCTGCTCCTCATCCCGGCCAGCCGCATTGGCACTGTTGACGGGAGCTAGAGCAGGGCCTCCCCGGATAATCTTAGATTACGAGGTGGAACATAGGGGTGGATGCGTTCGGACAAATAAGCTGAGCTCAAACCATATAGAGCTTTATAGGTCAAAACCAGCACTTTGAATTGGGCTCAGAGATGGACCGACAGCCAGTGGAACTGGCATAACAGGGGGGTGGTATGCTCACTCTATGCCGCCCCACTTAGTAATCTGGCTGCCACCCGTTGAACTAACTGAAGTTTCTGAACCCTCTTCAAAACCAGCCCCACGTAGAGCGTGTTGCAGTAATCTATTCGGGATGTAACCAGAGTGTGGACCACAGTGGCCAAATCAGACTTCCCAAGGTACAGGCGCAGCTGGCGCACAAGTTTTAGCTGTGCTAAAGCTCCCCTGGCCACCTTCAAAACCTGGGGTTTCAGGCTCAGCGATGAATCCATGATCACTCCCAAGCTGCGAACCTGCGTCTTCAGGGGGAGAGTAACCCCATCCAACACAGGCTGTAACCCTATGCCCTGTTCGGCCTTTCGACTGACCAGGAGGACCTCTGCCTTGTCTGGATTCAATTTCAATTTGTTAGCCCTCATCCAGTCCGACACAGCAGCCAGTTCAAGGTCTGGACAGCTTCCGTAGTAACAGGTGGGAAGGAGTGACAGAGTTGGATGTCATCTGCGGACAGGTGACACCGCACCCCAAAACTCGGGATGACCTCCCTCAGAGGCCTCATGTAGATGTTAAACAACATGGGAGACAGTATAGAGCCCAGAGGAACCCCACAAGACAATTGTTGTGGGGTTGAACAGGATTTGAATGTCATCTGTGTACAGATAACACCTTGCTCCGAAACTCTGGATGATCTCCCCCAGTGGCTTCATATAGATGTTAAATAATAGGGCTGGGCAACCACGGAAAAAATTGTTTCTAAACTCGATTCGTTTTTAGGGGGGTTTTGCGTTTGGTTTTTTAAAAAGAATTCCGAAATTTTTCTTTAAAAAAGTTCGAAATATACGAAATTTCGGAAATTACGAAACAATTACGAATCGATTACGAATCGATTCGTTAATGGCGGACGCGATTGCGCAATACGCTAAAAAACCCTCCAAATGGGACAGGGGGAACTTCTGAAGCTTCCCTCTCCCTCTGTTGTTGACTGTTGGTGTGATAATTTATTTTTTTATCACTGATAAAACAAACAACAACTATAAAACTTGCACCAGACATACGAAAATAATAACGAAACGATTTCGAAACGATTTCGAAACGATTTCGAAATGATTTCGAAATGATTTCAAAACAATTACAAAATGAATTAAAAAATTCGTTTCGATTTTTAGTTGCTCCTGAGTGGTTCAATATCGGATCGTAAGCTAAATACGAATCAATAACGAATTACGAAATTAACGAACGAAACCGCCCAGCCCTATTAAATAACATCCGGGACAGCACTGAACCCTGAGGGACTCCACAAGACAATGGTTGTGGAGCCGAACAGGTGTCACCCAGTAACTCCTTCTGAGACCGACCCTCCAGGAAGGACTGAAGCCACTGCAGAGCAGTACCTCCAAGTCCCATTTCTGCGAGGCATCCCAGAAGGATACCGTGGTCGCCGGTATCGAAGGCCGCTGAGAGATTCAGCAGAACCAACAGGGACACACTACCCCTGTCGAGCTCCCGGCGTAGATCATCTACTAAGGCGACCAAGGCTGTTTCAGTGCCCTGTCCCGGCCTAAAGCCAGACTGTGCCGGATCTAGAAAATCAATGTCTACCAAGAATCCCTGGAGGTGCGAAGCCACCACACGTTCCATGACTTTGCCCAAGTAGGGGAGATTAGAGACTGGCTGATAGTTGACTAATTGAGTGGGGTCCAGGGATGTTTTTTTCAACAGCGGTTTTATAACAGCCTGTTTTAGGCTGGCTGGAATCTTGCCCTCCTGTAAGGAGGCATTAACCACCACCTTTACCCACCCTGCCAAACCCCCTCTGGCTTCTTTGATCAGCCAGGATGGGCAGGGGTCTAGGATGTATGTGGTTGGCCTCACTTCTCCAAGGATCTTGTCCATATTCTCGAGTTGAATCAATTGAAAAGAATCCATTAAAACCGGACAAGCAGGTGCTCGTGTTACATCCTCAGAGACTGCTGTCAACGTGGTGTCGAAGTCAGAACGGACCAGTGCAACTTTGTCCGCAAAGAACCAAGCAAATGCTTCACAGGAGGCAACCCCTGGCAGTGAAACCAGAAGAAGCCTGTTAGCATCTCCATCTGTGTTCATATTTGGGTGTATTGAGTGCTTCTGCCAAGTTTGGTCCAGATCCATTATTGTTTGAGTACACAGTGCTCTCTAGATGGAGGTGAACTACAACTCCAAAACTCAAGGTCAATGCCCACCAAACCCTTCTGGTGTTTTCTGTTGGTCATGGGAGTTCTGTGTGCCAAGTTTGGTTCAATTCCATCGGTGATGGAGTTCAGAATTCTTTGATTGTAGGTGAACTATAAATCCCAGCAACTACAACTCCCAAATGACAACATCGTAATTTTTTGAGTGATGGTCACTCTTTGTGTTGTGAGACATTTTGTTGCCAAATTTGGGGTGATTTCGTTCATTGGTTCTTTTGTTTTTAAGGTACTCATGTCATATGTTCCACAGTTGATGGTGGTTGGTGGTGGTAGACCTGGCAGTTGGTGATGGAAGGGTTAATGTAAGTCTTGTTTCTAAAGGGCTGAGTAGTTTGTAAGTAACAGTTTACAGGTAAAATCAATTAAGGGTGGAGGTGTGCTGGAGATGGGTTGCAGCTGGGTGTTATTGGATTTAAGGAGCTAACTTTGAGACTGATTTTTGGGAGAAAAAGTATTCTGTCACATTGCCAGGGTTCTACCTTGTTTAGGTAGAGATGAATCAAAACTCCCAGTTTTATCAAACAGTTTAATTAAAACAGCACTTACTTGCTGGATGTTTTAATAGACTAAAATATAAAACACAAAGATAGCACACAGCTACAGAATAAACAAAAACTGATAGTAAAAATAATTTCGTAGTCAAAAGGGTCCAGTCCAGTGGTCAAATGCCGAGAGTTCAATAACAGAGTCCAGGGATCAAGAGTCTATACAGTAGTCAAAAGCCAGTCCAAAGGTTCAAGGTTCCAGTATTCCAAGATTACAGGAGACAGGTCAGGATACTGAAAAATCCAACAGACCTGGGGGAAAAGCCAGCAGCGTCCACCACCAAAATACAACAGATACTTTTCTCCCAAAAATCAGTCTCAAAGTTAGCTCCTTAAATCCCGTAACACCCAGCTGCAACCCATCTCCAGCACACCTCCACCCTTAATTGATTTTACCTGTAAACTGTTACTTACAAACTACTCAGCCCTTTAGAAACAAGACTTACATTAACCCTTCCATCACAAACTGCCAAGTCTACCACCACCAACCACTATCAACTGTGGAACATATGACATGAGTACCTTAAGGAGGAAGAGGAGGAGGAGGAAGAGGGGGGGAGGAGGAGGAGGAAGAGGAGGAGAAGAGGAGGAGGAGGAGGAGAAAGAGGAGGAGGAGGAGAAAGAGGAGGAGGAGAAAGAGGAAGAGGAGAAGAGGAAGAGAAGAGGGGGAGGAGGAGGAGGAGGAGGAGGAGGAAGAGGAGGAAGAGGAGGAGGAGGAGAAGGAGGAAGAGGAGGAGGAGGAGGAAGAAGAGGAGGAAGAGGAGGAATACTTGGTAAAACAGAAACAGGGTTTATTTTAAAGACTTTAAAGATGTATAACTACTAGTCTTGGGTAACTACGGAAAAATTTGGTTCTAAACTCGTTTAGTTTTTAGGGGGCCCTTGCGTTTCATTTTTTTTAAAGAATTCCGAAATTTTCCTTTAAAAAAGTTCAAAATATACGAAATTTCATAAAATTACGAATTGATTCGTTAATGGCGGACGCGATTGCGCAATACGCTAAAAAACCCTCCAAATGGGACAGGGGGAACTTCTGAAGCTTCCTTCTCCCTCTGTTGTTGACTGTTGGTGTGATAATTTATTTTTTATCACTGATAAAACAAACAACAACTATAAAACTTGCACCAGACATACGGAAATAATTACGAAACAATTTTGAAACAATTACGAAACAATTACGAAACAATACGAAATAAATTGGAAAAATTGTTTCGATTTTTAATTACTCCTCACAGTAGTCCTGCATGGCTCAATATTGGATCGTAAGCTAATTTAAATACGAATTAATAACGAATTACGAAATTAACGAACGAAACCGCCCAAGCCTAATAACTACTAAACAACTAAATTAAAGTATAAATATTAAAATAAATATAGCGTAACTACTTTGCGGATTTTCACTTAGCGCGGGTGTTCCTGGAATGTAACACCTACGATAAGTAAGGAAACACTGTATTTACTGTCCTGATTTTAGAGTTTTTCAAAATACTGGTAGCCCGATTTTGAAGCAGCCAGGCGTGGCATTCCAGTATCTTAAGGATCCATTATTCAAATGAGAGAAATGGTTTAAATTGGTTTCTTTAATTTTTATTTGCCTGCTTTAATAGGATTTCCTCATTTTAATTTGCCTCATTTCAATCCTAAATGCGTGTTATACTAACTTCTCTATCTCTTTTCGTGAATAGGCATTGGTCCTCGAGAAACTTGGCATTTGCTATCGATATAAGGTCTGGAGGGTTCTAATGGATGGAATAGCGCCTAAAAAGACCTCAAAGCTGATCATCAAGGATTTATTCTTCGACGAGATTCCTGTGCGGGTGTATTGGCCCAAAACGCCATCTGCTGGGAACAGAAGAGGAATGGTTTACATTCATGGGGGATGTGGCTTGTTTGGAAGCATTCGTAAGTTCCCACAAAGGAGCCTATTGATCATATTATGTTGGGTGGTTTTTTAAAAAGAATTTTATTGAGTTATATAAACATAAACATAAAAAAAATTACAGGGAAAGTGGGAGAACATTGTTTTATAGGAAAGTAGGAAATTTCAGATTTAAAATATTCACACACAAAAAAGAAGAAAAAGGAAAAAAGAAAAGAGAAAAAGAAGAAAAAAAAGAAAAAAAGGAAAAATCAAAAATAAATTGTTGACTTCCATTATGTGACTTCGCTTAGTTAATTATTGTCTCATTTCAGTATCTACTTCTTACAGTTTCCCAACGGCTCTTTCTTTAACAGCCCGCATATCTACTATTCAACCATCATTATCCTTGACCACTTACAAGAGTCTATTCAACCGTTGGTATCTTCTTCTCTCTTTTCCTTTATTTTTTTTCAAAAAGTGACCAGTCTCTCTTATTGGATTTCCCAAGTTCTTTCTCAACAAAAAAAGTTAGTTTATCCATGTCTTTAATCTCTTGAATTTTATTTAACCAATCTTCTACCTCCAGTGTGTTGTTGTAGTGAAATTGCTACTCTATGTTAAAGTTTTGGTGTATAGCTCTATGTTTACATATGGCAGATAGGGAAGAATAGACACAGACAGGGTAGCAACAGCAGAGATAGGATTCATTTGCATATGGGAAGCCGATTGGTCATATGCAGATTAGTGTAGGCCCAGGATTTGAAAAGGCTGCTAGGCCAAAATGACAGTTGGGGAGAGCAGAGCTGAGCATTCCAAAGGGGTGGAGCCAAGGTTCTGAAAGAGGCAGTTAGAGTGAGGGAATTTGAAAATGACAGTTAGGAATCTGTGTGTGAAGAGGAGAATTGGTTTTTGAGTGCCTGATAGAAATAAGCAGTTATGAAGATGTGTTAAAGACTTCTGATATAGAGCAGTTAGTTAAATAGAGCTCGAGTTTTAGGGAACATAAAGAAGGCTAGTGTTGCCTTAGTTCAGAATATAATTCAGCCAAGAGTGTGTAAAGCAAATAACATGTTTGTGAATGTGAAACGTTGATAGTTTATTCAGAAAAGTTAACCAAGTAAATGATACTGACTGTAAGCCTCAAGATTGCAACAAAACACAAATGTAACCACAAGCATTGGAGCCAGAAGTTATAAATAAACTGGGTTACTTTGTTATACACAAGAGTGTTTCATTGCCTGTGATATAAAGTAGAAAGGTTTAACAGCACACAGAAAGTCCCAGCCAATATAAAAGAAGAAACTGAATCAGTATAAGGCAGCAAAGAGGTTTTTAAAAAGGAAATAATCCCTCTCCCTCGCCTCAGTTGTCCATTTTCCAAAACTTTGCAAATATTATCCTTGCGGCTGTTACTATGTATGTAAATAATATATCTTTGAATCTATATTGAATCTATAATATATATTTGAATCTAAAGTAATGTCCAAATCTGTGATATTTAATAAGTAGTAGTCCGGTTTTCTAGGAAATGAAATTTCTAATATTTTTTGTGTCTCTATATGTATATTCCTCCAATATTCTTGTGCTTTCTTACAAGTCCACCACATGTGGAAGAAACTACCTTCAACCTCCTGGCATTTCCAGCATTTATTGTCCATATTCTTATACATTAAGTCTTTTTTTTGGAGCCATATACCATCTATGAAACATCTCTAACCAGTTTTCTTTTAGATCCATCGCATAGGTATATTTTAATTTTTTATTCCAAATTAATTTCTATTCTCTTAAATGAACTGGCCTCTTCAAATTTTGCGCCCATCTAATCATACAATTTTTTATAGTTTCTGTTTCTGTCGCCCAGTCCAATAACTTATTCTAGATTTTGGTTATTATTTTTTTTCTGAGTTTGGAGAATTTTGTCCCACGCTGTTTCTTCTAAGTTAAAGCCTATTTTTTTTATCTTGATTATAATAGTTCAAAATTTGCATATAATGTAACCAGGAAATGTTTTCGAATTCCTTTTTTATATGCTCATGGGGTTTTAATAATTCTGTGTTTTTAATAAGTAGATCCTTATATGTCGGCCATTTTAACCAACCCAATAATCTTCTTTGATTCGCCTCCATGGGAGAGACCCATGATGGAGTTTTTGAGTAAAAATGTCTTTTATATTTTGTTTTTAGCAAAGCAGATCTTATAAAGTGATTTCCGAATCCCTTTTCCTTTTTTTCTCATTCATACCACACATAAGCGTGCCATCCTGTCCTTAAATCGAAGCCTTCTAATGAAAGCAGTTTCTCATTACGTAACTTTATCCACTCCACAACCCATACAAGTGCACTCGCCTCATGATATAACTTAAAATCTGGGATGCCAAAGTCTCCCCTTGTCTTTTTATGAGAACAGTGTATTTGATTCTTGGTTGATCATATTATGTTGTTTAGAAATTGGAATACCGGCAGGTCTCAAGTTACGAACAATAGGGGTTCTGTAGATTTGCTCTTCAGTAAAATTGGTTTGTAAGTTGGCACAGGGACTTGAGCCAGAAGTATGTATGTGTGTTGTTGTTGTTGTTTATTCATTCAGTTATTTCTGATTCTTTGTGACCTGGACCAGCCAACACCTGAGCTTGGCCGTGGCCAGCCCCAGCTACTTCAAGGTCAATCCACTCACTTCAAGGATAACACCCACCCATCTTGCTTTTGGTTGGCTTCTCTTCCTTTTTCCTTCCATTTTCCTCAGCATCATTATCTTCTCCAAGCTTTCCTGCCTTCTCATTATATACCTCTAATATCCTTCCTTCCAGTGAGCATTATTTCCTGGAGTATGGACTGTTTTGTAGGCTTGTTTGATCCAAAAAAAAAAAAAAGGTTCAAAACTCATTTGGGGCGTTGGTGATTCGATTCTAAAGTCAATTCCAATTTTCACAGAAAAAAAGTTCAAAACATTTCGAAACTTCCGAGACTTCCGAATCCTTCCTTAATGGTTTGAAAGTGTTATTTCCTGTTTCATTGGGTGGTCTTTACTTTGAAAGTAGTTGTTTTACTCCAAAAAGGGGGGGGACTAAAGGGAGCAAAGGCACCCACTGGGTTTTCAAACACTATGCAGGCTTGAGCCAAGGACAGGGAAACACTGAACCATTTTCCAACTCACTTACCGCTTTGTTACAGAAATGGCGGAAAAAGCTTCGGAAGAGCAAGGGACTTCCGGTTTCCTTAAAAAGTTAAAAATCGCTTCAAAAAGCAAATCTTTTCGAATGTATTCCGAATTACGAAGATTCCGACTGAACCTAACCATGTCTACTAGGCTTGGGTGGTTTAGTTCGTTAATTTCGTAATTCGTTATTAATTCGTATTTCAAATTAGCTTACGATCCAATATTGAGCCATGCAGGAATAGTGTGAGGAGTAAATTAGATTCGAAACAATTTTTTCAATTTATTTTGTAATTATTTCGTTATTATTTCATAATTATTTCGTAATTATTTTGGCATGTCTGGTGCAAGTTTTATAGTTGTTGTTTGTTTTATCACACCAACAGTCAACAACAGAGGGAGAGGGAAGCTTCAGAAGTTCCCCCTGTCCCATTTGGAGGTTTTTTTTAGCATATTGCGCAATCGCATCCGCCATTAATGAATCGATTCGTAATTTTACAAAATTTCGTATATTTCGAAATTTTTTTAAAGGAAAATTTCGGAATTATTAAAAAAAACGAAACGCAAGGGCCCCCTAAAAACAAAACGAGTTTAGAACCAAATTTTTCTGTGGTTACCCAAGCCTAATGTCTACTGGTTTGATCTTCTTGTAGTCCAAGGCACACTCTGAATTTTCTTCCAGCACCACAGTTCAAAAGCATCTATCTTCCTTTGCTTATGGTCCAGCTCTCGCTCTGCATTCCCTTCACTCAGCAGCTCTATGATGCTTTTTTCCTTGTCAGCCAATCACACAGCTTTCCGCAAAATTTTAAGAATTTCCTAAAAATCAGCAGATGATCAAAACATTCTGAAACTTAGCAGGATTAAAGTCGTCCACGTTGCCTACAAGTGTGACAAGTTTCATCTTCATAACCATAAAAATGATGGAAAAACGAGCCTTGACATTCGTCTCACGAAACATCTCAGTAAATTGCTTGTAATGATATGTTTTTCAGGATCACATGAAAGGATGAGCCGTTACATTGCCCGGGAAGGCGATACTGTGGTTGTGAGTGTTGGGTAAGTGCCTTCAGTTCATGACAATGCTGATTTTCTATGGAAGAGCAACTTGTTCTAGTGGTGTGATCCTATCAAAATAGGTTGAGCATCCTTATCTGCCTTTCTGACATCCTCCAAAATCATATTGTTCACACTTAATGTCCACACTATGGAATGAATTTTAAGAAATGTTTTGTTCCTGGTTTGAAAGTATTATTCCTGTTTAATTGTGTGGTCCTTACTTTGCAAGTAGATTTTCTACTCGAGAAACGTTATTTTTGTGGCTACCACAATCTATGAGGGTTGAATGAAAAGTAATGCCTCCACCTTTGTAACTCCTCCACAGTTGGCAGTACTGGTATGCGGCAGGTACTGGCTTGTTCAGTAGACTCTCCCCTACAGTTCCATTCTAGTGAGAAGCCTTAGCATTGAACGGTTGTGTTGTTAAAGTGCGAAGTATGGAACCCTGTGCAGACGGTCAGTCAATGCGACTTAAGCAACGTATACGGCAGATACTAACTTGTTCAGTAGACTCTCCCCTACTATTCCATTCTGGCGGGAAGCCTTAGCATTGAACGGTTGTGTTGTTAAAGTGCGAAGTATGGAACCCTGCTCAGATAGTTGGTCAATGCGACTTAAGCAACATGCAGTTATTGAATTCTTCACAGCAGAAGATGCCACCCCAAAGGAGATTCCTCAGAGGATGCAAGCTGTTGATAGGGATTGTGTTGATGTGAGTATTGAGTGTCGTTGGGCGAGTAAGATGTCGCGGTGGGAACATCTGACAAAGAGTTGAATGTCCTGTGACAGCGACCACTGAGTTTCACAAGCAAAAGGTTGACAGATTGATTCAGGACGATCGATGTATCACTCAGAGAGAAATTTCAAGCATAATTGGCATTTCACAAGAACGTGTGGGTCACATTATTGCTTTGCTTGGCTATCGGAAGATCTGTGCACGATGGGTTGCGGAAACAGAGTGTCAACTTCTTCCGTGACGGCTTCAGAAAACTTGTTCATCGTCGACAGAAATGTATCCAATTGTCTGGTGATTATGTGGGAAAGTGAATAGTGGTAGTTAAAGATTACATTCTAAGGATTATTTCTGCGTTTGATTTATTAAAATATTCCCATCCAAACCCAAGTAATGATGGTGGAGGCATTACTTTTCATTCAACTCTCGTATGTTGAATGGGTTAAGACTCATTATAATAAGAGTAACTTTATTTTTGTATCCCACCTCCATCTCCCTGAAGGAACTCAGGGTGGCTTACATGGGGACAAGCCGATCAATAGCTCCATTGGTTGCCGGTCCACTTCGGGGCACAATTCAAAGTGCTGGTCTTGGCCTATAAAGCCCTAGATAGTTTCGGCCCAGCTTACCTGTCTGAACGTATCTACCTCTACATCCCACCTCGGAGTTTAAGGTCATCCAGGGAGGCCCTGCTCTCGATCCCACCTTTCTTGCAAACGCGTTTGGCCATTTTTAATGGATCACACATGCCTATCTCATTGAAAAACTATCTCAAAATGTGCTGCATGTGTTATGAACCCAAATGGTTCATATTCTTTTGATGCAGGGTGTTCAAGGAATAGTGATGTACGAGGGGTATTTTTTAAGTAAGGTCCGTTTTGTTGTAGACACTAGTAGTTCGTGCGCATACCGCAACGAGCACGTGCATCGTGTATCGGCATGCCTTGGGAACAACTGTGCTCAGTTTCTGCTCTGTAGCTAACCTGTACGGTTCTGTTCTGTGCTTTAAAAATGTTTAAGACTATCAACTCACCCTCCGCATGTGAGGTTTGCTCAGTGATACGGTTTTTGTCAGCAAGGAACCTGCCTGCTGCAGAAATTAATCGACAGATTTGTGAAGTGTACGGTGATACTGTTATGAGTGAAAGCAAAGTGCATAAGTGGGTACAACAATACAAAGATGGCCGTAACAACGTCCATGATGAGGACCGCTCCAGTTGCCCTTCTTTGATTACAGATGATTTGGTGGCTTCAGTTGAAGCGAGGATTTGTGAAAAGAGGTGCTTCACAATAACAGGTCTCTCAAACGAATTTCCTGACGTGTCAAGATCAGTGCTTTACAACATTGTTTCTGAACAGCTAAAGTTTAGGAAACTGTGCTCCCGTTGGGTCCCGAAACTCCTAACAGAGGACCACAAAAACCAAAGATTTGAGTGTGCGATGAACCTCACATGCGGCGGGTGAGTTGATAGTCTTAAACATTTTTAAAGCACAGAACAGAACTGTACAGGTTAGCTACAGAGCGGAAACTGAGCACAGTTGTTCCCGAGGCATGCCGGTACACCACGCACGCGCTCGTTGCAGTATGCGCGTGAATTACTAGTGTCTACAACAAAACGGACCTTACTTAAAAAATACCCCTCATATTTTAGATCAATGAGACTCCTTAGAGACCAAATTTGGTTTTGCCACTTTTAATGTAACATTTATTGAGTAGAATCACATCTGAATCACATCAAGAGAGAGCTCTCTTCATTCAACTCAAGCACTCAACCATACTCACAAGAGGCCTCTCTGAATGAAGATGATCAGCCTCCTTCGGGAGGGTCGGCCCCTCCGTTGTTGCAGTTCAGAAAACATGCTTAATCTTGGGGGTCACCTGCTTTTTTTGTCAGGAGTCAATTTCTGACGGTATGAAGACATCACAAATTCCCTCTGTGACATCCTGACTGAATCATCCTAGCTAAATCAATTCTCTGTGACATTTGAAACCAGCAGAGGGCACTGGAAACCTTGTATTGGAACAAGTTCTAATAAGGAAACTGAGAAGAGGGGGAGATGGGCAGGAAAGGTGTATAAAAGGAAGTGGTGGTGGGGAAATCAGTAGTGTCTTTCTTTGCTGCAGAGATACAAGCAACATATTTCTATTATATTGTGTTTTGTGGCTTCGGCCTGTGTAAGCCGCATCGAGTCCTTCGGGAGATGCTAGCGGGGTACAAATAAAGTTAATAATAATAATAATAATAATAATAATAATAATAACATATCCATTTCAAAGCAAAACAGCTTGTGGGTGGTTATTTAATATTGCTATATAGATCCTACAGTCTGACATTTATAGCCTAAAGCAGGGGTCCCCAAACTACGGCCCGCGGGCCACTTCCGGCCCACCAAGGGCACTTATCCGGCCCACGGAGGAAGAGCGACCCCCCCCACACAGTGCCCCTCCCTTGGCTGGCTCACGCTATCCGTCAGGCCTGACGGAGAGTGAGCCAGCCAAGGGCAGCTGCTCCGCGTGGCCTACTCGCGTGTAAAGCACCTCGCGAGGTGCTTTACGCAAGTAGGCCGCGCAGGGCTGCTCCTCCCTTGGCAGGCTCACGCTATCCATCAGGCCCGATGGGCAGCGTGAGCCAGCCAAGGGCAGCTGCTCCGCGTGGCCTACTTGCGCGTAAAGCACCTCGTGAGGTGTTTTACGCGTGAGTAGGCCGCGTGGGGCTGCTTCTCCCTTGGCAGGCTCACGCTGCCCATGGGGCCCGATGGGCAGCGTGAGCCAGCCAAGGGAGGCTGCCCCGGCGCTCCATGCAATCATGTCAGCCACATGACCTTGGAGGTGTCTACGGACAACGCCGGCTCTTCGACTTAGAAATGCAGATGAGTACCACACCCCAGAGTCAGACACTTCATGTCAGAGGAAAACCTTTAACTAGGAAAATTGTGGAAGATCCAGGGTGGGAGAAAGAACTCTTGTCTGTTGGAGGTAGGTATGAATGTTTCAATTGGCCACCTTGATTACCATTTCATAGCCTGACAGTTTTTAGGGAGAATCCTTTGTTGAGAGGTGATTAGCTGGCCCTGATTGTTTCTTGTCTGGAGTTCCCCTGTGTTTGAGTGTTGTTCTTTATTTACAGTTATAATTTTAGAGTTTTTTAAATACTGGTAGCCAGATTTTGTTCAGACTAGAAATAGGAAGATTTCCCATTCTCTGCTCCTGGAATTACTGCCTAAAGAGGGCTAGAAAGAACCCCCTCTAAGGGCCTTTCCACACAGCAAAATAAGATATGTGCAATGTGTATGGGAATTTTTTTATTGATTTTTTAAAAAAAACTACAGTCCGGCCCTCCAACGGTCTGAGAGACAGTGAACTGGCCCTCGGTTTAAAAAGTTTGAGGACCCCTGGCCTAAAGTCAGGCTTTCTTTGGGTGAACATGTAGTTTCGTTCTCGTAGTTTCAAGACATTCACATTCCAGACCATATGACTTATGGGGTACCACCTGCACACCTTATATGCCTTTACTGCACACCTTATTGTCCATCGTTATTCAACTATGCCTTACTGCTTCCTTGCTTCATTGGCCATGTCCGACGCATATCATGCTTTGTGCGAACTCAATTTTTACTCTTCAGGTCTGTTTTTTCTGATCTTCATGCATTCTTTACACATGATGTCTCACAAAAACAACGTTTTGGCAGTTTAATAATTTTTTTCCATGTTTTTATGATGGAACCAATTAAGAAATGGCATTTAAAAATATTTATAAGGCATTTGATAATGTATCCTGGCAGACAATGAAATTAATACTAGATAAATTTGGATTTGGAGAAAAATTTAGAAACCTAATTGATAAATTATATTCAAAAAAATATGCCCAAGTAATGGTGAATGATGGTTTAACAGGGAAAATAGATATAACGTGCACACAGCAGGGATGTCCTCTTTTCCCAATTTTATTCGCAATTGTAGTGGAATTATTAGCTAATGTACTAAGACAAGGTAGTATAAAAGGAATAGGAATAAAAGAGAAATATAAAATAAATTTGTTTGCAGATGATACCCTTTTATCAATGGAACATGCAATAAAACAATGGGAGAAAATTGAGGCTTATTTAACAGAATTCGGATTAATAACAGGGTTACAAATTAATTGGAACAAATCAGAAATGATGATATTTAATTATCGAGAAGAAGAGATAAAAATATAAAACAGGAGGGTAAAATAAAAATAAAATTTAAACAAACAAATATTTAGGGATGAATTCAACTAAAGAATTTAAAAAATAGAAATAAACAATTTAACCAAATTAGGAAAGGAAATTGATAAGAAATTAATGGAATACAACAAAAATTATCATGGTTCGGTAGGATAGCATTAGTTAAAATGAAGATATTACTCAAACTAAATTTTCTATTCAGAATGCTACCTGTAGAAATTTCAGATCAAGAAATAAAAAACTGGCAAAACATGCTAAATTTGTATTGTAATGGGAACAAAAAAGCAAGAATAAATGAAAGCTTATGGAATAAATCTCAGAAAGAGGAAGGTCTTGGACTCCCAAACCTCAAGTTATATTATCAATCAAATCAAATAAGATATATTGTAGAAAGTTTAGCAAAACAAAAGAGTTTGGAGTGGCTGGAAGAAGAAGATAAAAATCTATATAAATAAAACTGTAATGTTCATTTGTGGGATTAACATAACTCAAAGACCAGTTGATGAATTGACATGAAATTTGGACACTATACCCCTAACAGACCAATGAGTGACCATCACTTATAGCCCCCTCCCAAAAAAAAAACAGTGGAAAGGATTTAAAAACCCCAAAAAGCTAAATGATGATACAGGGAAAGGGGAAGGAAGAGGGAAGGAGGGAATGAATGAAGGAAAGGGAGAAAGAAAGAAAGAAAGAAAGAAAGAAAGAAAGAAGAGAAAGGGAGGGAAAGAAAGAAGGAAAGAGAGAAGGAAGCATGGAAGCAAAGTGCAAAGGAAGGAAGGAAAGAGATAGACAAGAAAGAAAGGAAGGAAAAGGGGGAAGGAAGGAAAGGTAGAGAAAGAAGGGAGGAGAGAAGGAAAGAAAAAGGAAAGGGAGTGAAGGAAGGAGATAAAGCAGGAAGGAAAGAAAGAGAAGGAAAGATGAAATCAAAAAGTGAAGGAAGGAAGGAGATAGAAAAAAAGGAGAGAAAGAGAGAGGGAAGGGAAGGGAAGGGAAGGAAAGACAGAAGGATGGAAGCAAAAAGCGAAGGAAAGAACAAAAGAGGTAGAGAAGGAAGAAAGGAAAGAAAGAGAAGGAAAAGTGAAAGGGAAGGAAAGAGGGAGCGAAGGAAGGGGATAAAGCAGGAAGGAAGGAAAGAGAAGGAAAGATGAACTCAAAAAGTGAAGGAAGGAAGGAAGGAAGGAAGGAAGGAAGGAAAGAGGTAGAGAATAAAAGGAGAGAAAGAGGGAGGGAAGGAAAGGAAAGACGGAAGGATGGAAGCAAAAAGCGAAGGAAAGAAGGAAAGAGGGAGAGAAGGAAGAAAGGAGAGAAAAAGAAGGGAAAGTAAAAGAGGTAGACAAGGACTTTTTAAAAAATATTTTGGAGGAAACGGCATTTATAACCCAGGAATAAGCATCGTGTTACATAATGTTATGAATTCAGACGGTTTCTCATTTCTGTTTCAGGTTTCGTTTGGCTCCAGAGCATCTGTTTCCAGCCCAGATTCTAGATTGCTGCACTGCTACTATACACTTTTTGAAAAACGCAACAAAATACGGAGTCAATCCGAATCGCATTGTCGTTTGTGGAGACAGTAGCGGCGCCACATACGCCGCAGCTGTTAGCCAACAACTAGCAATAAAGAAGGATCTCCCAAAGCTCCGAGCTCAGGTCCTACTCTACCCGTTCCTCCAGGTATTGGATTTCAATTTGCCTTCATATCAGCAAAACCATTCTGTGCCCCCCTTGTTTAAGAAACGTGCAATCCGACTTGGCATCATCTACCTGACCGGGGAGAATGTGGATGTGGATGGTTTTATGAGGAACGCCCATGTGCCCCCCGATGAATGGGTGAAATACAGAAAATGGATCAACCCAGACTACATTCCAGAAGAATTTAAAGCCCAGGGTTACGTGCCGATGGAGCCAGCTCCGTTTAGCCAAGACCTTTATGAGCAGTGTAAGGAAGCCGGCAATATCATGTTTTCCCCACTTATGGCTGAAGACGACATGATCCGTCAGCTCCCCGAGACTTTCCTGATAACCTGTGAACACGACATTCTCCGAGACGATGGCCTGTTGTACAAGAAGCGTCTAGAAGACAATGGCGTGCCAGTGACGTGGCATCACATTAAGGATGGGTTCCATGGATTCATGTTTTTCATCGACTACGGCATTCTTGAACCACCAGTAACACGAAGCAGCTACAAACACTTAATACATTTCTTAGAAGGTTTATGATAGGATTCCAGAATGTTGTGTTGCTGTTGTTGATGATGATGATGACCCAGTTTTTTCTCTGCACAAGGAGACTCAAAGCAGCTTACATTAAAAATTGAAAAATTGAAACAATTTACCAATTTTTCGGAATTATTTTCGGATGTCTGGTCAAGGTTTACAATCTCGCAGTTTCCCTGGCCTCCCTGGCAACAAGCGGCGATGCGGAAGGGCAAGGTGGGTGAGGCTATGCCCAGCTCTTCTTGACGGCCACTGGGGGAAACCGCAGGGAAACTGCGAGATTTTAAACTAACAGGGGGGAAGGGCGCCTTCCATTAACGAAGTAAACAAAGCTATTCAGATTTTTGCTATTTCAGATCTTCTTTTCAAGAAAAATTGAGAAATAATTTTAAAATTGAAACGCTAGCGCCCCCTATATACGAAACGAGTTTAGAACCATTTTTTAGGCTTGGGTGGTTTCGTTCGTTAATTTCGTAATTCGTTATTAATTCGTATTTAAATTAGCTTACGATCCAATATTGAGCCATGCAGGAATAGTGTGAGGAGTAATTAATAGGCCTGGGCGGTTTCGTTCGTTAATTTTGTAATTCGTTAAATATTCGTTATTTTTAGCATTTACGAAACGATAACAAAACACATTTTCAAACCCGGAAGGGTTTAAAAATATCGAACCGGCAACCCCCATAGTTTTAACGAGCTTCCGCCCGTTTCGTAAATGGGATGGAGGCTGCTGGTGCCCTGGGAGCTAATCCGGCGCTCCCAAGCACCCAAGCAGTGCACCGTGGCACTGCTACATACACTGCTCACAAAGTGCTACATACACTGCTCGCTCATCATTTGTGTAGTTCCAACCAGTGCGCTCCTTTTGCCAACAGAAAGTGCTACATACACTGCTCGCTCATTTGTGTAGTTCCAACCAGTGCGCTCCTTTTGCCAACACAAAGTGCTATAATACAGTGCTTGCTCATCATTTGTGTAGTTCCAACCAGTGCGCTCCTTTTGCCAACACAAAGTGCTACATACACTGCTCGCTCATCATTTGTGTAGTTCCAACCAGTGCGCTCCTTTTGCCAACACAAAGTGCTACATACACTGCTCGCTCATCTGTGTAGTTCCAACCAGTGCGCTCCTTTTGCCAACACAAAGTGCTACATACACTGCTCGCTCATCATTTGTGTAGTTCCAACCAGTGCGCTCCTTTTGCCAACAGAAAGTGCTATAATACAGTGCTTGCTCATTTGTGTAGTTCCAACCAGTGCGCTCCTTTTGCCAACACAAAGTGCTATAATACAGTGCTCGCTCATTTGTGTAGTTCCAACCAGTGCGCTCCTTTTGCCAACACAAAGTGCTACATACACTGCTCGCTCATCATTTGTGTAGTTCCAACCAGTGCGCTCCTTTTGCCAACACAAAGTGCTACATACACTGCTCGCTCATCATTTGTGTAGTTCCAACCAGTGCGCTCCTTTTGCCAACACAAAGTGCTACATACACTGCTCGCTCATCATTTGTGTAGTTCTAACCAGTGCGCTCCTTTTGCCAACAGAAAGTGCTACATACACTGCTCGCTCATCTGTGTAGTTCCAACCAGTGCGCTCCTTTTGCCAACACAAAGTGCTACAATACAGTGCTCGCTCATTTGTGTAGTTCCAACCAGTGCGCTCCTTTTGCCAACACAAAGTGCTACATACACTGCTCGCTCATTTGTGTAGTTCCAACCAGTGCGCTCCTTTTGCCAACAGAAAGTGCTATAATACAGTGCTCGCTCATTTGTGTAGTTCCAACCAGTGCGCTCCTTTTGCCAACACAAAGTGCTATAATACAGTGCTCGCTCATTTGTGTAGTTCCAACCAGTGTGGCCCTGTTGCCAACACAAAGTGCTATAATACAGTGCTCATTTGTGTAGTTCCAACCAGTGCGCTCCTTTTGCCAACACAAAGTGCTACATACACTGCTCGTTCATCATTTGTGTAGTTCCAACCAGTGCGCTCCTTTTGCCAACAGAAAGTGCTACATACACTGCTCGCTCATCTGTGTAGTTCCAACCAGTGCGCTCCTTTTGCCAACACAAAGTGCTATAATACAGTGCTTGCTCATCATTTGTGTAGTTCCAACCAGTGCGCTCCTTTTGCCAACACAAAGTGCTATAATACAGTGCTCGCTCATTTGTGTAGTTCCAACCAGTGCGCTCCTTTGCCAACACAAAGTGCTACATACACTGCTCGCTCATTTGTGTAGTTCCAACCAGTGCGCTCCTTTTGCCAACACAAAGTGCTACATACACTGCTCGCTCATCATTTGTGTTGTTCCAACCAGTGCGCTCCTTTTGCCAACACAAAGTGCTACATGCACTGCTCGCTCATCATTTGTGTAGTTCCAACCAGTGCGCTCCTTTTGCCAACACAAAGTGCTACATACACTGCTCGATCATTTGTGTAGTTCCAACCAGTGCGCTCCTTTTGCCAACACAAAGTGCTATAATACAGTGCTCGCTCATTTGTGTAGTTCCAACCAGTGCGCTCCTTTTGCTCATTATTTGTGTAGTTCCAACCAGTGTGATGAAACGCTTCCTTCCCGGCTTTTCTAGTCGCAAGGGCCAAGTGCTATCGCGAATACCGAAGAAAGGCAGGGGACTGAAGATGAACACATTGACAAGAAGGGAACATTCATCCAACGAGATGGTTATTGAAACACCCACAGATGCTTCAACCAGCTGTGAGATGGCAGAACCTTCTTCTTCATCAGTTCGAAAGACTCTACGTTCAGATCCTGATGTCGTTCCAAGTACCTCTGATACTACTTGTTATGAAGAGGAGGGCGAGGAGGTGGACGTGTCAGAGGAATGGGAGGAAGACAAGATGAAATGTGCTTCCACCACAGGAATTAGTGATCAAGAGGACTGCATGCTGATGGAGGGCGAGCTACAGAAACAACCAACGATTATACTCCCTTCCACAAACACCGACAGTCCAAACACGAGCCTGAGTACATCTGAAGTGCCTAGTAGGGGTAGGCCGAGATCGCTCCTATGGGATCATTACGACGTCCATAATGAGAGGGCCACTTTGGCAGTTTGCAGGCATTGCGGTGTGAGCGTCAGCAGAGGAAAAGATATGAGGCATCTTGCCACAACAGGGCTAAGGATGCACATTAAGATACACCACCCCCAAATGTGAAGTTGGTCCTTCTTACTTAACTTGCAATACTGCTACAGAAATGCAATGCTATGCAATACTTCCCAGATAATTTTCAGAGTTTTTTCAAAGTGCAATTTCTGTTACTTTTTGTTACTTTTTCTTTATTTATTTCTTATATTTACTTTCTAAGTTTTTATAATAACATTATTTTTATATATTAATAATTTATAATTTAATTTTATATATTATTTTTATTTTTATTTATAATTATATTTTATAAATATTTTATAAATTTAATTATATTTTATTTAAATATTTATATTATTATTTATTTCATTTATATAATATATATAATAATATATTATATTATATTATTTTATTATTATTATTATCTATTTTATATTATTATTGTTATTATTATATTATATTATTATCTATTTATTATTATTTTATTTATTTATTTTATTATTATATTATTGTTTATTTCATTATATATTATTAAATTGACTCAGTTTTGGATACTTTATGTTATTACTTTTTTATTTAATATCTTAATATCTTGTTCTATTTGATTATTTTATTTGATTTATTTTATGAAATGATTTTGTTTATAGAGCATTTAGCATTGCGCAATCGCGTCCGCCGTTTTAACGAATCGATTCGTTATTATTTCAATAGCGAATCGATTCGTATTTAATAACGACGTTTCGGAAGTCGCTTTTGCGCATGCGCAATCGCGTCCGCCGTTTTAACGAATCGATTCGTTATAACCTTAACGAATCGACCTCCGCGCCAATAACGAAGCTTCGGAAGTGATTTTGCGCATGCGCGGGGGTCCGCCATCTTAAAGAATCAATTCGTTAATATTTACGAAATTTCGTAAATACCGAACTTTTTTTGGGGAAAATTTTGTAACTATTTTAAATATCGAAACAAAAAAACACCCCAATTACAAATCGATTTTAGAACCAATTTTTTTCTTGATCAACCAAGCCTAGTAATTAAGATTCAAAACAATTTTTTCAATTTATTTCGTAATTATTTCGTAATTATTTCGTAATTATTTCGAAATTATTTCGTAATTATTTCATAATTATTTTGTAATTATTTTCGCATGTCTGGTGCAAGTTTTATAGTTGTTGTTTGTTTCATCACACCAACAGTCAACAACAGAGGGAGAGGGAAGCTTCAGAAGTTCCTCCTGTCCCATTTGGAGGTTTTTTTAGCATATTGCGCAATCTCGTCCGCCATTAACGAATCGATTCGTAATTTTACGAAATTTCGTAAATTTCGAAATTTTTTAAATGTAAATTTCAGAATTATTAAAAAAAACGAAACGCAAGGGCCCCCTAAAAACAAAATGAGTTTAGAACCAAATTTTTCCGTAGTTACCCAAGCCTACCATTTTTCCCTTGATCAACCAAGCCTGGTGCTTACCTATTACCTATAATGATAGAATAAAATAATAAATGTAATAACATGTCATAAAAATTATAATAAATAATGGAAAGTTAATAATAATAGTAATAATAATAAATTAATAAATGTAATAATAACAATAATAGAGTAAAGTAATAAATGCCACAAAAGTAATAATAGAGTAAAATAATGTAAATGTAATAATAATAATAATAATAATAATAATAATAATAATAATAGAGTAAAATAATAAATGTAATAAAAATAATACTAATAGCAGAGTAAAATAACCTTGACTCGAGTATAAGCCTAGGGGATATTTTTCAACCTAAAAAAGGGGCTGAAAAACTAGACTTGTACTCAAGTATATACAGTATTCAGAACTGAAAACTACAGAAACCCCTTAAGACTTGGATCTTCTTGTCCGGATTAAGTTTCCATTTGTTTGCCCTCATCCTGCCCATTACAGGGGTGGGAAAGAGCTAAGTTTGAGGAACAAAAGTTGCCTTCTCCTTCCTCTAGTGGTTGCACAGCCCAGCCAAATTCCCCATCTTGTAAAGTGTGTATGTGCCTTCAAGTCAGCTGTAGACTTATTGCAACCTTCGTTCGCTCCATTTTGTAGACAAGGAATCTTCAAGCATCGTAGGAAGTGAATGCTAAACAAGAAACCTAACCAATAAATCCATGTAATACCCACCTTTTCCAAACGAAGATGAAACCAGATCTCTGCTCAAAGCTATAAGCTTGGCTAGTCATTTGGGGAAAAAATTATACAATATTCTTGTGAAAGAAGAAGGCGAGGCGTTGTGTTGATTTTCCACCTGACAGGATTAGTGTGTTCCTGTGCAATACCAAATAATGTGCACTGATGCACTCGCAAAGATATGACAATGCATAATGGGCTTGGTTAATTTTTAAAAGTGGTTCAAAACCCGTTTCGGATGTGGGGAGCGCTTGTGTTTCGATTTGGGATTGAATTCCGAATTTTTCAGAAAAAAAATTCAGAACTTTCAGAACTTTCTGAAATTTCTGAATAGCTTCGTTAATGGCAGCCATGATTATGCAATGCGCAAGACTTGGCAGTATGGGACTTGTCAATTATCGTCCTGTCTCTAATCTTCCATTCTTAGGTAAGGTGATAGAGTGGGCTGTATTGAGACAATTGTGGGAATTTTTGGATGACACAGCTGGCCTGGACCCTTTCCAGTCAGGTTTTCGCCCGGGTCATGGGACGGAGACGGTCCTGGTTGCCATTACAGATGAACTTCGTCGTCAGTCTGATAGCGGCGGATCGACGCTGCTGGTACTTCTCAATCTTACCGCAGCGTTTGACACTGTTGACTACGATCATTATCCACCATCTCACCATGTCCGGAGTTTGCGGTCAGGCCCTCAATTGATTCAATTCATTGCTCCGAAACCGGAGTCAGTGCGTGGAATATATGGACCAAGTCTCTGAAAGTTCCTCCCTCCTATGCGGGGTGCCCCAAGGTTCAATTCTCTCCCTTTTATTTTTCAACATCTACGTTAGACCCCTTGCCAGTTTGGCTCAGAGATTCGGCCTGGACTGATATCAATATGCGGATGACACCCAACTCCTGTTGCGCTTGGAGCCTGGAGTAACGTCAATACCTGACAATTTCACCTTATGTCGGGAAGCTCTGTCGAACTGGCTACGTGCTAGCAGACTGAAGGGGAACCCGGCAAAGACTGAGATCCTGTGGCATGGCCGCCCGATAGGTCCTACCCATCCGTTACCTACCTTTGATGGCGCTGCTCTATCTCCATCGCCTACCGTTAAGAGCCTTGGTGTTATTTTGGATTCGCAGCTGACAATGGAAGCTCAGGTCGCTGCTGCCAGCAAACAGGCCTTTTTCCATCTACGACAAGCGAGGCAACTGGCACCCTACCTATCTGACGAGGCTCTGGCAACTGTCATCCATGCCACGGTCACGTCTAGGCTGGACTATTGCAATGCCCTGTATGTGGGCCTTCCGATGTCTACGACCTGAAAGCTCCGTATTGTTCAGAATGCGGCAGCCAGGTTACTCACAAGAACGCCCATGAAATGCCATCGAACAGTGGTGCTGCAACATTTACATTGGCTTCCAACTGAGTACCGTGGCCTGTATAAGATGTTAGTTCTGACCTTTAAAACTCTTTACAGCCAGGGTCCATGGTACCTTAGGGACCACCTCTCCTTCTCCCATCATCGGAGGTCGCAACGACCAGCAAACGTGACTTACTCCATATACCGGGTCCTAGAGAAGTGCACTTGGAAAGGACCAGATGCAGATGGGCTTTCTCTATTTCTGCCCCTGCCTTGTGGAATTCCTTGCCGCCCTACATGAGAGCCATGCGTGACTTAGGGCCTTTTACTCTAGCACTTAAGACCTGGCTTTTTACTAGAGCATTCGATCTCTGTTGATTTTTAATTTTTGTATGTATGTATTTTATCTTTTGTAATTTAGCTGTAAATCGCCTGGAGCATTCTCGGATGGAGGGTGATTAATACGTTATTAAATGATGATGATGATGATGATGATGAAGATGATGATCCCTCAGGTGGAGATGCAAAGGGGAGGGGGAAAAAACTCCAGAGCCAGGGCCGAAAAGAAGCCCACAACATATTTGCATCCTCCCAAGCAAAGTGGGAAAGGGACTCACCTGAAGTCCTGGCCTGCCTGCCTTCCTCCCTCCCTCCCTCCCTCCCTCTTCCACCCTTTTCTTCCCTCTCTTTGGGCAGATGCCCACAAGGCCTCCTTGGAAAATTCAGGAACCCAATCTGCCATCTGCACTGGGTTTTAGTCAAACTTTAAAGGAGTCATTCCAGACTGAACTCAGCCTTCCTCCTTCTTCCCCTTGAAGAAAGAAAGGAAAGAGAGAAGGAAGCAACTCTGCTCAAGCCAAACCAGCCACTATCTCTAACAAAATATAATCCTACATACTTACCATTTATTAACTACTGTTTAAACAACACATAACCATAAGAATAAAAGTTACACATCGTCACATATGTGTATATGCTAGGCCTGATTGATCAAGAAAAAATTTGTTTCTAAAATCGATTTGTAATTGGGGTGTTTTTTTGTTTCGATATTTAAAATAATTACAAAACTTTCCCAAAAAAAGTTTTGGTATTTAAGAAATTTTGTAAATATTAACGAATTTTTAGAATATTTTTTTTTTAAGAATAATATTAAAATAATATTAAAAATATTTTAAAATGGAAAATTAACCAAAAAATGGCCCAAATGTGGACCAAACACAGGCAGGATACAGCAAATGAGAGCACACACCAACAGAAGAGTCTTTTCTTTTTTAGAATATTTTTTAAGAATAATAGTAAAAAATAATATTAAAAAATAATATTAAAAAATAATATTAAAATATTAAAAATATTTTAAAATGGAAAATTAACCAAAAAATGGCCCAAATGTGGACCAAACACAGGCAAGAGACAGCAAATGAAGCAAGCAGCACTCACAGCAGCAAGGAATGAATCCAATCCCAGTTGCTAGCAGCCATTGCCAAGCCAACCCAATGCAAACTCCCTCGCCCTCTTGAAGCTACGGGCCGCGCGGAGCCGCTTTGAAAGGGCTCGCCGGCCAATCAAAAACAGGCAGCCACGGACCCATGGTGCACTGCTTGGGAGCGCCGGATTGGCTCCCATGCACCAGCACTCCAGCAGCCTCCACCCCATTAACGAAACGAGCGGAGGTTCGTTAAAACTATGGGGGTTGCTGGTTCGATATTTAAAAACCCTTCCGGGTTTAGGAATATGTTTCAATATCGCTTCGGAAATGGTAAAATTAACGAATTAATAACGAATTAACGAATTAACGAACGAAACCGCACAGGCCTAGTATTTATGTGTGTACATACACTGTATGTATGTGTGTGTATTGGGAAAGAATGCACTGTAAACTCCTTGGTGGGCCAATGGGGTCTCCAGGCAGAAAGAAAGACAGCGGGGGGGGGGGTCTTTCCTGGAGTTTAGTCCAGACCCTTGTGGTTTTGTCTCAATAGTATCATTTATTTCTAAGTAGTCTTGTATTATCTTCTTGTATTTTTCTTTATCTTTCTCCAATTTAATTAGATTCTCATTTAACCTCCATTTCCTATACTGATTTCTTTTGATAAATTATTATTTCCAAGGGACAATGGTCAGATAAGTCTCTGAAATATATTAAAGTCCTGAACTTTTGTAGCTATTTTTAAAAGATATCCATGCCATATCAATCCTTGACCATGATTGAGGTCTATGAGAAAAAGTATAATCTTTCTTTTGCTCATTTCTTACTCTGCATGTATCATTTAAGTCAAATTCCTCTAGCAATTCGTGACATTTCTGAGGGAGAATACTGTTTCCAAAATCACCCTTCCTTTTATTTTTGCTTTTATCCCAATGATTATTCATTATCCCATGGAAGTCACCAATCAGGAGAAGTTCGTCATTTAATCAATTTTCTTCAAATTGGTTCTCAAGTATTGAATAAATTTGGTTTTTGGTCCATTAGGTGCATAAATGTTACATATTACAATTTTAACATCTCCAATTGTTATTTTTACTGCTACACACCTTCCCTCTTGGTCCTTGAAAGCTAACTCTGATAGAATGTTCTCCTTTATTTATTTATTTATTTATTTACTGCGCTTATATACCGCAATTCTCAGTCCCAAGGGCGACTCATTGCAGTGTACAACATGAAGAAAAACAAGTGCAATCTACAAAGCATAGTGCAAAACAGTGTACAATTCATCATAATCATAAAAACATCTTATCAGACAACAACATTACTACAAAATTACTACTACATTCCAAATCGTCTCATCGTCAAGCCACAATCCGATCTCATTCCGCTGTTCCATTCCTATGGTCAATTGCCAGTCATTGCACTTATTGATCAAATGCCTTCTTAAATAGCCAGGTCTTTAACTTCCTGCGGAATATTAGCAGGGAGGGGGCTAGCCTGATGTTCCACAGCCGAGGAGCCACCACCGAGAAGGCCCTATCTCTCGTCCCCACCAGCCGGGATCGAGAGCAGGGCCTCCCCAGACGATCTCAAAGTCCTCGTGGGCTCATAGGCCGAGAGGCGGTCAGTTAGGTATTTTGGGCCGGAACCGTTTAGAGGAGTAATACATCTTTCCCAATTTTATATTTGAGAGGTGTGCTGCATGTTTCTGACAAATATGCATTTTCTGGAGAGTTATTATGTCATAATTATTTCGTTTCAATTTATTAAATACGTTTTTGCATTTCTGGGGTGAATTAAGACCATTGATATTATTTGAAAAGCACTTTATTTGTCTCTCTGCCATTTTATTCATTTTCTTCTAAATCCGATCCAACATTACCAATATCTAATTCAGAGATCCCAGTCATCATTTCCTCAAAACCGACCGCTACAGCCTCTAAGTCTTTTGTTGTTACTGGTGCTCATCCTTGTCCCATTTTAGTGTACTATATTCTTCAGGGGAGTCATATCTTGCTTTTTATTTTTATTTCCTTTTCTAGGGGTAGATTCTTGTTTGTCTCCTCATTCTGATCCACGCATTAATTTTTCATAAAAGGCTCTGGCCTTCTCTTCACTCATTAGCCAATACCTTTCCTCGTTATATGTTACCATTATTCCTTCACATCTCTCCCATCTGTATCTGATTTCTCTTTTTTTTAGTTCTTCAGTAAGAAAGTAGTACTTCTTTCTTCTATTTAAAGTCATTTGTGGGAATTCTTTAAGGATGGGGATCTTATTGCCTTTGTAGTAGATGGGATTTTTACCATTCTTTCGTAACACTTCATCCCTTATTCTTTTCTTAGAGAATTGTACGATTACATCCCTTGGCGTCTTATTTTTCCTAGTATAGAAATATGAGATCCTGCAAATTTGGTCAATTTCTTGTTCCAATTCATCTTCTTCAGATTCAAAAGACACAGAAATTTAGTTATAATTTGTCTTATGTCTTCTTTTGTTTAAACAAAAGAAGTCATAAGACAAATTATAACTAAATATATTGTATATTCCTGAATTTTAATTGGTAATCCATTTGCATTTGTAGTAATTTTTCTTGTTCTAGTTCCATTTTCTCCTATTGTTTTGTAAGGAATGAATGTCTGAATGCATGTAGAAGAGAAGAAACAGGCCTAAAAGGAAAACCAACATGGAGTTCTCGCAAGGCATGATATGGGATGAACTTGGCAGTCGAAGCGAGGAGGCAGCAAGGCATAACTGAATGACAATGAACAATAAGGTGTGTGGTCAAGCAAGTAAGGAGTGTGCAAGAGGTACCCCATAAATCATGAGGCCTGGATTGAGGATGTCCTGGACTGGAACGGACTTGAAAGGAACAGAACAACCTGATTATTGAAAAGAAGAAAAGAAGAAAAATGGATTTTGGTCTATAAATACAGGGGACCCCAAGAGCATGCATGCTTCCTGATCCATGGCAACGGAGCGTCCACACCTCCTCGGAAAAGACTGATCATCTTCGCCGGAGGAGGCCTGTGTGTGCCTGAGTATGCGTGAATGTGTGTGTGCATGAGAGCTCTCCTTGATGTGATTCTGATATGATTCTGTGATGATTGTATTTCAATAAATGTTACATGAATAGTGTCAAAACCAAATTTGGTCTCTAAGGTGTCTCATTGATTTAAACTACCTTAGGGATCTGAATCCCATCATGCTGCTCAGGACACTGAACCGCAACAGAGGTGGGCATGGCTAAGCACAGCTCTTCCTGATGGCCACTGGGGGCATGGCCTTCAAGAAGAGCTGTGCTTAGCCACGCCCACCTCGTCCCTCTGAATCGCAGCTCGCCGCCAGGGAAGGAAGGGAAACCATGAGATTTTAAAACCGTTTGTTAGGCTTTGCCAAAATTGCTTAATGGTCTTAAAATAACTGTGGGAGACATCGAAAATAATTCCGAACAATGGGTAAGTGGTTTCAATTCGGAATTGCTCCTCCCACTATTCCTGCATGGCTCGAAATTGAATATATATATTCCTTTGAGGCACAAAGGGGGCCTCGGCGGCGGCAGCTTCCCCCTCCACTACTCCGCGTTCCTCCCTCACAATGGCCTCCTCCTTGCCCCCTCTGCTGCTCCATGCTTGAAAGGGTACCTTCCTTGCCAGACTGGGCTGCCAAGCCTGGTGCCCAGCCTGGCGAGGAAGGGACCCTTTCAGTCATGGAGCAGAAGAGTGGGCAAGGAGGAGGCCATTGTCAAAGAGGGCCTCAGCGATGGCAGCTACCCCCTTGCCCCTCCGCTGCTCTGTGCTCCTTATTGCCACGCTGGGTGCCAGGTTTAGTAATCCAGCTTGGCAAGGAGAGGACTCTTTGAAGCATGGAGCAGCAGAGCGGGTCAGGAGAAGGACATTGCCAAAGAGGGTCTCAGCGGTGGCAGCGGCTTCCCCCTTGCCCCTCCGCTGCTCTGTGGGCACCCAGCTTGGCAAGGAAGGAGCAAGAAGCAGCAGAGGGGCGAGAGGGAAGTCACTGCTGCCACTGAGGCCCTCTTTGGCAGCAGCCTCCTCCTCGCTGCCACCTCCTCTGAGAGCCTAACTGGCCCCCTCCTTTCCCGCTGCCTCCTCCGCCTCCTTGGGGCAACAGCACCTCGCCTTCACCTCTGACTCTGGGCAAAACAAATGCTTACTCTGCGTAATGGTTGGGCCGCCCCTGTTGGGGAGCGCTCCTTTGACTGAAGGGGAAATGGAGGAAAAGGGGGGTGTTGGATAAGAGTTTTGGATAAGACAGAATGTCGGATAAGGGAAAGCTGGATAAGCGAGACTGTACTGTACTTCCGTGCTTTAATGTGTTTCTTACTTATGTACTCACATTTGTTTTTGAATGGCTAGGTTGGCAAAAGCTGGACTAAAGCTCAGGCACTCACCCTGATCCAAGATTCGAACTATCAACCTTCCGGTTGGTAAGATTTATTGCAGCTTGGTGATTACCCTGCTGTGCTCAAGCCCGACCTCTACATGGAACACTTTTCACCATGGAACACTTTGAAAAAGAAGCCCTGGGAACAGCAACAAAAAAGCCCACTGTGTGGTTCAGTTTTCTGGATGACACCTTTACCATTTTGAGCCATAGGGGCCGAGCTTAGCACAGAAGACTAAGCGGCTGTGTTGCAGAAAAATCAGGTCAGCAGTTCAAGCCTAGGTCAGTGTGAGTACCAGTTGTTTGCCCCAGCTCAAATGCTAGCAGGTTGAAAGTAGAAATTTTGCTAGTTTCCAACCGACCTCACAACCACCAAGGATGCCTGCCATAGATGCAGGCGATACGTCAGGAGAGAATGCTTCTAGAACATGGCCATACAGCCATTGTGATTCCCGCCATGAAAGCCGTCAACAATAACATGTGTTTTATATACTGTTAATGAAATTATTTACATGCTGGAAATGGAGTTTCGTTTCTGGGTATTGGAGTAGCCAATTACCAATGCCAATCAAAATTCCGTGGAAACCGTCCTCGATGTGATACCACGTCACTGGGACACCGTTGTCCTCTAGCCGTTTCTTGAATAAGAGCCCGTCATCTCGGAAAATATCGTATTCACAGGTGAAAAGGAAAGTTTTGGGGAGCCGGCGGATGACGTCATCTTCTGCTAAAAGTGGGGAAAACATGGGGTTGGTTGCTTCCTTCATGATTCGTAAAGTTCTGGGCGAAATGGAGGCCGCTTCATGGGCACGTAACTCCTGCCCCTAAATCTTTCTGGAATGTCATCGGGATTGACCCATTTCCTGTATTTCATCCACACATGTTCAGGTAGATGAGCATTCTTCATGACGCCCTCCACGTTGATCTCCTTCCCAGTCAGAAGCAGGGTAGCAAGTTTCAAGGCCCGTTTCTTGAACAGGAAAGGGACTGAATGGTTTTGCTGATAAGAAGGCAAATTGAAATCGACGGCCTGCAAACCCGGATAGATGAGGAACTGGCCTCCTAGCTTTGGGAGGTCTTTCCTGCCTGCCAAATATTCAGAAACGGCTGCAGCAAATGACCCTCCACTACTCTCTCCAAAGAGAACAATGCGATGTGGATCCACTCCGTATTCCTCAGCATTTTTCAAAAAGTGCATTGTAGCTGTGCAGCAATCCATAATTGGGATTGGGAACGGATGTTCTGGAACCAAACGAAACCTGAAGAAGAAATGAGAAATGGTCTGAATCTGCAATCCACATGATAACGTTCTCTGAATTTTAGGCACAGAATATTCTAAAAACTGTTACAATTCAAGTCCACTGTGCCCAGTGTTGTTTTTGTGTACAGTGTTCCTTCACTTATCCCGGGCGTTACGTTTATTTACAGTATTTCAATACCGCTTTTCTCACCCCGAGGGGGACTCAAAGTGTTTACACATAATTAATGGCAAAATTCAATGCCAGTACAATTACAACTATACACTACAATTTGACATAAATCAAGTTAAAAACAGTACATCCACAAGCAATTAAACAATCATTAAAACAATAAACAGTCTCGTCCACCAAATCACCGTTCCAGTCATTGTCTTTCCGAAATGCTGCATACATTTACTTCTACTGCCCAAAGGCCTGGTCCTAAAACCATGATTTTAATTTTTTTTCTAAAAGCCAGGAGGGAGGGAGCGGATCTTACCACATTTGGGAGTGTGTTCCATATATATTTATTTATTTCGCACATTTCTACCCCGCCCTCAGGGTGGCTTACAAAAGGCACAATTCGATGCCAACATAAACATAACAATGGATAAAACATGTAAACAGTAGGGCTGGGCGGTTTCGTTTCATAATTTCGTAATTCGTTAAAAATTCGTTATTTTTTTATAACGAAGCGATTTTGAACCATTCAGGAGCATCTAAAAAACGAAACGAATTTTTCAATTCGTTTCGTAATTGCTTCGTATTAGTTTCGCATTCGTTTTGAAATCGTTTCAAAATCGTTTCGTTATTATTTCCGCATGTCTGGGGCAAGTTTTATAGCTGTTGTTTGTTTAATCAGTGAAAAAAAATATAAATATCACACCAACAGTCAACAACAGAGGGAGAGGGAAGCTTCAAAAGTTCCCCCTATCCCATATGGAGGTTTTTAAGCGTATTGCGCGGTCGCGTCCGCCATTAACGAATCGATTCGTATTCGTTTCGAAATCATTTCGTAATTGTTTCATAATTTACGAAATTTCATAAATATCGAACATTTTTAAAGAAAAATTTCGGAATTCTTTTAAATATCGAAACGCAAAAAAACCCAAAAAACGAATCGAGTTTAGAAACAAATTTTTCCGTGGTTGCCCAGCCCTAGTAAACAGCAATTATAACAATTAAGACAGTCAGTCCATACATCAAAATCAATAAAAACAATCTAATGCTCAGTGTTCGCCATCTCATAGTCCATAAATTCATTCCACATTGTCAAGTACTCTCGATTCTGGTCATCATTGTCCTTATCTAACCACCAGATTGCCCGAAAGCCTGGTCCCATAACCATGTTTTTAATTTCCTTCTGAAAGAGAGGAGGGATGTCGATGACCTAATTTCCCCGGGGAGTGAATTCCACAGGTGAGGGGCCACCACCAAGAAGGCCTTGCTCCTCGTCCCCACCAACCTCACTTGTGATAGAGGTGGGATCGAGAGCAGGTCAGAAGATCTCGAACTCAGAAGATCTCGAACTCCGAGGTGGGACGTAGAGAGAGATGCGTTCGGACAGATACGCTGAGCTGGAGCCATATAGGGTTTTGTAGGTCAAAACCAGCACTTTGAATTATGTTCGGAACTGGATCGGCAGCCAGTGGAGCTGACATAACAGAGGGGTGACTAATCTGGCTGCCGCCCGCTGGACTAATTGAAGTTTCCGAACAGTTTTCAAAGGCAACCCCACGTGGAGTGCATTGCAGTAATCTATTAAGGATGTAACAAGAGCGTGGAGCACTGTGGCTAGATCAGACTTCCCAAGGTACGGGCACAACTGGTGCACAAGTTTTAATTGTGCAAAAGCTCTCCCGGCCACCGCTGAGACCTGGGGTTCCAAGCTCAGCGATGAATCCAGGATCACTCCCAAGCTGCGAACCTGCGTCTTCAGGGGGAGTGGAACCCTGTGAAACACAGGTTGTAACCCTATGCCCTGTTTGACCTTACGACTGGCCAGTAGGACCTCTGTCTTGTCTGGATTCAGTTTCAATTTGTTAGCTCTCATCCAGTCTGACACAGCAGCCAAGCACCAGTTCAAGGTTTGGACAGCCTCCTTGGTGACAGGTGAGAAGGAGTGACAGATTTGGACATCATCTGCATAGAGATAACACCTCATTCCAAAACTCCGAATGATCTCCCCCAGCGGCTTCATGTAGATGTTAAACTACATTGGGGACAGAATTGAACCCTGTGGGACTCCACACAACAACGGTTGTGGGGCCGAACAGGTGTCACCCAGTAACACCTTCTGGGACTGTCCCTCAAGGAAGGACCGGAGTCACTGCAGAGCAGTACCCCCAAGTCCCATATTTATGAGGCATTCCAGAAGGATACCGTGGCCCATGGTATCAAAGGCCACTGAGAGGTCCAGCAGATCTAACAGGGACACACTCCCCCTGTCCAGCTCCCGACGAAGATCATCTACCAAGGCGACCAAGGCTGTCTCAGTTCCATGTCCCGGCCTAAAGCCAGACTGTGCCAGGTCTAGATAAGCAGTGTCTACCAGGAATTCCTGGAGTTGTGTTGCCACTACACGTTCCATGACTTTGCCCAAGTAGGGGAGATTGGAAACTGGCCGATAGTTGTCTAATTGAGTGGGGTCCAGTGATGGTTTTTTCAACAGTGGTTTTATGAACTTGTTTTAAGCTCGCTGGAAACCTACCCTCCTGTAGGGAGGCATTAACCACCACCTTCACCCACTGTGCCAAACCCCCTCTGGCTTCTTTTATCAGCCAGGATGGGCAGGGGTCTAGGATGCATGTGGTAGGTCGCACTTCTCCAAGGATCCTGTCCACATCCTCAAGATGAACCAATTGAAATGAATTCAATAAAACCAGACAAGCAGATGCTCGTGTTACATCCTCAGAAACTGCTGTTAATATGGTGTCAAAATCAGACCGAATCAGCGCAACTTTATCTGCAAAGAATCGAGGAAAAGCTTCACAGCGAGCCACCGAGTCATCAGGGATCTCGCTTTTCGGCGGATTTAACAGACCCCTGACAACTCGGAAAAGTTCAGCTGGATGATTCTTCGCAGATGCAATATGGCAGCAATAGATGATTTTTGTGCCGCCGCTATTACCACATCGTAGGACCTTAGAAAGGCATTCAGATGTGTTTGGACTGATTTGGTAGGTCTCTGGCGCCACATGCACTCTAGCCACCTCTTCTTTCGCTTCATCGCTGCCAGCTCCTCAGTAAACCAAAGGGCAGGTTTAGCTCGGTTACTCGAGAGGGGGCGTTCCGGAACGATTATATCAATTGCCCTAGTCATCTCACTGTCCCAGTGGGAGACTAAAGCATCGACAGAATCGCTAGCCAAGGAGGTGGGAAACTCCCCAAGAGCCATCAAGAAGCCATTTGGATCCATAAGTCTTCTGGGGCGGACCATTCTAATGGGTCCACCACCCCTGCCGAGGTTATGAGGCACAGTAAGTCTAAACCTAATGAGGTGGTGATCGGTCCATGGCAATGGAGCGATAGACAACTCTTCCACCCCGTCACCTTCTTCCCATCCCTGACCAAATCCAGTGTGTGTCCGGCACTATGGGTGGGACCAGATACTAATTGGGACAGGCCCATGGTTGCCATGGCGGCCATGAAGTCCTGAGCCGCACCTGAAAGAGAGGTCTCGGCATGGACATTGAAATCTCCCAGGACTAAAAGCCGCCAAATCCGAGGCCACTCTTGCTAGCTTAGGTAAGGAGACTGTCGTGCAGCGGGGTGGTCGGTACGCTAACAGAATCCCTATCCTGTACCGGTCACCTATCCTAAAGTCGGCACACTCAAAAGAAGATGACAGTGGGATGGGGCACCTGATCAGGGGGATAAAATCCTTATAGACCACTGAGACTCCACCTCCCCGCCCTCCAGGTCTTGGTTGGTGTTGCACAGAGTATCCTGGCGGACAGAGTTGGGAGAGATTCACCCCTTCTCCCTCATCTAGCCAGGTCTTTGTTATGCAAGCCAGGTCTGCATGTTCCTCCTGGATTAGATCTTTGAATGATGGAGGTTTTCCCATTTACCGACCTGGCATTGAACAGCACCACTTTTAACCTGGAGGGACCACTATCCTGGCACCTAAGCTGTACCTTGTCGGGAGAAAATTTTGGGATTGCCAATATATCCTTGTTAATTTCAGGCCGAATAGGCGGGAGGCCACAGTCGAGAAGGCCCTGTCTCTCATCCCCACCAGGTGCATCTGTGCTGTTGACGGGAGCGAGAACAGGACCTCCCCAGATGATCCTAGATTACGAGTTGGGACATAGGGGCGGACGCGTTTGGACAAGTAAGGTGGGCCAGAACCGTATAGAGCTTTATAGGTCAAGACCAGGACTTTGAATTGGGCTCAGAAATGGACCGACAGCCAGTGGAGCTGCAATAGCGGGGGGTAGTGGTGGTATGCTCCCTGTATGCTTGCAGTGTCAGAGGAGTCTAGGGGCCCTTCCCGACAGGCCCTATATCCCAAGATCTGATCCCAGGTTTTCTGTTTATCCCAGGTTATCTGACAGTGCAGACTCATATAATCCAGTTCAAAGCAGATAACCTGTAGAAGGGGTATAGGAGCCCTTCCAGACAGGTCTTAGACCCCTTCTACACTGTCCTTATATCCCAATATCCGATCACACCAACAGTCAACAACAGAGGGAGAGGGAAGCTTCAGAAGTTCCCCCTTGTCCCATTTGGAGGTTTTTTCCATGTATTTCGCAATCGTGTCCGCCATTAACGAATCAATTTGTATGCTTACGAAATTTTGTAAATATTGAAATTTTAAAATTGGAAATTTTGGAAATCCTATCAGATTAGAAACGCTGGAGCCCCCTAGATACGAAACGAGTTTAGAATCAAATTTTTTCTTGATCGCCCAAGCCCGATGATGATGAGGATGATGATGATGATGATATTGCGGAATTGAGTTGAAGGACCTCCAAAATGCCAATGTCTTTCAATCCAAAAGGACTGATATCTTTTCAAAAAATAATGAGTGTCTTCAGGCTAAAATCACCCGGGATCCTTTTCCTTAATACATTTTCATTCACCATGAATAACGCAGTACACTCATGATAGGAATTTTTCAACCACATGGTTTACATTTTGGAAAGGAACGTTCTGCATCTCCCTTAACATTTTGAAACAAGGCATCCATTTGGGATGAGAGATACCCTCTTCCTTTGTTTGTTGGCTTCTCCAATAGGAAAATAGTTTATTGAGAAAGGAAATACCGAACTGGGACTGTGGCGCAGCTGGCTGGAAGTCAGTTGCATTAACATCACTACTGGCCAAGAAGTCAAGAGTTCGATACCAAACTGGGTCGGAGTCAGCTTCTGACCATTTGTGCAGTTTGCTGTCAACCTGAAAGACAGTTGTCTCTGTCAAGTAGGAAATTTAGGTACCGCTTATGCGGGGAGGCTAATTTTACTAATTTACGACATCATAAAATCTCCAGCAAGCATGCAAAAGAATGAAGAAGTACTCCATCGGTGTCACAAGTGGACGGCGAAGTCACAACTCCCCTGGTGACCAGAATACCCTCATGTAGCTGGAATGTTAAATAGCCTCTGTGTCTTTCCAAATTTCTTGGAAACGGAATAGATTGAATAGTGTGGGAGAATGTCCATTCTGATAGAGCCAGAATGAGTATGAAGTCACTTACGCAACAGTCATAACGACAGAATCGGTTTCCCGGGCAATGCGACGGCATGCTAAGTCAGTTAGTCCTGAAAAACACATCATGTTTCAAGAGAGATTATTACTGATGGGTTTCATGACTATGTACATAGAAAAATCCTATATACTCCACCTGAACTCTGTTTCCAGGAGAACTTACCAATATTTCCCATAACTCCAGCACCTCCTGCAATGACAACCACTCCTCTTCTCTTCCCAGAAGTAGTTGTTTTGGGCCAAAACACTCTGACCGGAACGTCATCAAACACCAAGTCCTTGATCGTCAGTGTTGGGCTCCTCTTGGGTACAAATCTTCTGTGTAACTACCCAACTAATTTGAATGGATTGCACAAGCCAGTTTTTTTAAAGAATGATCTCTGTTTACAGAAAAATATAAAGGAGAAATAAATGTCATGTGGACACAGGGCTTACGTACAGAAAGTGACAGCCTTAGGCCGAATCTAGAAGAGATCATGCCATGAACGTTTGATGGGACTGAGGCAAAGAGAAATGTAAACAATGGAAAATTACTAAGCCAGGAACAGGTTTAGTAAAAAAGAGGGAGATGGAAAATTTCTAGTCAAAGCCACAAGGGAAAGAGTTAGCTGAAAGAAGAGAAAGTTCAAAAGACCTGCAAGCCAGCAATGGGGGGAAATGGTTGTGAATGGCTGTTGTCAATTGTTGATAAGGAGGCGCCAGATGAGAACAATGGGAAAGAGAAGTGTGAATGAAATAATTTGTGTGTCTGTCCAGGCTTAAAACCTAAGACTATAAATCCCCCTGAGCTGCGTCCTCAGTGTGTGGCACTTGTCGACCCAACAGAGAGATCTGATCAAATAAATCTGTCATACCAGAACTTCTCGCCTCTTAGGGTCTAATTGGACAGAGACACTAGGGTTTTTGGGTTGCCTTTTTGGAAGGGACACAGCAGTGTGTCTCAGCACATTAACACACCTGTTGCAGTGCTTGGATGGCATCCATATGGTCCAGAAAGACCGAGACTGTGTCAGAATATCACTTCACCTTCTGTCTTGGCATGACTACTCTCAGCTAGCCCCCTGAATTCCGGGTCATTGCTGGTGCCCCATACTAACGTCAGAAGAAGCATCTACAACTGGGAAGAAAAGGGGGCCCATCTCCCTCCCTCCCTTCTTTGCTTCGTTGCTGCCTCTCCCAATGTCATATCGGGGCACTGCCGATGACTAGATGTTTACATAGTGCTCTACTGACAGTTGGGATCAGCAACAGTGGCAGCATGGACACAATCCATTCTCTTCCCCCTGTGCTGGTGTATGGTCCAGACGGAACCAGTTCAAACAGGACCCAATCCAGTTGTCCAGTTGACCTCAAACCTGGAGCTTCAAGCAAATTCCAGGATATTCCCCAACCTTGTCTGAAGTTGGAAAGATTGGGTTCCACCCAGAATAACTCAAGATGCTCAGCAAAAGTTCAAGAATGTCATGATACAATTCATGGTGGGATTTCATACTCAGCTCAAATTGCTTTCAATTCTTGTTGAAGGAATGTCCAAAAGAGACCTGTCACTTGGGCTGCTATTTCCACACTTGTGAGCTCTGGCCTCACACCCACCATGAACTGTATCTTGGAGAAGGTCCCTTTTTAGAGCAAGAACTCTGATTACACAACAAACCACAAATCCCAGGATCCTGTTGGACCTAGCCATGGTGTCACACTGCTCTCATGGTCTCAAAGAGGATACAAATATCTCTAGAAGTTTCCAACAAGTATGTTTTGACTTTGGAAAGAAAGGTTCTCTCTGAAGAGAACTTAAGGAGATATCGTCCCATTTTCAGGTACAAATGGGTCTGGAGGTTGTATGACAAGCCACTAGGGCTGGGCGGTTTCATTTCGTAATTTCGTAATTCGTTAAAAATTCGTTAATAACTAATGGTTCGCGATAACGAACCATTCATGAGCATCTAAAAAACGAAATGAATTTTTCAATTCGTTTCGTAATTGCTTCGTATTCGTTTCATATTTGTTTCGAAATTGTTTCAAAATCGTTTTGTTATTATTTCCGCATGTCTGGGGCAAGTTTTATAGCTGTTGTTTGTTTAATCAGTGAAAAAATATATAAATATCACACCAACAGTCAACAACAGAGGGAGAGGGAAACTTCAGAAGTTCCCCCTGTCCCATATGGAGGTTTTTTAGCGTATTGCGCGGTCGCGTCCGCCATTAACGAATCGATTTGTATTTGTTTCGTAATCGGGTCGTATTGTTTCGTAATCTTACAAAATTTCGTAATTATCGAACTTTTTTAAAGAAAAATTTCGGAATTCTTTTAAATATCGAAAAGCAAAAAACCCCAAAAAACGAATCGAGTTTAGGAACAAATTTTTCCATGGTTGCCCAGCCCTACAAGCCACCTTATCTTAACCTTTTCTGGAGCTCATCAAACTGGGCGCTTCGAAAACTGAGAACTAAAACCACATTTACAGGCTGGAAATCAGAGCTGAAGATTTAAAACCATCCGTCCCCATGAGCTGAGTCAAGGCAACCCATCCCCTTCAGAAGGCCCTTGTCTTGGTGCGACACAGAGAAAGAAAGCATCCGTATGATGGTGCCACTTATGTATATAAGACACAGAGAAGTGCATTAAAATCCAGAGGACTTACCGCAAGCACTCCAACTTTGAGTTGGGTATGCAAAATTCTTACCCATATGGGGTATTTGATTCCCGGAGGAAAGTGCAGCCTTCTCTGATCACGATAAATGGCCCATGCAATCCTCAAGAAGAGAGCAAGAAGGCTGGCATACAACGCGAGCATCCCCAGAGTTGCAAGAAATGCCATCCTCTTGTCAAACAAGCATGAAAGGATTGTCCTTTCTTTTGGATGACTTCTGAGTTTCTGCATCCCATCAGTCTCGCCATTTAATAGGGAATTAATTAATTATAAATGCCATCTCCTGCCCAGACAGTCATTAATTGGTTAGGGGGTGGCTAATTATGTCAGATGCTTGCCATCCATGCAGTTTATACCATGACACCCTTTTTCAAGGAAGACAATATTTGAATTACATTTTAGCTTAATCTAGCACAGCAGTTCTCGAACTGTGCTCCGCAGAACCCTTGGGGCTCCGTGAAGCTTATTGAGGGGTTCAGCGGTTCCCTTCCCTTCCTCCAAGCTTCCCCACCTCTTTCCTAATCCTTTTTCAAGGGATACATCATGCTTTAGTTTAATATATGATGGTTGAATGCAAAGTAATGCCTCCACCTTCGTAACTCCTCAACTGATGGCAGTTCTGGTATGCAGCAGGTACTGGCTTGTTCAGTAGACTCTCCTCTACAGTTCCATCTTGGCAGGAAGCCTTAGCATTGAACAGTTGTGTTGTTAAAGTGCGAAGTGGGAAGGCAGAAAACCGAGAATAAAACACAGAAATTTGACAGACAATAAAAAAAAAAGGAGGCCTGGGCCTTCCAGATATTAAATTATATTACGATGCCTGCGGGTTTACCTGGCTTAAAATGAGAGAAAGTTTTAGTACTGGAGGGGTTGAACCTGAGAGTCGGGTGGCATGGGTTCCTCTGGTACAAGAAGACAAAAATGGAAAAAAATACAAAAATCACTTTATAAGATCAACATTAATAAGAATTTGGGAGAAATACAAAAAAATATTTACTCGAAAACACCAACATGGATTTCTCCCTTAGAAGCAGGCGAAAGGAGACTTCTAGGATGGACGGAGTGGCCCACCTACAAGGATATACTAATAAAGAAGGCAGGAGAGATTCAATTAAGATCACAAGAAGAGATCTCCTCACAATATAGGAATGTATCATGGTTCCAATATTACCAACTAAAAGAATACTTCAAAAAAGACTCACAAGTCGGTTTTGTGGGAAAAGATGAGTTTTGGGAATCCTTAATACAAAAAGACAAGAAGAGCACGACCAAGATTTATTCAAAGTTATTAGAATGGTCCACTGAGACTGAATCAATAAAAGAATGTATGGCTAAATGGTCCAGGAACGTAGGGAGATCAATAAAGTTGAGGGAATGGGAACAGATTTGGAAGGTAAAATTAAAATACAGGTATGCGATTGAATTAAAAGAAAATTGGCACAAGATGTTCTTCTGCTGGTACATCACCCCACAAAAATTACGCCTAATGTACAAAAAGACATCAAACAAGTGTGTTGGGGTTCAACCTGCGAGTGAACCTGAACCTCTGATCGCCGCACCTGAATCTGGTTCTCTGATTGTATTTCCTGATGCTACTGAAAATGTATTTCTCCCTGATGGTAATGAAAATGATTCTGAGGTCAGTGGCTTGGAAAGTGAAACTACACATTCTGATGAGAATGTTGCAGAGCCAAGCGGTGATAGCTCTTCAGAGGAGCTAACACCTGGCCTCCTTAATGAGGATAGAAAAGGACAGATTTGGAAAAACAGGAGTGAATCGCAGAGTCTGCGAAGGTCAAGCAGATTAAGGGAAAAGGAAACACAGGCTTGAAAGCCTGGAGGCGTGTCACGAAACAGCTTCTTCAATTTTAAGTGCCTCTCGCCGGGTTCTCTCGTTAGATCAGGCATCGTTTAGACTGAGGCATTACCTTGGCAGATTTCCCTATTTCCCGTGGCCTACATCCCAAGAGGCTTCTAGTGCTCCAAGTACGGTTAGTGGTTTGCTAACAGGTTCCAGGTTTTTACAGTGTTGCTTTTGGATTTTGATCTAATTCATGGATATTCCTGACTGCTAAATTTTACTGTGGCTTTTTGACTTTGCATTTTCCTCTATTTTGTAACCATTTTTTCATCAATAAAAAGGGATTGTTTTTCCCACAGTCAAGTGTGGTGGATGGTTATCCTATGGTCTTGTTTCCTGCTCTGGGTTGCAACAAAGTGTTGGAAATGCGAAACACAGACGGGAACACTTTATCATATGTGGTGGTCCTGCCCTGAAGTAAGAAAATATTGGGAAATGATTCAGGAAGCCAAACAGAAGATCTTACAAACTACAATACAGTTTAAACCAGAATACTTCGTACTTGGTATTACAGATGAAGACATTGAGCTCGACAAAAATAAAGATAAATTGTTCACCTACTTGACCACTGCCGCACGGATCGTTTTAGAAATCGAAGGATACGGCATCTGAAGAAGATTGGGAGAATAAACTATGGGAAAGAATGGACATGGATACATTGACTTTTTACTTAAGAGACTCAGGGGGAAAACCTCTAAATCCTACTGATTGGATATTATTCAAGGTTAAAGCTTCAGACAAAATACTCTGGTTCTTGTGACTGAGCTTTTTAAAAAAAACACATTGAAAACAGCACGTGTATGTACCCTTGTGGTACATACACGTGCACAAATACAAAGTGAAGTAAATCATCATCATCATCATCATCATCATTTAATTACTTAACAGGTTCGCAGCTTGGGAGTGATCCTGGACTCATCGCTGAGCCTGGAGCCCCAGGTCTCAGCGGTGGCCGGGAGAGCTTTCGCACAATTAAAACTTGTGCGCCAGCTGCGCCCGTACCTTGGGAAGTCGGATCTGGCCACGGTGGTCCACGCTCTTGTCACATCCCGGTTGGATTACTGCAACGCACTCTACGTGGGGTTGCCTTTGAAGACTGCTCGGAAACTTCAACTAGTCCAGCGAGAAGCAGCCAGATTGCTCACCGGAGCGGCGTACAGGGAGCATACCACCCCCCTGTTGCGTCAGCTCCACTGGCTGCCGATCCAATTCCGAGCACAATTCAAAGTGCTGGTTTTGACCTACAAAACCCTATACGGTTCCGGCCCAGTGTATCTGTCCGAACGGATCTCCCTCTACCTCCCACCTCGAAGTTTAAGATCTTCTGGGGAGGCCCTGCTCTCGACCCCGCCAGTGGCACAAGTGAAACTGGCGGGGACGAGGAGCAGGGCCTTCTCAGTGGTGGCCCCCCACCTGTGGAACTCACTCCCCGGGGAGATCAGATCGACGACTTCCCTTCTAGCGTTTAGGAAAAAACTAAAGACCTGGATGTGGGACCAAGCTTTTGGCCATGCTGACAACTGATCAAAGGACCTATCGATAGACAAGGACAATGGAATGGAATGGATATATGGACTCTGATATATGGACTCTGACATGAGATAGTTTTTATGATTTTAATAGGTATTGATGTTTCATTTTAATTGTTGAACTGTTATATTTTGTATTGTTTGTTGTGTGATTTGGGCATCTAATTGTGCCTCCTTTGTAAGCCGCCCTGAGTCCCCCCCCGGGGTGAGAAGGGCAGGGTATAAGTAGATGAAATAAATAAATAATAAATAAATAATACTTATTAATCGCCCTCCATCCAAGATGCTATAGCGATTTACAAGCTAAATTGTAAAGGATAAAAATACATACATACAGATATTGATAAAATTAACATAGATCAAATGCTCTAGTGAAAAGCCGGATCTGAAGTGCTCGAGTAAAAGGCCCTAAGTCACGCATGGCTCTCAAGTAGGGCGGCAAGGAATTCCATAAGGCAGGGGCAGAAATAGAAAAAGCCCATTGGCACCTGCGTCTGGTCCTTTCCAAGTGCACTTCTCTAGGACCCGATATATAAAGTAAGTCACGTTGGGATGGTCGTTGCGACCTCCGATGATGGGAGAAGGAGAGACGATCCCTAAGGTACGATGGACCCTGGCCATAAAGAATTTTAAAGGTCAGAACTAGCATCTTATATAGACCACAGTAATCAATTGGAAGCCAATGCAAATGCCACAGCACTGGTGTTATATGGCATTTCATGGGCGTTCTTGTGAGTAACCTGGCTATCGTATTCTGAACAATACAGAGCTTTCGGGTCGTAGACATCGGACGGCCAACATACAGGGCATTGCAACAGTCCAGCCTAGACGTGACCGTGGCATGGATGACAGTTGCCAGAGCCTCATCAGATAAGTAGGGTGCCAATTGCCTCGCTTGTCGTAGATGGGAAAAGGTCTGTTTGCTGGCAGCAGCGACCTGAGCTTCCATTGCCAGCTGCGAATCCAAAATGACGTCCAAGGTCTTAACGGTAGGCAAAGGAGATAGGGCAGCACCATCGAAGGTGGGTAGCAAATGGGTCAGACCAATCGAGCGGCCATGCCAGAGAATCTCAGTCTTCACCGGGTTCACCTTCAGTCTACTAGTACGTAGCTAGTTTGACAGAACCTCCAGACATAAGGTGAAATTGTCTGGTATTGACGTTGCTCCAGACTCCAAGCGTGAGAAGGAGTTGGGTGTTGTCCGCATATTGATAGCAGTCTAGGCCAAAACTCCGAGCCAAACTGGCAAGGGGTGATGAACTATTTATGTAACCACATGCTTTCTAGACAAATCTCTGTAACAGCCAAGCTTTAGTACCTGCATTGTTCCTGTTCTTGTAAATAAACATTATTGTTTATTGTTCATCACATCTGACTCAAGTGTGCCTCTGTGCTTAAAGGTTTAAAAGCAACTTTAAGCAGAAATCAAGAACTTCATGGTGGCAACGTATGTTTTAAAGAACTAACTTTAAAGGGTACTTCAGAAGCACAAGCCTGAGGTTTAATACAATCACTCTCTTTCATGAGTTACCTCAAGTAGGCCAAGGGCTTATCAGCACTGCTAGGTGGGGGGGGGGGGGCAGTGCACTTTCAAAAAAGGTTTTTTGGCCAGGAAGAAAGTGCCAGCTTTCTATCTTCAGCCTTTTGGGTTTGGGGGCTTGTAAACGCAGAAGCCTCATGCCAATCTCAAGTGGGGTTTTGCTGTGTTTGAGATTTTTATTATTTCCCAAATAAATCCTCAACATCTTTATAGGGAGCTTGTCTGATATCCTTGGGGAGTGAGTTCCAGAGATGGGGGGCCACCATAGAAAAGGCCCTCTCCCTCGTCCCCACGCCTGTGAAGGGGGAGGGAGCAAGAGCAGGGCCTCTCCAGATGATCGAAGAGATCGCGTGGGTTCGTGAACAGATATGCGATAAGTCCCTCATCCCCAGGGCCCTCATCCACATCAATGTGAACATCATTATGAACATCATTCACATCAGACACAATCACAGGCTGTCCAGGCTGAGCATCAGGCTGACATACAACACCTAGCTTGCCTCTATTTCAGCCCATCAGGGGAGGGAGCAGGAAGTCTGAGTCACTGTCAGAACTGTATAAGATGTCTTGTATTTTTCTATGAATTTATGCTTGTACCTTTTGAAGTGTATTGCTTGTGCTTGCATCCTTTTTGGCTGAATCGTTTTGCCTTCAACCTGGGGAGCTTGTTTCCCTGTCCTGGTTGATGTGGTTTAGCAGATGCTCACCAAGCACTGACTTCTTAACTGTGGTCATAGCTGAAATCACTACATCAACACCCATCGTAACCTAATCTCAGGAAAAGAGTAGGCAGCTGGGAGGCCTCCAAACCCTCCCTGTGACTCTCTCGGAGGAATCAATAACATTCATTTGCATATGCACATATTTTATCTGGAACAATTAAGCATACAGCAACACCCACCCAAAATGCTCCTTGAACACATTTACAAGCTGCAAATAACCCGAGACAAACTCATTACAATTTTTATGAAGTCAACTGGCAGCTTCCTGGATCTTTGACCAAGCAACCTTTTGTCATGTAAATCAGATTTGTAATAACATATTTGCATCCAGAGAAGATTAGGCCATATATTTACGGGTGGATTAGAAAGCCAAAAGGTTATCATGACATTCCAGTTACTGAAGGCATGATGATTGTAGAACCTCGTTAGCAATTTGATTAATTCACAAGGAAATCTTGGAAATGTCTTTAATGCTAGGTTACTACTAGGGTTGGATATGTTGGTTCGGAAAAGCGCGAAAGTCGGAAGAAAACATACGAATTTGGACTTCTGATGCCGTTTTGAACCATGCAGGAAAGGGGGTGGGATCTGAATTTGAACCTTGGAAAAATTCTATAATGTTTGGATGTCTCTCAGGGTTATTTTAATTTTCACAACCATTAAGCAACTTTTGTAAAGCCTAAAAACTTTTAAAATCTCATACTTTCCACTGGCAATGCAAGGTGGGCATGGCTAATCACAACCATCTTTAACTGTAGTTTGTGAAGGCCAGACCCTAATGGCAGAGATTGCAAAAGGCCCTGCTGTTAAACTGCATTTCCCACACTGTACGGCTGCTCATTAGCCAAAAGAGTTGAAGGACTCAAAAAATAGCTGTCTATTCGGCTTGGTTGATCAAGAAAAAAAATGGTTCTAAACTCGTTTCATATGTAGGGGGCGCTGGAGGTTCGATTTTTAAATTATTTCCAAAATTTTCTTTAAAAAAAGATCGGAAATACCAGGAAATACGAATCGTTTCCTTTGTTTCATTAATGGAAGGTGCCCTTTCCCTCCTTCCAGAACCATTAAAATCTCGTAGTTTCCCTTCCTTCCTCTTTGCATCAGTGGCTTTGCGAGGTGGGCGTGGCTATGCCCAGCTCTTCCGCATCGCCAGTTTTTGCCAGGGAGGTAGTCACGGCCACCTTGCAAAGAGGAAGGAGTTGGGCGTGGGTAAGAATAGCTGTTCCTGAAGGTCACGACCCCAGCATTTATGATTCACTGGCGGAAGTCGTAAGGAAGATGGCGGACGCGGCTTCGATATCGCTAAAACACTTCCGGGTTACCAAAACGCGTCAATATCGCTTCTAAAGGTAATTATTAGGCTTGGGTAACCACGGAAAAATTTGGTTGTAAACTCGTTTTGTTTTTAGGGGGCCCTTGCGTTTCGTTTTTTTTAATAATTCCAAAATTTTCCTTTTAAAAATTTCGAAATATACGAAATTTTGTATAATTACAAATCGATTCGTTAATGGCGGACGCGATTGCGCAATATGCTAAAAAAACCTCCAAATGGGACAGGGGGAACTTCTGAAGCTTCCCTCTCCCTCTGTTGTTGACTGATGGTGTGATAAAACAAACAACAACTATAAAACTTACACCAGACATGCAAAAATAATTACGAAATAATTACGAAATAATTACGAAATAATTACGAAATAAATTGAAAAAATTGTTTCGAATCTAATTTACTCCTCACACTATTCCTGCATGGCTCAATATTGGATCGTAAGCTAATTTAAATACGAATTAATAACGAATTACGAAATTAACGAATGAAACCGCCGGCCAGCCCTCTTCAGGTCGGTCGTGGGTCACCTTGGACTCTGGCTCCAGTTCTGCTGTCCCTTTCAGGAGGGAGCAATTCAAGGTTTAGCTCTACCCGACCGCGGAGTTTTGTTAAATTAGATAAGATTAGTTAGGTATTTAAGTGGATAGGTTAAGTTAAGGGGTCCTTCCCCCCTCCTTCTTCCTTCCTTCTCCTTCTCCTTCTCCTTCTCCTTCTCCCTTCGTTGCTGATGGATCTTTTAGTGTCCTTTGTCATGCAGAGGATCTTCCTGTTGCTATCTGTTGTCAGCTTAAGTTCTTGGAAGAGCTCTTGCATTGTTCCGTAATGGTCCTATTTTTTGTTGAAATTTTCCTTCTTCTGCTCGATTTCTTGTGTCGGTGACAGATGGAGTTTTAGGAAGCTTTGCTTCCTGCCTGAGCTTGAGCCCCCCCGTTGCACCCTGTTGCCGGGTGTCTTTGGGTATTCCTTGAGGGGGGTACCTCTTCAACACCGTCAGCCGAAGGCACCATAGGGTCTTGCCTCCGTTACCTCAGTCCATCAACGGAGGAGATGTAGTAATCTACACCTCTGGCTCAAAAAACTCAGGCATCTCCTGTGGAGCTCACAGAAGTGTGTCCTCCATCGCGCAGCCACCAACCGGAAGTCCCCCAGTGCTGTTTTTTTTCCTACTGTTCATGCGCGTTCACAAAAACCAATTAATTCGGAAGTTTGGGAAAGTTTTGATTTTTTTTGGAAAAAATTGGAAGTGACTAGTTTTACGCAGTGCGTGTGTTAACCCAACGTCCCAACGCCTAAAACCCAAATGCAAAATACTCTCAGACTAATAGTAAAAGTGGACCAAAAAATCTTTGCACTCTTTACTTTGCAGAGATGAAACAAAACTGGCAATGTTTCATACAAAAATCATCAGTACAACATATTTACACAGTCTTTGTAAGAAACCTAAAATAAGGCAACTTCATCTTTACAGCAAGTGAGAAATCAAAATAAACCTGAAGGAAATAGCTATTTCACCATAGCCTCCTCAGAGTAGCAACTCCAAACTGCTCCCCAGAGCCAACCCTTTGTCCGTAGGTCTCCTCAGAGAGAAAGGCTCTCCAGAAGCTCTCCTTCAGGATTTCCCCTTCAGCATGTCGCCATCAGCTTCTCCTGCTGCAAACTCCACGCTGGTAAAACAGAACTCCAACAGCAGCCTACCAAAAGTCCAGCACCCACCACCATGTATTCAAAAACCTCAAACAGTTCTAACCCCTTGGGTGTGGTACAAGATTGCTGGTTGACCTATTTAGTAGGGCTGGGCGGTTTTGTTTCGTTAATTCGTAATCCGTTAAAAATTCGTTATTTTTTTGTTAACGGAGTGATAACGAACCATTCTGGAGTAACTTAAAAACGAAACGAATTTTTCAATTTGTTTCGTAAATGCTTCGTATTTCGTTATGTATTCATTTCGTTATTGGTTTGAGGTCATTTCGTTATTATTTCCGCATGTCTGGGGCAAGTTTTATAGTTGTTTTTTGTTTAATTAGTGAAAAAAAATTATAATATCACACCAACAGTCAACAACAGAGGGAGAGGGAAGCTTCAGAAGTTTTTTTAGCGTATTGCACGATCGCGGCCACCATTAACGAATCGATTCGTTATTGTTTCGTTATTGTTTTGTAATTTTTTTTACCATTTACGAAATTTTGTAAATATCGAACTTTTTTTAAAGGAAAATTTCGGAATTCTTTTAAATATCGAAACGCAAAAAAACCCAAAAAACGAATCGATTTTAGAAACAAATTTTTCCGTTGTTACCCAGGCCTACTATTTAGCCTGCTGAACAAGATAATTACACACAATAAGGTTTCTCTTCACACACACTCAAATGGTCCTGCAAGGACTTAGCATAGTACCCCTCCTTGTGTTAATAAAAACCTTCATAAAACAAACTCAAAAATCCCTAAATCCTCTAGGACTGGGTTGTGTTTTTGCACTCCTAGTGGCTTGGTCAAAATATCTGCAAGGTTCTCTGTAGTACTACAATTGGTCAGTGAGGTTTTACCATCTCTTACAACATTCCTGACACAAGTGCACTGAATGTCTACATGTTTGCTCCTTTGCTTCACCCTTGCTTGTGTTGCCATTAAAATACAAGTTTTGACTGTATGGTTAACAGCTTTAAAAATCCCTTGAAAGGGGATTAGGAAAGAGGAGGGGAAGCTTGGAGGAAGAGAAAGGAACCGCTGAACCCCTCAATAAGCTTCACGGAGCCCCAAGGGTTCTGCGGAGCACAGTTTGAGAACTGCTGTGCTAGATTAAGCTCAAATGTCATTCAAATATTGTCTCCCTTGAAAAAGGGTGTCATGGTATAAACTGCGTGGATGGCATGCATCTGACATAATTAGCCACTCCCTAACCAATTAATGACGGTCTGGGCAGGAGATGGCATTTATAATTAATTAATTCCCTATTAAATGGCGAGACCGATGGGATGCAGAAACTCAGAAGTCATCCAAGAGAAGGGACAGTCCTTTCATGCTTGTTTGTCAAGAGGATGGCATTTCTTGCCACTCTGGGGATGCTCGCGTTGTATGCCAGCCTTCTTGCTCTCTTCTTGAAGACTGCATGGGCCATTTATCGTGATCAGAGAAGGCTGCACATTCCCCCGGGAATCAAATACCCCATATGGGTACGAATTTTGTATACCGAACTCAAATTTGGATTCTTTGTGGTAAGTCGTCTGGATTTTAATGCACTTCTCTGTGTCTTATATACATAAGTGGCACCATCATATGGATGATTTCTTTCTCTGTGTCGCACCAAGACAAGGGCCTTCCGTAGGGCATGGGTTGCTTTGACTCAGCTCATGGGGACGGATGGTTTCAAATCGTCAGCTCTGATTTCCAGCCTGTAAATGTGGTTCTAGTTCTCAGTTTTGGAAGCGCCCAGTTCGATGAGCTCCAGAAAAGGTTAAAATAAGGTGGCTTGTCATACAAACTCCAGACCCATTTGTACCTGAAAATGGGACGATATCTCCTTAAGTTCTCTTCAGAGAGAACCTTTCTTTCCAAAGTCAAAACATGCTTGTTGGAAACTTCTAGAGATATTTGTATCCTCTTTGAGACCATGAGAGCACTGTGACACCATGTCTAGGATGCTGGGATTTGCGGTTTGTTGTGGAATCAGAGTTTTGCTCTAAAAAGGAACCATCTCCAAGATATAGTTCATGGTGAGTTTTCATATCCAGATCAAATTGCCCTTCGTTGTTGTTCAAGGAGGTGTCTAAAAGAAATGTGTCCTATGGGCTGTGAGGCCAGAGCTCACAAGTGTGGAAATAGCAGGTCTCGGCAGTGACCAGGGGAGCATTTGCACAGCTTAGGCTCGTGTGCCAGCTGCGCCCGTACCTCGGGAAGTCTGACTTGGCCACGGTAGTCCATGCTCTGGTTACACCCCGTTTAGACTACTGCAACGCTCTCTACATGGGATTGCCCTTGAAGACGGCCCGGAAGCTCCAACTGGTCCAACGTGCGGCAGCCATGATACTAACAGGAGCGGGGTGCAGGGAGCATACAACCCCCCTGCTGTACCAGCTCCACTGGCTGCCGATCTGCTACCGGGCTCAATTCAAGGTGCTAGCATTGGCCTATAAAGCCCTAAACGGTTCCGGCCCAAGATACCTAACTGACCGCCTCTCGGCCTATGAGCCCACGAGGACTTTGAGATCTCCCGGGGAGGCCCTGCTATCGATCCCGCCTGTGTCACAGGCACGGCTGGCGGGGATGAGAGATAGGGCCTTCTCGGTGGTGGCTCCTCGGCTGTGGAACACCCTTCCCGTAGACATCAGGCTAGCCCCCTCCCTGTTGATATTCTGCAGGAAGCTAAAGACCTGGCTGTTTAAGAAGGCATTTGAATAGAAGTGCAATGACTGGTAACTCGATCATAGGAATGGAACAACGGAAATGGTATCGGATTGACGATGAGACGACTCGGAATGGCTTTGTAATAATGTTGATGTTTTTGATGTTTTGGATGAGATGTTTTGCTAATGATGTACTGCGGATTATTTGTCACTATGTTTGTATTTTGCACCTGAGTCGCCAGTAGGCTGAGAATTGCGGTATATAAGCGTAGTAAATAAATAAATAAATAAATAAATAAATAAATAAATAAATAAATAAATAGCAGCCCAAGTGACAGGTCTCTTTTGGACATTCCTTCAACACGAATTGAAAGCACTTTGAGCTGAGTATGAAATCCCACCATGAATTGTATCACGACATTCTTGTACTTTTGCTGAGCATCTTGAGTTATTCTGGGTGGAACCCACTCTTTCCAACTTCAGACAAGGTTGGGGAATATCCTGGAATTTGCTTGAAGCTCCAGGTTTGAGGTCAACTGGACAGCTGGATTGGGTCCTATGTGAACTGGTTCTCTCATAGAATCATAGAATCATAGAATCAAAGAGTTGGAAGAGACCTCATGGGCCAACCAGTCCAACCCCATTCTGCCAAGAAGCAGGAATATTGCATTCAAATCACCCCTGACAGATGGCCATCCAGCCTCTGTTTAAAAGCTTCCAAAGAAGGAGCCTCCACCACACTCCAGGGCAGAGAGTTCCACTGCTGAATGGCTCTCACAGTCAGGAAGTTCTTCCTCATGTTCAGATGGAATCTCCTGTCTTGTAGTTTGAAGCCATTATTCTACGTCCTAGTCTCCAAGGAAGCAGAAAACAAGCTTGCTCCCTCCTCCTCCCTGTGGCTTCCTCTTACATATTTATACATGGCTATCATGTCTCCTCTCAGCCTTCTCTTCTTCAGGCTAAACATGCCCAGTTCCCTAAGCCGCTCCTCATAGGGCTTGTTCTCCAGACCCTTGATCATTTTAGTCGCCCTCCTCTGGACACATTCCAGCTTGTCAATATCTCTCTTCAATTGTGGTGCCCAGAATTGGACACAATATTCCAGATGTGGTCTAACCAAAACAGAATAGAGCATGGGGAGCATGACTTCCCTGGACATAGACACTAGGCTCCTATGGATGCAGGCCAAAATCCCATTGGCTTTTTTTGCTGTCACATCACATTGTTGGCTCATGTTTATCTTGTTGTTCACGAGGACTCCAAGATCTTTTTCACACATACTGCTCTCGAGCCAGGCATCCCCCATTCTGTATCTTTGCATTTTGTTTTTCCTGCCAAAGTGGAGTATCTTGCATTTGTCACTGTTGAACTTCATTTTGTTAATTTTGGCCATCTCTCTAATCTGTCAAGATCGTTTTGAATCCTGCTCCTGTCCTCTGGAGTATTGGCTATCCCTCCCAATTTGGTGTCGTCTGCAAACTTGATGATCCTGCCTTCTAGCCCTTCATCTAAGTCGTTAATAAAGATGTTGAACAGGACCGGGCCCAGGACGGAACCCTGCGGGCACTCCACTCGTCACTTCTTTCCAGGATGAAGAGGAAGCCTTGGGGAGAATCACCCTCTGGGTTCGTCCATTTAACCAATTCCAGATCCACCTCACCGTAGTTTTGCCTAGCCCACATTGGACTAGTTTCCTTGCCAGAAGGTCATGGGGGACCTTGTCGAAGGCCTTACTGAAATCCAGGTACGCTACATCCACGGCATTCCCCGCATCTATCCAGCTTGTAACTCTATCGAAAAAAGAGATCAGATTAGTCTGGCATGACTTGTTTTTGATAAATCCATGTTGACTATTAGCAATGACCGCATTTGTTTCTAAGTGTTTGCAGACCACTTCCTTAACAATCTTTTCCAGAATCTTGCCTGGTATCGACGTGAGGCTGACCGGACGGTAGTTGTTTGGGTCATCCTTTTTTCCCTTCTTGAAGATTGGGACCACATTGGCCCTCCTCCAATCTGCTGGAACTTCTCCTGTTCTCCAAGAACTCTCAAAGATGGTTGCCAATGGTTCCGAAATGACTTCCGCTAGTTCCTTCATACTCTGGGGTGTAGTTGATCTGGCCCTGGGGATTTGAACTCATTTAGAGCGGCCAGGTATTCCTGTACGACTTGTTTCCCAATTTGGAGTTGGATGTCCTCAAATCCCTCATCCACTCCGTCTTGCTGAGGTTGAAGATGACTTTCTTTTTGTGTGAAGACCGAGGCAAAGAAGGTATTAAGTAGTTCTGCCTTTTCCCTATCCCCTGTCAGCATTGGGGGGAAAGAGAATGGATTGTGTCCATGCTGCCACTGTTGCTGATCCCAGCGGTCCATAGAGCACTATGTAAACACCTGGTCATCTATAGTGCCCCGATATGACGTTGGGAGAGGCAGCAACGAAGCAAAGAAGGTAGGGAGGGAGATGGGCCCTCTCTTCTTCCCAGTTGTAGATGCTTCTTCTGACGTTAGAATGGAGCACCAGCAATGACCAGGAATTCAGGTGGCTAGCTGAGTAGGGCTGGGCGGTTTCGTTCGTTAATTTCGTAATTCGTTATTAATTCGTTATTTTTTTGATAACGAAGCGATATTGAACCATTCAGGAGCAACTAAAAAACGAAACGAATTTTTTCAATTCGTTTCATAATTGTTTCGCAATTGTTTCGAAATCGATTCGTAATTGATTCGAAATCGTTTCATTATTATTTCCGCATGTCTGGTGCAAGTTTTATAGTCGTTGTTTGTTTTCTCAGTGAAAAAAAAATAAATTATCACACCAACAGTCAACAACAGAGGGAGAGGGAAGCTTCCTGTCCCATTTGGAATTTTTTTAGCGTATTGCACAATCGCGCCCGCCATTAACGAATCGATTCGTAATTGTTTCGAAACCGATTTGTAATTGATTCGTAATTTTCAAAATTTCGTAAATATCGAAAATTTTTTAAGGAAAATTTCAGAATTAATTTAAAAATCAAAACGCAAAAACCCCCTAAAAACGAATCGAGTTTAGAAACAAATTTTTCCGTGGTTGCCCAGCCCTATAGCTGAGGGTAGCCATGCCAAGACAGAAGATGAAGTGATGTTCTTGTCGCAGCTATGGTGTTGCTGCTTTATAGTTGGGGTTCCTTTCAAGCATTCAAACCCCCTTCTCGGAAGCTGCGCCGTTGAGAAAAATAATACAATCCACAGAAGACAAACTTTCTTCCAATAAAGTAAATGTTTGTGCAATAGTCACAAATAACAGTTTCAATCCATCGATCCCAATATTCCAGCAAACCTTCCTTAAGCTTTTACAGGAATCTATTCCTCTTCTTCTAGCTCTTGCTTTCTTCACAGTCTCATCATCACCACCATCAGCATTCTCTGCTCATTCTCTTCTCTATCTCTTCTCTACTCTCTTGTCAGTGTCTTAATTTGTAGTAGCTAAGCTTTCACAGATGGCTTGACTGTTGCTTGCCATACAATGACTGGACATGATTCTTACAATCAGACAACACCAAATTGGGAGGGATAGCCAATAGTCCAGAGGACAGGAGCAGGATTCAAAACGATCTTCCACAGATTAGAGAGATGGGCCAAAACTAACAAAATGAAGTTCAACAGTGACAAATGCAAGATACTCCACTTAGGCAGGAAAAAAATGAAATGCAAAGATACAGAATGGGGGATGCGTGGCTCGAGAGCAGTACGTGTGAAAAAGATCTTTGAGTCCTTGTGGACAACAAGTTAAACATGAGCCAACAATGTGATGTGGCGGCAAAAAAGCCAATGGGATTTTGGCCTGCATCAATAGGAGCATAGTGTCTAGATTCCCACCTTTATCCAATCCCCTCTATTCTGCTTTGGTTAGACCACACCTGGAATATTGTGTCCAATTCTGGGCACCACAATTCAAGAGAGATATTGACAAGCTGGAATGTGTCCAGAGGAGGGTGACTAAAATGATCAAGGGTCTGGAGAACAAGCCCTATGAGGAGCGGCTTAAGGAGCTGGGCATGTTTAGCCTGAAGAAGAGAAGGCTGAGAGGAGATATGATAGCCATTAGGCCTGTTTGATCAAGAAAAAATTTGTTTCTAAAATCGTTTTGTAATTGGGGTGTTTTTTTGTTTCGATATTTAAAATAATTACAAAACTTTTCCAAAAAAAGTTTTGGTATTTACGAAATTTTGTAATTATTAACGAATTTTTAGAATATTTTTTGTATTATTTAATAATAATATTAAAATAATATTAAAAAATAATATTAAAAATAATATTAAAAAATAATATTAAAAAATAATAATTTTAAAATGGAAAACGAAACCGCACAGGCCTACTATACAGACATAGCGGGTTTGAGTCAGACCCAGCTAACACCTCCCAACAAAGGATTCCCCTGAGCAGGAATAATATTAAAATAATATTAAAAATAATATTAAAAATAATATTAAAAAATAATATTAAAAAATATTTTAAAATGGAAAATGAAACCGCACAGGCCTACTATACAGACATAGCGGGTTTGAGTCAGACCCAGCTAACACCTCCCAACAAAGGATTCCCCTGAGCAGGAAGGAGCCAGACTTTGAAGCTACAAGGCCATTTAATCCCAATCAAGCTGTCCAAACTCCATTTGCCAGTAGTTTCCAACAGACCTCTGAGGATGCCTGCCATAGATGTGGGCAAAATGTCAGGAGAGAATGCTTCTGGAACATGGTCATACAGCCCAGAAAACTCACAGCAAGCCTGGATGCAGCTCCTGCGCTCCGCCTCCGGGGGCCCGGCTCCTGCGCCCTCCGGGAGAGAAAGAGAAGGAAGGAAGGAAGGAAGGAAGGAAGAGAGAAGAAAGGTGGGAGTGAGGCTAGGCAGAGACGAGAGAAAGAGAGAAGGAGGGAAGGAGACAGAGAGAGAGGGAGAGGGAGGAGAGAAAGGGGGAACGCGAGAAAGAGAGATAGAAAGAGGGGAAAGGGGGAGTGTGTGTGAGAGAGAGAAAGAGGGAGGGAGTGAGAGAGAAGGATGGAGTGAAAGAGAGAAGGGGGAGGAAGGAGGGATGCGAAAGAGAGAGAGAAAGAGGGGAAACGAGGGAGTGTGTGAGAGAGAAAGGGGGAAAGAGAGAGAGAGAGACGGAAGGAAAGAAGGAAGGAAGGAAGGAAGGAAGGAAGGAAAGAAAGAAGAGAGAAGAAAGGAGGGAGTGAGGCCAGGCAGGGACGGAGAGAAAGAGGGAACGCGAGAGAGAGAGGGGGGGAAAGGAGGGAGTGTGTGAGAGAGAAAGAGGGAGGGAGTGAGAGAGAAGGATGGAGTGAAAGAGAGAAGGGGGAGGAAGGAGGGACGCGAAAGAGAGAGAAAGAGGGGAAACGAGGGAGTGTGTGAGAGAGAAAGGGGGAAAGAGAGAGAGAGAGAAGGAAGGAAAGAAGGAAGGAAGGAAGGAAGGAAGGAAGGAAGGAAGGAAGGAAAGAAAGAAGAGAGAAGAAAGGAGGGAGTGAGGCCAGGCAGGGACGGAGAGAAAGAGGGAACGCGAGAGAGAGAGAGGGGGAAAGGAGGGAGTGTGTGAGAGAGAAAGAGGGAGGGAGTGAGAGAGAAGGATGGAGTGAAAGAGAGAAGGGGGAGGAAGGAGGGACGCGAAAGAGAGAGAGAAAGAGGGGAAAGGAGGGAGTGTGTGAGAGAGAAAGAGGGAGGGAGTGAGAGAGAAGGATGGAGTGAAAGAGAGAAGGGGGAGGAAGGAGGGACGCGAAAGAGAGAGAGAAAGAGGGGAAACGAGGGAGTGGGTGAGAGAGAAAGGGGGAAAGAGAGAGAGAGAGAAGGAAGGAAAGAAGGAAGGAAGGAAGGAAGGAAGGAAGGAAAGAAAGAAGAGAGAAGAAAGGAGGGAGTGAGGCCAGGCAGGGACGGAGAGAAAGAGGGAACGCGAGAGAGAGAGGGGGGGAAAGGAGGGAGTGTGTGAGAGAGAAAGAGGGAGGGAGTGAGAGAGAAGGATGGAGTGAAAGAGAGAAGGGGGAGGAAGGAGGGACGCGAAAGAGAGAGAGAAAGAGGGGAAACGAGGGAGTGTGTGAGAGAGAAAGGGGGAAAGAGAGAGAGAGAGAAGGAAGGAAAGAAGCGGGAGGAAGGAGGGAACGCGAGAGAGAGAGGCAGGGGCGGGGCTTGGCTCACTGGGTGCGCGCTCGCGGCGCCCCTTCGCCCCGCCCGTCCGCCCCATTTAGAGGGGGGAAACGAGGGAGTGTGTGAGAGAGAAAGGGGGAAAGAGAGAGAGAGAGAAGGAAGGAAAGAAGCGGGAGGAAGGAGGGAACGCGAGAGAGAGAGGCAGGGGCGGGGCTTGGCTCACTGGGTGCACGCTCGCGGCGCCCCTTCGCCCCGCCCGTCCGCCCCATTTACAAAACGAGCGAAAGCTCGTAAATACTCTTGGAGTTGACGTTTCGATATTTAAAAACCCTTCCGGGTTTGAAAATATGTTTTGTTATCGTACCGTAAATGCAAAAATTAACGAATTAATAACGAATTAACGAATTAACGAACGAAGGCTGAGAGGGCATATGATAGCCATGTATAAATATGTGAGAGGAAGCCACAGGGAGGAGGGAGCAAGCTTGTTTTCTGCTTCCTTGGAGACTAGGACGCGGAACAATGGCTTCAAACTACAAGAGAGGAGATTCCATCTGAACATTAGGAAGAACTTCCTGACTGTGAGAGCCGTTCAGCAGTGGAACTCTCTGCCCCGGAGTGTGGTGGAGGCTCCTTCTTTGGAAGCTTTTAAGCAGAGGCTGGATGGCCATTTGTCAGAGGTGATTTGAATGCAATATTCCTGCTTCTTGGCAGAATGGGGTTGGACTGGATGGCCCATGAGGTCTCTTCCAACTCTTTGATTCTATGATTCTATGATCACGTACCTATTTTTCACTTAAAAAATGATCTAAACAATATAAAACTCTGATGGTTCTGACACAGTCTCGGTCTTTCTGGACCATATGGTTGCCACCCAAGCACTGCAACAGGTTTGTTAATGTGCTGAGACACACTGCTGGGCCTCTTCCTAAAAGGCAACCCAAAAACCCTCTGTCCAATTAGACCCTAAGAGGGGAGAAGTTCTGGCATGACAGATTTATTTGATCAGATCTCTCTGTTGGGTCGACAAGTGCCACACACTGAGGACGCAGCTCAGGGGGATTTATAGTCTTAGGTTTTAAGCCTGGACAGACACACAAATTATTTCATTCACACTTCTCTTTCCCATTGTTCTCATCTGGTGCCTCCTTATCAACAATTGACAACAGCCATTCACAACCATTTCCCCCCTTTGCTGGCTTCCAGGTCTTTTGAACTTTCTCTTCTTTCAGCTAACTCTTTCTCTTGTGGCTTTGACTAGACATTTCCCATCTCCCTTTTTTTGTCTAAACCTGTTCCTGGCTTGGTAATTTTCCATTGTTTACATTTCTCTTTGCCTCAGTCCCATCAAACGTTCATGGCATGATCTCTTCTAGATTCGGCCTAAGGCTGTCACTTTCTGTACGTAAGCCCCGTGTCCACATGACATTTATTTCTCCTTTATATTTTTCTGTAACCAGGAATCATTCTTTAAAAAAACTGGCTTGAGCAATTCATTCAAATTACTTAAGTGGTTGTACAGAAGATTTGTATCCAAGTGGAGCCGAACACTGACGATCAAGGACTTGGTGTTTGATGACGTTCCGGTCAGAGTGTATTGGCCCAAAACAACTCCTTCTGGGAAGAGAAGAGGAGTGGTTGTCATTGCAGAAGGTGGTGGAGTTGCGGGAAATATTGGTAAGTTCTCCAGGAAACAGAGTTCAGGTGGAGTATATAGGATTTTTCTATGTACATAGTCATGAAACCCATCAGTAATAACCTCTCTTGAAACATGATTTGTTTTTCAGGTCTAACTGACATACCATGCCGCTACATTGCCCGGGAAACCGATTCTGTCGTTATGACTGTTGCGTAAGTGACTTCATACTCATTCCGGCTCTATCAGAATGGACATTCTCCCACACTATTCGATCTGCTCCCTACAGAAACTTGACTCAAATAATTATTTATTTATTTATTTATTTATGATATTTATGTGTTGTCGAAGGCTTTCATGGCCGGAATCACTGGGTTGTTGTAGGTTTTTCCGGGCTATATGGTCATGTTCTAGAGGCATTTTCTCCTGATGTTTCGCCTGCATCTATGGCAAGCATCCTCAGAGGTAGTGACCTCCTAGTCTCCCTCCTAGCTTGCCCCCTCCTCCCTGTGACTTCCTCTCACATATTTATACATGGCTATCATATCTCCACTCAGCCTTCTCTTCTTCAGGCTAAACATGCCCAGCTCCTTAAGCCGCTCTTCATAGGGCTTGTTCTCCAGACCTTTGATCATTTTAGTCACCCTCCTCTGGACACATTCCAGCTTGTCAATATCTCTCTTCAATTGTGGTGCCCAGAATTGGACACAATATTCCAGGTTTGGTCTAACCAAAGCGGAATAGAGAGGTAGCATTACTTCCCTAGATCTAGGCACTATGCTCCTCTTGATGCAGGCCAAAATCCCATTGGCTTTTTTTGCCGCCACATCACATTCCTGGCTCATGTTTAACTTGTTGTCCATGAGGACACCAAGATCTTTTTCACACGTACTGCTCTCGAGCCAGACGTCCCCCCATTCTGTGTCTTTGCATTTCATTTTTCCTGCCAAAGTGGAGTATATTGTATTTGTCACTGTTGAACTTCATTTTGTTAGTTTTGGCCCATCTCTCTAATCTGTCAAGAACTTTTTGAATTCGGCTCCTGTCCTTTGGAGTATTGGCTCTCCCTCCCAATTTGGTGTCGTCTGCAAACTTGATGATCCTGCCTTCTAGCCCTTCATCTAAATCGTTAATAAAGATGTTGAACAGGACCGGGCCCAGAACGGAACCCGGCTGATGGCACTCCACTCGTCACTTCTTTCCAGGATGAAGAGGAAGCCTTGGGGAGAATCACCCTCTGGGTTCGTCCATTTGACCAATTCCAGATCCACCTCACAGTAGTTTTGCCTCGCCCACATTGGACTAGTTTCCTTGCCAGAAGGTCGTGGGGGACCTTGTCAAAGGCCTTCCTGAAATCCATCCACGGCATTCCCCTCATCTATCCAGCTTGTAACTCTATTGAAAAAAGAGATCAGATGAGTCTGGTATGACTTGTTTTTGATAAATCCATGTTGACTATTAGTGATGACCGCATTTGTTTCTAAGTGTTTGCAGACCACTTCCTTAACAATCTTTTCCAGAATCTTGCCTGGTATCAATGTGAGGCTGACCGGACGATAATTGTTTGGGTCATCCTTTTTTCCCTTCTTGAGGATTGAGACCACATTGGCCCTCCTCCAGTCTGCTGGAACTTCTCCCGGTCTCCAAGAATTCTCAAAGATGATTGCCAATGTTTCCAAAATGACTTCCGCTAGTTCCTTCAGTATTCTTGGGTGTAGTTGATCTGGCCCTGGGGACTTGAACTCATTTAGAGCGGCCAGATATTCCTGAATGACTTGTTTCCCAAGTTGGGGTTGGATGTCCTCTAATCCCTCATCCACTCCATCTTGCTGAGGTTGAAGATGACTTTCTTTTTGTGAGAAGACCGAGGCAAAGAAGACATTAAGTAGTTCTGCCTGTTCCCTCCCCCTATCAGCACTGCCACATCTTCTCCTCAAAGAAGCCCTATCGCCTCCTTGTTTTTCCTTTTTCTACTGAAATAAGAAAAGAAGCCCTTTTTAGTTTTTTTAAATGTCCCTAGCAAGCCTGAGCTCGTTTTGTGCTTTAGCCTTGCGGACCTTTTCCCTACAGGTGTTGGCTATTTGTTTGAATTCCTCTTTGGTGATTTCTCCCTTTTTCCACTTCTTGTGAATGTCTCTTTTGTGTTTTAGCACAGTTAGAAGTTAGAAGCATAGGATTACAGCCTGTGTTGGATGGGGTTACACTTCCCCTGAAGACGTAGGTTCACAGAGTGATCCTGGATTCCTTGCTGAGCCTGGAACCCCAGGTTTCGGTGGTGGTCAGGGGAGCTTTTGCACAGCTAAAACTCATGCACCAGTTGCGCCTGTACCTTGGGAAGTCCAACTTGGCCATGGTGGTCCACGCTCTGGTTACATCCTGAATAGATTACTGCAACACACTCTACGTGGGGCTGCCTTTGAAGATGGTTCAGAAACTTCAGCTAGTTCTATGGGCGGCAGACAGATTACTAACTGGGGCAGCATACAGGGAGCATACCACCCGCCTGTGCTCCACTGCCAATTCAAAGTCCTGATCTTGACCTATAAAGCTCTATATGGTTCTGGCCCAGCTTACATGTCCAAACTCATCCATCCCTACGTCCCAACTTGTAATCTAAAATCATCCAGGGAGGCCCTGCTCTTGCCCCCGTCAACAGCACAGATGTGCCTGGCGGGGACGAGAGAGAGGGCCTTCTCATCTGTGGCCCCCCGCCTATGAAACACACTCCCAAATGAGGTAAGATCTGCTCCTTCCCTAATGACTTTTAGAAAAAAAATTAAAATCATGGTTTTGGGACCAGGCCTTCGGGCAGTAGAAGTAAATGTATGCAGCATTTCAGAAAGACAATGACTGGAACGGCGATTTGGTGGACGAGACTGTTTATTGTTTTAATGATTGTTTAATTGCTTGTGGATGTACTGTTTTTAACTTGATTTATGTCAAATTGTAGTGTATAATTGTAATTGTTTGTACTGGCATGGAATTTTGCCATTAATTATGTGTAACCCGCTTTGAGTCCCCCTCGGGGTGAGAAAAGCGGTATAGAAATACTGTAAATAAACGTAACACCCGGGATAAGTGAAGGAACACTGTACACAAAAACAAGACTGTGCACATCCCTAAAGGGCATTGGACTTGAATTGTAACAGGAGTTTTTAGGATATTCTGTGCCTAAAATTCAGAGAACGTTATCATGTGGATTGCGGATTCAGACCGTTTCTCATTTCTGCTTCAGGTTTCGTTTGGCTCCAGAACATCCATTCCCAATCCCAGTCATGGACTGCTGCACAGCTACTATACACTTTTTGAAAAATGCAGAGGAATACGGAGTGGATCCACATCGCATTGTTGTCTATGGAATATGTAGCGGAGGGACATTTGCAGCAGCCGTGTGTCAATATTTGGCAGTCAGGAAAGATCTCCCAAAGCTAGGAGGCCAGGTCCTCATCTATCCATTTCTACAGGCTGTCGATTTCAATTTGCCTTCTTATCAGCAAAACCGTTCGGTCCCTTTGTTGTTCAAGAAACAGGCCTTGAACCTTGGCATGCTATATCTGACTGGGAAGAGAGTCAACGTGGAGGACGTCATGAAGAATGCTCATCTACCTGAACATGTGTGGATGAAATACAGGAAATGGGTCAATCCCGATGACATTCCAGAAAGATTTAAGGGCAGGGGTTACGTGCCCATGGAGCGGCCTCCGTTTAACCAAGAACTTTACGAACAAACGAAAGAAGCAACCAACCCCATGTATTCCCCACTTTTAGCAGAAGATGACGTGATCCGCCAGCTCCCCAAGACTTTCCTTTTAACCTGTGAATACGATATTTTCCGAGATGATGGGCTCTTGTTCAAGAAACGGCTAGAGGACAACGGTGTCCCAATGACGTGGTATCACATCAAGGACGGATTCCACGGACTTTTGATTGGCGTTGTTCGTTGGCCACTGGAATACCCAGGAACGAGACTCCATTGCCAGCATATAAATAATTTCATTAACAGTATATAAAACACATGTTTTATTTTATTGTCGAAGGCTTTCATGACCGGAATCACTGGGTTGTCTTAAGTTTTTCAGGCTGTACAGCCATGTTCTAGAAGCATTCTCTCCTGATGTTTTGCCTGGCGAGGAAAGAATACAGAGCAGCGGAGGGGCAAGGGCAAAGCATTGAGTCACCGAATTAGGCTGAAAAATGCGGTATAAAAATAAAGCAAATAAATAAATAAAATAAATAAAGCCGCCGCCGCTGAGACCCTCTTTGACAATGGCCTCCTCCTTGCCCTCTCTGCTGCTCCATGCCTGAAAGGGTCCCTTCCTTACCAGACTGGGTTGCCAAGCCTGGTGCCCAGCCTGGCGATGAAGGAGCATGGAGCAACGGAGGGGTGAGGGGGAAGCTGCCACCACTGAGGCCCTCTTCGGTGGCATCCTCCTCCTTGCCCCCTCTGCTGCTATGTGCCTCAAAGTATCCCTTCCTCACCAGGCTGGGCTCCCAAGCTTGGTGCCCAGCCTGGCGAGGAAGAAGACAAGAGCAATGGAGGAGCGAGGAGGAAGCCGCCGAAGCCCTCTTCGGCAGCGCCCTCCTCCTTGTCCCTCTGTTGCTCTGTGCCTCAGAGGGTCCCTTTCTTGCCAGGCTGGACACCCAAGCCTGCCACCCAACCTAGGGAGGAAGGAGCACAGAGGAGCACCGAGGGGCGAGGGGGAAACCGCTGCTCCTGAGGCCCTCTTCGGCACTGGCCTCCTCCTCGCCCCCTCTGCTGCTCCGTGCCTCAAAGGGTCCCTCATCAGGCTGGGCTTCCAAGCCTGGCAACCAGCCTTGCGAGGGGGGAGTGCGGAGTAGTAGAGGGGGAAGCTGCCGCCGCCAAGGCCCCCTTCATGCCTCAAAGCTATATATTAGGCTTGGGTAACAATGGAAAAAATTGTTTCTAAACTCATTTTGTCCCAAAGGAAGGGGAGTGCGGAAAGACCTGGGCCGGGCGGTTCTTCCTCCGTCTGTCCGGCCGCCGGAAGGGGGGCGGAGTGCACGCGGCATGTACCCCCGGGCATAGGCCCGGACGGGATGAAGCCCCACGAGAGGGGCGGGGGGTCGGTCGCGGTTCCCGGCCGGTAGCGGGTTTACATCTACCGTCTCCCCCGCACAGGGCTCCGTGGAGGCCGGCTCGACTCGGGGCAGCGGCTGGGGAAGCGGAACCGCGCTCTCCGACGACCGACACGGCTTCGGTATGCGCGCGGAGATTGCCGGAGTCCCACTTTTCTGCACCTCGCGAGTAAGGGAGGAGAAGGCAGTCCCGGGCGGAAGCCGGTCTCGACACACGGGGACGGGCGTCGGAGGAGCGGGGCGCTTCCCGCTGGCTGGCGGGTGGTCGACTTACGAATTACGAAATTAACGAACGAAACCACCCAAGCCTACTATATATATATATTGCTTTGGGCAAGTTCGTTCGGAAGCATCTAAAATCATAATTAATTCGGATTAAATTCACTTTTGAATAAATTTCGAGCCATGCAGGAATAGTGGGAGGAGCAATTCCGAATTGAAACCACTTACCCATTCTTCGGAATTATTTTCGATGTCTCCCACAGTTATTTTGATTTTACGACCATTAAGCAATGTTGGCAAAGCCTAACAAACGGTTTTAAAATCTCACGGTTTCCCTTCCTTCCCTGGCGGCGAGCTGCAATACAGAGGGACGAGGTGGGCGTGGCTAAGCACAGCTCTTCTTGAAGGCCATGCCCCCAGTGGCCATCAGGAAGAGCTGTGCTTAGCCATGCCCACCTCTGCTGTGGTTCAGTGTCCTGAGCAGCATGATGGGATTCAGATCCCTGGCTCTCCTGGCCAGTTTTCTGTGTCTCAGCCTCCAGTTGCGGCCTCTAGGAAGCGTTTCTCACAGGAAAGGAATGCAGCTGAAGAAGAGGCCAGCCAGGTGCCTTCTCACACTGATAACAAAACCGTTAGAAGGAGTTCACGGATCGCTGCCAGGAGAAGCTATGGGTTTTGTTCCTGCATCGGTGTTCTAGGGGCTTGAAGCCAGAGTTTCTCCATGGGGTTTTGGACTGTGTTTTGACTTTTGCTCGAAGGCTTGTGTTTCCTGTTTCATGCCTTTTGCTTAAAGGATTGTGCTTTGTTTTAACCTGAAGATTTCTTGGAACTGTATTTTGCATTTAACTTGATCTTTGGGACTTTGTATCTACTTAATCACTTCCATTCTTTGGATCTTTTACTCAATAAACTATAAATTCTACAGCTTTGGTCTGGTGGTGCTTGGGAGCAAAGTGAATCCTATTCTGAGTTGCAACAACCTCGTCCCTCTGCATCGCAGCTCGCTGCCAGGGAAGGAAGAGAAACCGCGAGATTTTAAAACTGTTAGTTATGCTTCGCCAAAATTGCTTAATGGTTCTGGAGGGAGGAAGGGGCACCTTCCATTAACGATGCAAACAAAGCAATTCGGATTTCCTAATTTTTCCGATTTTTTTTCATTAAAATTTCAGAAATCATTTCTCCCCTGCTGAAGAAACCAGATTTAGATTCTTCAGTTCCCTCCAGTTACTGCCCAGTTTCAAATCTCTGGTTCCTGGGCAAGGTGATTGAGAGGGCAGCAGCAGAGCAGTTGCAGCAATTCCTAGATGACACAGCCGGACTAGATCCCTTCCAGTCCGGCTTCCGTGCGGGGCATGGGACAGAGACTGTGCTGGCCTCCATCACGAATCACCTTCGATGCCAGCTTGACCAGGGTGGGTTGGCGCTGCTTGTGTTATTGGATCTCACAGCAGCATTTGACACAGTCGACCACAATCTTTTGACCCACCACCTTGCTGCTGTTGGAGTGAGTCAGGGGGACAGTTTTAAATTGGCTGTCCTCCTTTCTTCACAACTGTGGACAGCGAGTGGAGAGGGGACGCCTGGTCTCTGAGACGTCCCTTCTAGCTTGTGGGATTCCTCAGGGGGCCATTCCCTCCCCTCTGTTGTTTAACATCTATATGTGACCACTTGCTCTGCTGGTTCGAGGTTTTGGGCTGGAGTGTTACCAGTACGCTGATGACACTCAGCTTGTGCTGAAGGTGGAAGGCCGACCGGACTCTGTACCTGATTGTTTCCATCAGTGACATTCCAAAGGATCCCTGATACATGGAGGGACGCAGAAATAATTATGTTACATAAAGAGGACACAATAGAGACAGATATTAAAAATTACCAGCCGATCTCCTTAATATGGACCATAAAATCTTTGCAAACATTCTTGCTGTGAGGTTAAAGGCATTCTTAAGAGAATGGATAGAAGAACAAACAGGCTTTCTCCCAAATAGATATATGGAGGACAATATTCGGATAGTTCTGGACTTAATAGAACACTATGAGTTAAATCATCAGAAGGCATTGCCTATCCTAACATTAGACGTAGAAAAAGCATTTGATAATTTAAATTGGGACTTTTTAAAATTGTTGATACAAGAATTAGATACAGGCACTAAATTTAATAATGCAATAAACGCGATATACAACTCACAAAAAGCCAAACTGATGATAAATGGTGAAACGACAGAAGAATTTAATATAACCAAAGGAACATGACAGGGATGTCACCTATCCCCATTAATATTCATAATGACATTAGAACCATTAATGAAAGATATAAGAGAAGATCAAACTATTAAAGGAGCAAAAACTGGCAAACATGAGTATAAAATACATGGCTTTGCAGATGATGTATTAGGAATTGTAGAAGACCCATGTAATAATTTACAGGATTGAATTCAAAAGACAAATGATTTTGGGAAAGTGGCAGGATTTAAGACGAACATGGTAAAAACAAAAATATTAACCAAGAATATAGAGAAGAAGAAACAAGATAAGATCAAAGAATTAATAGGATTGGAAATTACAAAGAAATTAAAATACTTAGGAATATGGATAATGGCAAAAAAATGGACAATTGCTTAAAATAATTATGAGATGATCTGGGAAAAAAATCAGAAGGACTTACAAAATTGGAAAAAATATTGAAGTTATCCCTGTTAGGAAGTATTTCTTTAATAAAAATGAACATCCTGCCAAAACTAATATCTCTATTCCAGAACCTACCTGTAATCAGTAGGGCTGGGTGGTTTCGTTCGTTAATTTCGTAATTCGTTATTGATTCGTATTTAAATTAGCTTACGATCCGATATTGAGCCATGCAGGAGCAACTAAAAATCGAAACGAATTTTTCAATTTATTTCGTAATTGTTTCGTAATTGGTTCGAAATTGTTTCGAAATCGTTTCGAAATTGTTTCGTAATTTTTTCGTAATTATTTCCGTATGTCTGGTGCAAGTTTTATAGTTGTTGTTTGTTTTATCAGTGATAAAAAAATAAATTATCACACCAACAGTCAACAACAGAGGGAGAGGGAAGCTTCAGAAGTTCCCCCTGTCCCATTTGGAGGTTTTTTTAGCGTATTGCGCAATTGCGTCCGCCATTAACGAATCAATTTGTAATTGTTTTGTAATTTACGAAATTTCGTATATTTCGAACTTTTTTAAAGAAAAATTTCGGAATTCTTTTAAAAAACGAAACGCAAAAACCCCCTAAAAACGAATCGAGTTTAGAAACAAATTTTTCCGTGGTTACCCAGCCCTAGTAATCAGGAATCAAGTGATATTCAAAAAATGGAATAAAGACCTGTTAAAATTTGTATGGGAATGAAAGAGACCAAGAATAAATTATATAAATTTAATAGATAAGAAAGCAAAAGGAGGTCTGGGATTTCCAGACTTAAAGACTTATCATGATGCTTGCGCTCTCTCATGGATTAAAGACTGGATGTTATTGAAAAAAGAAGCATGTTTAAACTTAGAAGGTAATAACCTGAGAGTGGGCTGGCATGCTTATACATGGTATGATAGAGAAATTAAGGGGGAAAATTGGGAACCATTTTGTTAGACCATCTTTGTTAAGAATATGGCAAAAATATTAAAGACATTTCTACAATAAAACTCCATTATGGGTCTCCCTGATGAAAGCCCATCAAAGAAGGTTATTGGGATGGCGAATATGGCCAACATACAAAGACATTTTAGTTAAAAACACAAATAACATAAAATCAGATGAAGAACTAAAAAGGACTTTTTACAACTTTACATGGCTCCACTACCTATTTTAGTCATTATAGCCTTATTATCATTATTTCTTTCCTTATTTTTCCTGGCATTATGTTGTATCAGATGGCCTCTTAAAACCACTTTTAAAGCATCCCAGGTCACTCGTGGTTTTGTCTCAGTAGTATCATTTCTTGCTAAATAGTCTTGAATTATCTTCTTGTATTTTTCTTTATCTTCCTCCAATTTAATCAGATTATCATTTCACCTCCATTTCCTATACTGATTTTTTTTGGTAAATTATTATTTCCAAGAGACAATGATCAGATAAGTCTCTAAAATATATTAAAGTCCTTAACTTTTGTAGCTAATTTTTTTAGATATCCATGCCATATCCTTGACCATGATTGATGTCTATGAGAAAAAAAGTATAATCTTTCCTTTGCTCATTTCTTACTCTCCATGGATCATTTAAGCCAAATTCCTTTTGCAATTCGTGAAATTTCTGAGGAAGGATACAGTTTCCAAAATCACCCTTCCTTTTAATTTTGCTTTTATACCAATGATTATTCATTACCCCATTGAAATCACCAATCAATGGGGTAATTTTGTCATTTAATCAATTTCCTTCATATTGGTTCTCAAGTATTGAATAAATTTTGTTTTTGGTCCATTAGGTGCATAAATGTTACATAATACAATTTTAGCATCTCCAATTGCTATTTCCCTCTTGGTCCTTGAAAGCTAACTCTGATAGAATGTTCTCCTTTACATAAGTAATGACTCCTCTTTTCTTTTTCCCAATTTTATATTTGAGAGGTGTGCTGCATGTTTATGGCAAATATGCATTTTCTGGAGAGTTATTACATCATAATTATTTCGTTTCAATTTATTAAATACATTTTTGCATTTCTGGGGTGAATTAAGACCATTGATATTATTTGAAAAGCACTTTATTTGTCTCTCTGCCATTTTATTCATTTTCTTCTAAATCCAATCCAACATTACCAATATCCAATTCAGAGATCCCAGTTGCCATTTCCTCCAAACTGACCACTACAGCCTCTAAGTCTTTTGTTGTTACTGGTCCCCATCCTTGTTCCATCGTTAGTGTACTATATTCTTCAGGGGAGTCATATCTTGCTTTTTATTTTTATTTCATTTTCTAGCGGTAGATTCTTGTTTGTCTGCTCATTCTGATCCTTGCATTAATTTTTCATAAAAGCCTCTGGCCTTCTCTTCACTCGTTAGCCAATACCTTTCCTCGTTATGTTACCATTATTCCTTCACGCCTCTCCCATCTGTATCTGATTTCTCTTTTTTTTAGTTCTTCAGTAAGAAAGTAGTACTTCTTTCTTCTATTTAAAGTCATTAGTGGGAATTCTTTAAGGATGGGGATCTTATTGCCTTTGTACTAGATGGGATTTTTACCATTCTTTCGTAACACTTCATTCCTTATTCTTTTCTTAGAGAATTGTACAATTACATCCCTTGGTGTCTTATTTTTCCTAGCACAGAATGATGAGATCCTGTAAATTGATTCATCTTCTTCAGATTCCAAATACACAGCGAGCAATTTAGTTATAATTTGTCTTATGTCTTCTTTTGTTTCCTCTTGTATATTCCTGAATCTTAATTGGTAATCCATTTGCATTTGTAGTAATTTTTCTTGTTCTAGTTCCATTTTCTCCTTTTGTTTTGTAAGGAAGGAATGTCTGAATGCATGTAGAAGAGAAGAAACAGGCCTAAAAGGAAAACCAACATGGAGTTCTCGCAAGGCATGATATGGGATGAACTTGGCAGTCGAAGCAAGGAGGCAGCAAGGCATAACTGAATGACAATGCACAATAAGATGTGCGGTCAAGCAAGTAAGGAGTGTGCAGGAGGTATCCCATAAGTCATGAGGCCTGGATTGAGGATGTCCTAGACTGGAACGGACTTGAAAGGAACAGAACAACCTGATTATTAAAAAGAAGAAAAGAAGACAAATGGATTTTGGTCTTTAAATACAGGGGACCCCAAGAGCATTCACGCTGCCTGATCCATGGCAAAGGAGCGTGCGCACCTCCTCGGAAAAGACTGATAATCTTCGCCGGAGGAGGCCTGTGTGTGCCTGAGTATGCGTGAGTGTGTGTGCATGAGAGCTCTCCTTGATATGATTCTGATATGATTCTGTGATGATTGTATTTATTTATTTATTTATTTATTTACTTTGCTTATATACCTCTGTATCTCAAGCCCGAAGGCGACTCACAGCGGTTCACAAACAGTAAAAACAGTAGAAACAGCAGTGGTTCCATACAACATATAACAAATTGACTTAACACATTATCCATAAATTACCAATAAGCAATTACAATGCACAATTATTACAAAAAACTACCGTACCCAATCTTCTAATCATCCAAGCGTAGTCCAGGTTCATCGTCCATTGTTCCATTCCTATGTTCCATTACCAGATTGTACTAAATTACTCAAACGCCTGCACAAACATCCAGGTCTTCACCTTTTTGCGGAATACCATTAGAGATTGTATGTCAATAAATGTTACATGAATAGTGTCACAACCAAATTTGGTCTCTAAAGTGTCTCATTGATCTAAACTACCTTACTATTCCTTGAACACTGCACAAAGAACAGGAACCTCTTTGGGTTCATAACATCCCCGCCAAACGTACTTGTGACCAAGGTGGGACCGTGAGCAGGGCTTCCCCGGATTATCTTAAAATCCTCAATGGTTCGTAAGGGGAGATACGTTTAGACAGGTAAGTTGGGTCAGAACCATTTAGGGCTTAATAGGTGAAAGGCAGTACTTTGACTTGGGCCCAGTAGCAAACTGGCAGCCAGTGGAGCTGGCGCAACAAGGGGGTTGTATGCTCCCTGAGCGCCACTCCTGTTAACAACCTGGCTGCCGTTCGTTGGACTAGTTGAAGCTTCTGGACTGTCTTCAAAGGCAACCCCACCTAGAGAGCCTTGTAGTAGTCTATACGGGATGTAACCACAGCGTGGACTACCGTGACCAACTCAGTCTTCCCAAGGTACAAGTTTTAACTGCAAATGCTCCCTGGTCACAGTCTCCTACTATTACCCATCTGATGTGGAGCTAGACACCTAGAATACTAACAACAGGGACTCAAAAAGTTAAGGAAAGGCAACACTTCAGAGCTAGAGGGGCCCAACAGGAAGTGCCCGGATGCAAAAGAGGAGCGTGGAAATCAAAGAGGGAAGGAAGAAGTAAGGGCGCTCTTTTCCCCCTTTTCTCCCGCCTCCCCCTCTACTTGCCTTTTTCTCTTACTGGGAATGGAGAGAGAGTTGGGAAGCAGGAATGGCGCCAGGTCATTTTCAGGGGTAAGCAAATAGAATTTTGCCCCCCCCCCAACCAATCACTGAAAAATAATATAATTAGATAATTTTAAAACATAATATTGGCCCTCCAGGTATTTTGGACTTGTGGGAGTTGAAGTCCAAAACACATGGAGGACCGAAGTTGGCCCATGGCATATATATATATTAGGCTTTGGTGATCCAAAAAAAAGAGGTTCAAAACTCGTTTCGGATGCAGGGGACGCTGGCGATTTGATTTTGGAATGATTTCTGAAATTTTAATGAAAAAAAGATCGGAAATATTAGGAAATCCGAATCGTTTCCTTTGCTTCGTTAATGGAAATGCCGCTCCCTCCCTCCAGAACCATTGAGCAATTTTGGCGAAGCCTAACAAACGGTTTTAAAATATCGCGGTTTCTCTTCCTTCCCTGGCAGCGAGCTGCGATGCAGAGGGACGGGGTTGTTGCAACTCAGAATAGGATTCACCTTGCTCCCAAGCACCACCAGACCAAAGCTGTAGAATTTATAGTTTATTGAATAAAAGATCCAAAGAATGGAAGTGATTAAGTAGATACAAAGTCCCAAAGGTCAGGTTAAATGCAAAATACAGTTCCAAGAAATTTTCAGGTAAAAACAAAGTACAATCCTTTAAGCATCAAAATTGGTGGCCCCCCGGCTGTGGAACGACCTCCCTGCTGACATCAGACAGGCGCCCTCCCTTTTGTCCTTCCGTAGGAGCCTGAAGACCTGGCTATTTGAGAAGGCATTCAACTGAGCACTACGGCAATTGGTAATTGACAATTGGAACGGTTTACGGATTATGATATTGGTTATGATTCTAGGATGTGACGGAGCGGATTATTTAGTGTAACTAGTTTATAGTGTATTATTGTTGTATTGATTGCTTGTTTTGCCTTTTGTAAACTGTTTTTATATGTTGTGCACCGCCGCGAGTCGCCCTAGGGCTGAGAGCGGCGGTCAATAAATGAAGTAAATAAATAAATAAATAAATAAATAAAATTGATTCAAAAGTGAATTTAATCCGAATTAATTATGATTTTAGATGCTTCCGAACAAACTTGCCCAAAGCAATATATATGTGTGTTCCCTATTTATGTACTCACTAGGCTTGGGTAACCACGGAAAAAATTGGTTCTAAACTCGATTTGTTTTTAGGGGGCCCTTGCGTTTCGTTTTTTTAAAAGAATTCTGAAATTTTCCTTTTAAAAATTTCAAAATTTATGAAATTTCGTATAATTACGAATCGATTTGTTAATGGCGGACGCGATTGCGCAATATGCTAAAAAACCTCCAAATGGGACAGGGGGAACTTCTGAAGCTTCCCTCTCCCTTTGTTGTTGACTGTTGGTGTGATAAAACAAACAACAACTATAAAACCAGACATGCGAAAATAATTACGAAATAATTTCGAAATAATTTCGAAATAATTACAAAATAATAACGAAATAATTACGAAATACATTGAAAAAATTGTTTCGAATCTAATTTACTCCTCACACTATTCCTGCATGGCTCAATATTGGATCGTAAGCTAATTTAAATACGAATTAATAACGAATTACGAAATTAACGAACAAAACCGCCCAAGCCTATATAAAACATGTGTTTTATATACTGTTAATAAAATTATTTATATGCTGGTAATGGAGTTTCGTTCCTGGGAATTCCAGTGGCCAACTACCATGGCCAAACAACATTCCGTGTACTCCATCCTCGATGTGATACCACGTCACTGGGACGTCATTGTCCTCTAGCCGTTTCTTGAATAAGAATAAGAGCCCATCGTCTCGGAAAATATCGTATTCACAGGTTAAAAGGAAAGTCTTGGGCAGCTGGCGGATCACGTCATCCTCTGCTAAAAGGGGGGAATACATGGGGTTGGTTACTTCTTTCATGATTTCGTAAAGTTCTTGGTTAAACGGAGGCCGCTCCATGGGCACGTAACCCCTGCCCTTAAATCTTTCTGGAATGTCATCGGGATTGACCCATTTCCTGTATTTCATCCACACATGTTCGGGTAGATGAGCGTTCTTCATGATGTCCTCCACGTTGACCTCCTTTGCAGTCAGAAGCTGGGTAGCAATCTTCATGGCATGTTTCTTGAACAGGAAAGGGACCGAATGGTTTTGCTGATAAGAAGGCAAATTGAAATTGACGGCCTGGAAAGGCGAATAGATGAGGACCTGGCCTCCTAGCTTTGGGAGATCTTTCCTGCCTGCCAAATATTCAGAAACGGCTGCTGCAAATGTTCCTCCGCTACTGTCTCCATAGAGAACAATGCGATGTGGGTCCACTCCGTATTCCTCTGCATTTTTCAAAAAGTGTATAGCAGCTGTGCAGCAATCCATAATTGGAATTGGGAATGGATGCACTGGAGCCAAACGAAACCTGAAGCAGAAATGAGAAATGGTCTGAATCTGCAATCCACATGATAATGTTCTCTGAATTTTAGGCACAGAATATCCTAAAAACATATGTTACAATTCAAGTCCAATGCCCTGTAGGGATGTGCACAGTGTTGTTATTTTGTGTACAATGTTCCTTCACTTATCCCGGGCGTTACGTTTATTTACAGTATTTCTATACTGCTTTTCTCACCCCGAGGGGGACTCAAAGTGTTTACACATAATTAATGGCAAAATTCAATGCCAGTACAATTACAATTATACACTACAATTTGACATAAATCAAGTTAAAAACAGTACATCCACAAGCAATTAAACAATCATTAAAACAATAAAAGAGTCTCGTCCACCAAATCGCCATTCCAGTCATTGTCTTTCTGAAATGCTGCATACATTTACTTCTACTGCCCAAAGGCCTGGTCCCAAAACCATGATTTTACTTTTTTTTCTAAAAGTCAGGAGGGAGGGAGCGGATCTTACCTCATTTGGGAGTGTGTTCCATAGGCGGGGGGCCACAGCAAAGAAGGCCCTCTCTCTTGTCCCCACGAGGCGCATCTGTGCTGTTGATGGGAGCGAGAGCAGGGCCTCCCTGGATGATCTTAGACTACGAGGTGGGATGTAGGGGCGGATGAGTTTGGACATGTAAGCTGGGCCAGAACCATATAGAGCTTTATAGGTCAAGACCAGGACTTTGAATTGGGCTCAGAGATGGACCAGCAGGCAGTGGAGCTGGCATAGCAGGGGGGTGGTATGTTCCCTGTATGCTGCCCCAGTTAGTAATCTGGCTGCCGCCCGTAGAACTAGCTGAAGTTTCTGAACCATCTTCAAAGGCAGCCCCATGTAGAATGTGTTGCAGTAATCTATTCAGGATGTAACCAGAGCGTGGACCACCATGGCCAAGTTGGACTTCCCAAGGTACAGGCACAGCTGGTGCATGAGTTTTAGCTGTGCAAAAGCTCCTCTGACCACCACCAAAACCTGGGGTTCCAGGCTCAGAGATGAATCCAGGATCACTCCCAAGCTGCGAACCTACGTCTTCAGGGGAAGTGTAACCCCATCCAACACAGGTTGTAATCCTATGCTTCTAACTTCTAACTGTGCTAAAACACAAAAGAGACATGCACAAGAAGTGGAAAAAGGGAGAAATCACCAAAGAGGAATTCAAACAAATAGCCAACACCTGTAGGGAAAAGGTCCGCAAGGCTAAAGCACAAAACGAGCTCAGGTTTGCCAGGGACATTAAAAACAATAAAAAGGGATTCTTTTCTTATGTCAGTAGAAAAAGGAAAAACGTCTTCAAGGGAAGTGTAACCCCATCCAACACAGGCTGTAACCCTATGCCCTGTTTGGCCTTTCGACTGACCAGGAGGATCTCTGTCTTGTCTGGATTCAATTTCAATTTGTTAGCCCTCATCCAGTCTGACACAGCCGCCAAGCACCGGTTCAAGGTCTGGACAGCCTCCTTAGTAACAGGTGGGAAGGAGTTACTCCGAAACTCTGGATGATCTCCCCCAGTGGCTTCATGTAGATATTAAATAACATCGGGGACAGTACTGAACCCTGAGGGACTCCACAAGACAATGGTTGTGGAGCCGAGGACCACCCACGATAAGTGAAAATCCGCAAAGTAGGGACGCTATACATTATATGTACTGCCTCGGCACATGTGTGGAGTAGGATCTCCCCCTCCCCCTCTCTCAGGCAATCCCTTTTCCTTCTCTCTCCTCTTTTCCCCTCCATACATCCCTTCCCCTTGCACACCACGCTTCCTGCTCCTCCTCGCAAGCCTGGCTACCCCTCCCCTCCTCCTTCCCCGCTCGCACACTCCTTCTTTGCCTTCCAGTGGCTGCGCTGGGAAACATGGCATCGGAGTGGATTATTTTAACCAACCACGACCACAGGTAATGGGTATAAAGTGTTCCCTCACTACTTCTATATTATTAATTCATATTTTTTGAAAAACCACAAAACAGTGAGTCCACGAAAAGCAAACTGCGAAGTAGTGAGGGGACACTGTACCTGATTTGGAGGATTCAGGGGATTCGGCTGTTGAATCCATGAAAACAAGCCTAGCGGGAAGCAGCCAAAGCCTTAGCCAATAAGGATAACAGCAGCCGGATCTTTTCAGCTAATGAGGGCTAATTGGGGTGAGTGACATCTATCTGAGGTGGAGGTGGCATGTGAGCATGATGCGCTCTCTGAATTTTAGGTTGTTTTCCTCCTTCCACTTCAGCTGTTCCGCCCTTTGATGGAGAAGATAGGTAGTCCCCTGTGCACAAACCCATTTGGTAGAGACAGCCACAGAATATCCTAAAAACTCCTGTTACAATCCAAGTCCAACTCCCTGAACTATTTGCTCCATTCAAGTATGTAGCCACAAATTGATTTTACTCATCCATAATTCAGAATGTATCCTTACTTAAGTTTGCTTCTCATGTGCTGACTATTATATGTTGGAGTGCAGATTATTCATAATTTGTTACACCAGGTATCTACCAAGCTCACACTCCTGGAGATACCATAAACATGGGAAGCCATGGAACATAGCAAGTCCTATTGAAATGAACCATCTTCAGCAGAAACATAATATATAATCCTGCTGGAGGACCAAGAAAACAGCTAAAGGGAACATCCTTCCAAGAATTTCTAGAGCATCTACAATGACAATATCGTCAGTTTCAGATGGAAGCATACTATCGAGCAGTGGTTCTCAACCTGTGGGTCACCATATTTTGGTCTACAACTCCCAGAAATACCAACCAGTTTACCAGCTATTGGAGGACCTAGAAAACACCTAAAGGGAACGTCCTTCTGAGAATTTCTAGAGCATCCAGCATGACAATATGGTAATTTCAGATGGAAACATACCATAGAGCAGTGGTTCTCAACCTGTTGGTCCCCATGTTTTGGTCTACAACTCCCAGAAATACCAACCAGTTTACCTGGTGATAGGATTTCCAAAAGCTGAAGGCCTAAACATCTGGAGGCCTTCAAGTTGTGAAGAAGTGCCATAGAGTCATGTTGGAAGACAAGGAAAAGGCTTAAAGAGAACTCCAACCTAGAAATTGCGGCCACTATTGCGTCTGCGAAGAACCGTCCGGCTGAACTGTTCCGAGTTGTCAGAGGCCTGTTAAAACCCACCATTCAGGATGGGTGCCCTGATGACTCGGCAGCTCTCTGTGAAGCCTTTGCTCGGTTCTTTGCAGACAAAGTCGCTTTGATCCGCTCTGGACTGGACACCATATTAACGGCAGTCTCTGAGGATGTAACACGAACATCTGCTTGTCCAATTTTGATGGATTCATTTCAATTGGTTCAAACCGAGGATGTGGACAAGGTGCTTGGAGGAATGAGAGCTACCACATGCATCCTAGACCCCTGCCCATCCTGGCTGATCAAAGAAGCCAGAGTGGGTTAAGGTGGTGGGTGGTTAATGCGTCCTTACAGGAGGACAAGATTCCAGCCAGCCTAAAACAGGCTGTTATAAAACCGCTGTTGAAAAAACCATCACTGGACCCCACTCAATTCGTCAACTATCGGCCTGTTTCCAATCTCCCCTTTTTGGGCAAAGTCATGGAACGTGTGGTGGCCTCACAACTCCAGGCATTCTTGGTAGACACGGATTATCTGGATCCGGCACAGTCTGGCTTTAGGCCGGGGCATGGTACCGAGACAGCCTTGGTCGCCTTAGTGGATGATCTCCGTCGGGAGCTCGACAGGGGGAGTGTGTCCCTGTTGGTGCTACTCGACCTCTCAGCGGCCTTCGATACCGTCGACCACGGTATCCTTCTGAGACGCCTCGCGGGAATGGGTCTCGGAGGTACTGCCTTGCGGTGGCTCCAGTCATTCCTCGAGGGTCGGTCTCAGAAGGTGTTACTGGGGGACTCCTGTTCTACCCCACAACCTTTGCATTGTGGGGTTCCTCAGGGTTCAATACTGTCTCCCATGTTGTTTAACATCTACATGAAGCCGCTGGGCGAGATCATCCGGAGTTTCGGGGTGCGGTGTCATCTGTACGCAGATGATGTCCAACTCTGTCACTCCTTTCCACCTGCTACTAAGGAGGCTGTCGAGGTCCTGAACCGGTGCTTGGCCGCTGTGACGGTCTGGATGGGGGCGAACAAATTGAAATTGATCCAGACAAGACAGAGGTACTCCTGGTCAGTCGTAAGGCCGAACAGGGTATAGGGTTACAGCCTGTGTTGGACGGGGTCGCACTCCCCCTGAAGACGCAGGTTCGCAGTTTGGGTGTGACCCTGGACTCATCGCTGAGCCTGGAACCCCAGGTTTCAGCGGTGACCAGGGGAGCATTCGCACAGCTAAAGCTTGTGCGCCAACTGCGACCGTACCTTGGGAAGTCTGACTTGGCCACGGTAGTCCACGCTCTGGTTACATCCCGCCTTGACTACTGCAACGCTCTCTACGTGGGGTTGCCTTTGAAGACGGCCCGGAAGCTCCAACTAGTCCAACGGGCGGCAGCCATGGTACTAACAGGAGCAGGGCGCAGGGAGCATACAACTCCTCTGCTGTACCAGCTCCACTGGCTGCCGATTAGCTACCGGACCCAATTCAAAGTGCTGGCATTGGCCTTTAAAGCCCTAAACGGTTCTGGCCCAACATACCTATCCGAACGTATCTCGGCCTATCAGCCCACCAGGACCCTAAGATCTTCGGGAGAGGCCCTTCTCTCCATCCCGCCTGCTTCACAGGTGCGGCTGGCGGGAACGAGGGATAGGGCCTTTTCTGTGGTGGCCCCACGGCTTTGGAATGCCCTCCCTATAGAGATAAGATCAGCCTCCTCGCTGATGGCATTTCGAAAAAAACTGAAAACATGGATGTTTGAGCAAGCATTCGGCTAATCCGATGCGATGAAGTTTTGATCAAGGACTGGTAATTACAGACAACGAAATTGGATTATGGTTTAAGTTAAGAGATGCATTGGTCTGTATTGGTGGCCCAATACTGTGTATTGTATATGTATGTGTTTTATATTTTTATCGGATTATTGTTGTTTTTAATATTGTAAACCGCAATGAGTCGCCGTTTTAGGCTGAGATATTAGCGGTATACAAGTGTACTAAATAAATAAATAAATAAATAAATAAACCTCTGGTGGAAGAATACCAGAATTGGTAGGAAGACTTAGAAAATGGGTAAAGACAACTATTCCCTAAAATTTCTCGGTCCAACAGTATGACCATGGAAGCATACTGTGGAATCATGTTCGAGGACAGGGAAAATGCTTAAGGAGAACACCTTGTCCCTGTCATCAACATCTGGTGGAAGCATATTGTGGAATTGAGTTGGAGGACCTCCAAAATGCCAATGTCTTTCAATCCAAAAGGGATCATTTTCCTTCATACATTTTTATTCACCATGAATGACACAGTACATTCATGATATGAATTTTTCAACCACATGATTGACATTTTGGAAAGGAACGTTCTGCATCTCCCTTAACATTTTGAAACAAGGCATCCATTTGGGATGAGAGACACTCTCTTCCTTTGTTTGTTGGCTTCTCCAATAGGAAAATAGTTTACTGAGAAAGGAAATACCAAACTGGGACTGGGAATCAGTTGCATTAAGATCACTACTGACCAAGAGGTCAAGAGTTCGACACCAGCCTGGGTCGGAGTCAGCTTCTGACCATTTGTGCAGTTTGCTGTCAACCTGAAAGACAGTTGTATCTGTCAAGTAGGAAATTTAGGTACCACTTATGCGGGGAGGCTAATTGTACTAATTTACGACATCATAAAATCTCCAGCAAGCATGCAAAAGAATGAGGAAGTACTCCATTGGTGTCACAAGTGGACAGCGAAGTCAACTCCCCTGGTGACCAGAATACCCTCATGTAGCTGGAATGTTAAATAGCCTCTGTGTGTCTGTCTATACATGTTGTGTGTCTATGGCATTTAATATTTGCCATGTATATGTACATTGTAATCCGCCCTGAGTCCCCAGTGGAGTGAGAAGGGTGGAATATAAATACCGTAAATAAATAAATAAATAAATAAATAAATAATTCTTTGAGTCAAGTTTCTTGGAAAGGGAACAGATCGAATAATGTGGGAGAATGTCCATTCTGATAGAGCCAGAATGAGTATGAAGTCACTTACGCAATAGTCATAACGACAGAATCGGTTTCCTGGGCAATGTAGCGGCATGGTAGATCAGCTATCCCTGAAAAACACATCATGTTTCAAGAGAGATTATTACTGGTGGGTTTCATGACTATGTACATAGAAACATCCTGTATACTCCACCTGAACTCTGTTTCCAGGAGAACTTACCAACATTTCCGAAAACTCCACCACCTCCTGCAATGACAACCACTCCTCTTCCCAGAAGGAGTTGTTCTGGGCCAATACACTCTGACTGGAACGTCATCAAAAACCAAGTCCTTGATCGTAAGTGTTGGGCTCCACTTGGGTATAAATATTCTGTACAACCACTCAAGTAATTTGAATGGATTGCGCAAGGGAGATTTTGTAAAAAATGAATCCTGTTTACAGAAAAATATAAAGGAGAAATAAATGTCATGTGGACACAGGGCTTACGTACAGAAAGTGACAGCCTTAGGCCGAATCTAGAAGAGATCATGCCATGAACGTTTGATGGGACTGAGGCAAAGAGAAATGTTAACAATGGAAAATTACCAAGCCAGGAACAGACCTGCAAGCCAACAACGGGGGGAAATGGTTGTGAATTGCTGTTGTCAATTGTTGATAAGGAGGCACCAGATGAGAACAATGGGAAAGAGAAGTATGAATGAAATAGTTTGTGTCTTTGTCCAGGCTTAAAACCTAAGACTATAACACCCCCTGAGCTGCGTCCCCAGTGTGTGGCACTTGTCGACCCAACAGAGAGATCTGATCAAATAAATCTGTCATACCAGAACTTCTCACCTCTTAGGGTCTAATTCAACAGAGACCCTAGGGTTTTTGGGTTGCCTTTTTGGAAGGGACACAGCAGTGTGTCTCAGCACATTAACACAACTGTTGCAGTGCTTGGATGGCATCCATATGGTCCAGAAAGAATGAGACTGTGTCAGAACATCACTTCACCTTCTGTCTTGGCATGGCTACTCTCAGCTAGCCACCTGAATTCCTGGTCATTGCTGGTGCCCCATTCTAACATCAGAAGAAGCATCTACAACTGGGAAGAAGAGAGGGCCCATCTCCCACCCTACCTTCTTTGCTTCGTTGCTGCCTCTCCCAACGTCATATCGGGGCACTATAGATGACCAGGTGTTTACATAGTGCTCTATGGACCGCTGGGATCAGCAACAGTGGCAGCATGGACACAATCCATTCTCTTTCCCCCTGTGCTGGTGTATGGTCCAGAGAGAGAACCAGTTCAAATAGGACCCAATCCAGTTGTCCAGTTGACCTCAAACCTGGAGCTTCAAGCAAATTCCAGGATATTCCCCAACCTTGTCTGAAGTTGGAAAGATTGGGTTCCACCCAGAATAACTCAAGATGCTCAGCAAAAGTACAAGAATGTCATGATACAATTCATGGTGGGATTTCATACCCAGCTGAAAGTGCTTTCCATTCTTGGTGAAGGAATGTCCAAAAGAGACCTGTCACTTGGGCTGCTATTTCCACACTTGTGAGCTCTGGCCTCACAGCCCATAGGACACATTTCTTTTAGACACCTCCTTGAACAAGAACGAAGGGCAATTTGATCTGGATATGAAAACCCACCATGAACTGTATCTTGGAGAAGGTCCCTTTGTAGAGCAAGACTCTGATTCCACAACAAACTGCAAATCCCAGGATCCTGTTGAACCTAGACATGGTGTCACAGTGCTCTCATGGTCTCAAAGAGGATACAAATATCTCTAGAAGTTTCCAACAAGCATGTTTTGACTTTGCAAAGAAAGGTTCTCTCTGAAGAGAACTTAAGGAAATATCGTCCCATTTTCAGGTACAAATGGGTCTGGAGTTTGTATGACAAGCCACCTTATTTTAACCTTTTCTGGAGGTCATCGAACTGGGTGCTTCCAAAACTGAGAACTAGAACCACATTTACAGGCTGGAAATCAGAGCTGAAGATTTCAAACCATCCATCCCCATGAGCTGAGTCAAAGCAACCCATGCCCTTCAGAAGGCCCTTGTCTTGGTGAGACACAGAGAAAGAAAGCATCCGTATGATGATGCCACCAAAACATGTACACAAAGAAACAGAGAAGTGCATTAAAATCCAGACTTTTTACCGCAAGCACTCCAAAATTGACTCCGATATGTAAAATTCATATCCTTATGGGGTATTTGATTCCCGGGGGAATGTGCAGCCTTCTCTGATCACGATAAATGGCCCATGCAATCCTCAAGAAGAGAGCAAGAAGGCTGGCATACAACGCGAGCATCCCCAGCGTGGCAAGAAATGCCATCCTCTTGACAAACAAGCATGAAAGGGCTGTCCCTTCTCTTGGATGACTTCTGAGTTTCTGCATCCCATCGGTCTCGCCATTTAATAGGGAATTAATTAATTATGAAATGCCATCTCCTGTCCAGACAGTCATTAATTGGTTAGGGAGTGACTAATTATGTCAGATGCATGCCATCCACGCAGTTTATACCACAACACCCTTTTTTTGAATTACATTTTAGCTTAATCTAGCACAGCAGTTCTTAAACTGTGCTCCGCACAACCCTTGGGGTTCCGTGAAGCTTATTAAAGGGTTCAGTGGTTCCCTTCCCTTCCTCCAAGCTTCCCCTCCTCTTTCCTAATCCTTTTTCAAGGGATACATCATGTGAACTGTGCTTTAGCTTAAAATAGGACGGTTGAATGCAAAGTAATGCCTCCACCTTCGTAACTCCTCAACAGATGGCAGTCCTGGTATGCGGCAGGTACTGGCTTGTTCAGTAGACTCTCCTCTACAGTTCCATTTTGGCAGGAAGCCTTAGCATTGAACAGTTGTGCTGTTAAAGTGCGAAGTGGGAAGGTAGAAAACCGAGAATAAAACACAGAAACTTGATGGACAATAAAAAAAAAGAGGAGGCCTGGCTTAAACACAGAGAAAGTGTTAGTACTGGAGGGGTTCAACCCAAGAGTCGGGTGGCATGGGTACCTCTGGTAGAAGAAGACAAAAATAGAAAAAAATTCAAAAATCACTTTATAAGATCAACATTAATAAGAATTTGGGAGAAGATGTATGATATAAGCAGGGTCAAAAATGGGTATCCTTTGCAGAAGGCAAGGTGTTAATTTGGGATTCTATGCTCTTGTCGCTGCCTGTTTCGTGTTGGGAATTTTGGATCCGGGATCTGCAGCTTGGTGTTTTGTTTGCTTCGTTGGGATTGACTTCTCATGGGTGTGGAATTCTCCTATCTTGAACCTTGGACTGGTTGACGACTACTCTACCTGCTTGACTTTGGAAACTACGCTTCTCTGGTTTGCTCCTACTTCGACTTCTGGACTACGACTGACAATGGCTTCTCTCTCCCTGCGGTTCCTGCTTCCTGTTAACTCTGTTTGCGGTTTGTTTGTTTGCCGCTAAAGACTTTGTTTAATCCAGTTCTTTTCGCTGGATTTGCACCAAGTTTGGTCTACGTTTTGAGTTCTTGCCAGAAACACTGAGGTTAACTCTGTTGGCACAAAGAACTCCCATGAATAACAGAAAATACTGGAGGAGTTTGGTGGACATTGAATCTTGAGGGACTGGCGGCTCAGGTCACAGCTTTACAAACGCAGCTGCAGCAACTCCAGGTGGCACAGATGTCCCCTTCGCAGCCATGAAGGGGTCATGTCATGCTCCCACAGTGTTTTGATGGCACAAGGGACCTGTTGCCTGTGTTTTTCACTCAAGTAGACCTGTATTTTGGGCAAATTTCTGCTCAAGAGCTACCCAATGACTCAGCCAAGGTGGCATTTATGTTGAGTTTGTTGTGTGGACCTGCGGCCAAGTGGGCTGTTTCTATCATGACTAGTAATAATCCAATTAAGGACAACTTAGTTGCTTTCAAGGAAGCTCTTACTAATGTCTTTGATGATCCGCTGCGTGTTGAGAATGCTGGATGGGCTCTGCATTGGTTGAGACAAGAAAAAGGCACTGTGTTAGAATATTTGATTAAGTTTAACCTTTTAAAGCATCAGCTGGACTGGGGAGAGAAGCCCTTTATGCTCCTGTTTACTGCAGGGTTATCTGAAGAGTTGCAGGACTAATTAGCTCGCTTGGAGCTAGCTACCACGTGGGATGAACTTGTTAAGAAAGGACTAAGAATTGGGGCATGCTTGGAGTTTAGAAGGAAGGATCGACTGAGTCGGGGAATGATTATTGCTTCTAGTCCTAGTATCACCAGCCATAAAGATGATGAAGAACCCATGCAGCCAGGAGTATTTAGAAGATTAACCAATGCTGAGAAAGAGCGAAGGAAACAATTACATTTATGTTTGTACTGTGGTGGTGGAGGACATTTTGCAAAAAAACTGTTATGTTAAACCTTCTAAGTTTCAGGGAAAAGGTCAGCCCTAGTGCATCAGGAATCCAATGCACTAGGGCCAATAGTTCAGTTGCCCAGAAGTAACAAGCATGTGTTGGTTCAAATTACACTCTTAGTTGAGAATGGGGAGAGTGTAGATACTTGGGCACTGGTGGACTCGGGAGCTACAGGTTCTTACATGGATGAACAGTTTGTTCAGAAATATAATATTCCCATAATGTGTAAAAGTAAAACTGTTTGGGTGGAAGGTACTGATGGGGAATTACATGGAGGAGGGGGGGGTGTCCCGTCAGCCGAGGGTCCCCCATAGAAGTTGTGGTGGGAAAGGGAAGATGCAGGAAAAGGAGACCATTAATTCGGCGTAGGGATTGTGTAACAACATTAGTAATTCCAAATCGGTCTCCTGATATGGTAAACTGGTGCAACCAGGAGGGCGGTCCCTCGGGATTGAAGGTGGTGCTGCTGAACGCCAGATCTGTCAATGGAAAAACAACCTTCATCCAGGATCCTGGATGAACGGGCAGATCTGGCGTGCATTACGGAGACCTGGTTGGACGAAGCTGGAGGTGTGAATCTGACCCAGCTTTGCCCGCCAGGTTTTTCCTTGCAGCACCAGATGAGATCCGGAGGGCGGGGAGGCGGGGTTGCAGTGGTCTATAGAGATTCCATCCCTCTGACCAGGGCCCCCATCCCGCAGTCAACAAATTTTGAATGCATCCACCTGAGGGTGGGAGACCGGGACAGAATAGGGATTCTGTTAGTGTACCGACCACCTCGCTGCACTACAGTCTCCCTACCTGAGCTAGCGGGGGTAGTCTCGGGCTTGGCATTGGAGTCCCAGCGGCTCCTTGTGCTGGGGGACTTCAATGTCCATGCTGAGACTGCCCTATCGGGTGCGACTCAGGACTTCATGTCTGCCATGGCAACCATGGGGCTGTCCCAACAGGTATCTGGCCCCACCCACAGTCCAGGACACACACTGGACTTGGTTTTCTGTCAGGGATGGGAGGAAGGTGGCGGTATTGAGGAGTTGACCATCTCTCCGTTGCCATGGACCGACCACTACCTGGTCAGATTTAGGCTCACTGCGCCCCCTAACCTCTGCAGAGGTGGAGGACCCATTAAGTTGGTCCGCCCCAGGAGGCTTATGGATCCGGATGGATTCCTGATGGCTCTTGGGGAGTTTCCCGCCGCCTCGGTAGGTGATCCTGTCGATGCCCTAGTCGCTCTCTGGAATGGGGAAATGACTAGGGCGATAGACACGATCGCTCCAGAACGTCCCCTCTCAAGTAGCCGAGCTAAACCAGCCCCTTGGTTTACTGAGGAGCTGGCAGCGATGAAGCAAAGGAAGAGGGAACTAGAGAGCGTGTGGCATTCAGATCCGAGCGAGCCAAATCGAACACGGTTTGTGTCCTTTTTAAGGGCATATGCCGCAGCAATAAAAGCCGCAAAGAAATCTTTCTTTGCGGCCACTATTGCGTCTGCAAAGAACCGTCCGGCTGAGCTGTTTCGAGTTGTCAGAGGCCTTTTGAATCCCACTACCCAGAGTGGGAGCCCTGACAATTTGGCTACTCGCTGTGAAGCTTTTGCTCGGTTCTTTGCAGACAAAGTCGCTTTGATCCGTTCTGGTCTGGATACCATGTTAAAGGCAGTCTCTGAGGATGTAACATGAGCACCTGCTTGTCCAGTTTTGATGGATTCATTTCAATTGGTGAAACCCGAGGATGTGGACAAGATACTTGGAGGAATGAGGCCTACCACATGCATCCTAGACCCCTGCCCATCCTGGCTTCTAAAAGAGGCCAGAGGGGGATTGGCTGAGTGGATTACGGTGGTGGTTAATGCCTCCCTTCGGGAAGGCAAGATTCCAGCGAGCTTAAAACAAGCTATAATAAAACCGCTGTTGAAAAAACCATCACTGGACCCCACTAAATTCGACAACTATCGGCCAGTTTCCAATCTCCCCTTTTTGGGCAAAGTCCTGGAACGTGTGGTGGCCTCACAACTCCAGGTATTCTTGGACGACACGGATTATCTGGATTCGGCACAGTCTGGTTTCAGGCCGGGACATGGAACTGAGACAGTCTTGGTCGCCTTAGTGGATGATCTGCGCTGGGAGCTCGACAGGGGGAGTGTGTCCCTGTTGGTGCTGATGGACCTCTCAGCAGCCTTCGATACCGTCGACCACGGTATCCTTCTGGGACGCCTTGCGGGAATGGGTCTTGGAGGTACTGTTTTGCAATGGCTCTGGTCATTCCTGGAGGGTCGGTCTCAGAAGGTGTTATTTGGAGACACCTGTTCAACCCCACAACCTTTGTCTTGTGGGGTTCCTCAGGGTTCAATACTGTCTCCCATGCTGTTTAACATCTACATGAAGCCGCTGGGAGAGATCATCCGGAGTTTCGGAGTACGGTGTCATCTCTACGCGGATGATGTCCAACTCTGTCACTCCTTTCCACCTGCTACTAAGGAGGCTGTCGAGGTCCTGAACCGGTGTCTGGCCGCTGTGACGGTCTGGATGAGGGCGAACAAATTGAAACTGAATCCAGACAAGACAGAGGTACTCCTGGTCAGTCGCAAGGCCGAACAGGGTATAGGGTTACAACCTGTGCTGGATGGGGTCGCACTCCTCCTGAAGACGCAGGTTCGCAGCTTGGGTGTGATCTTGGATTCACCACTGATCCTGGAACCCCAGGTTTCAGCAGTGACCAGGGGAGCATTCTCACAGTTAAAGCTTGTGCGCCAGCTGCGCCCGTACCTTGGGAAGTCTGACTTGGCCATGGTAGTCCACGCTCTTGTTACATCCCGTTTAGACTACTGCAACGCTTTCTATGTGGGGATGCCATTGAAGACGGCTCGGAAGCTTCAATTGGTCCAGCGTGTGGCAGCCATGATACTAACAGAGGCGGCACACAGGGAGCATACAACCCCTCTGCTGCGCAAGCTCCATTGGCTACCAATTTGCTACCGGGCCCAATTCAAAGTGCTGGCTTTGGCCTATAAAGCCCTAAACGGTTCTGGCCCAAGTTACCTATCCGATCGCATCTCCACCTACGAACCCACTAGGACTTTGAGATCTTCCGGGGAGGCCTTGGTCTCGATCCCGCCGGCAACACAGGCACGGCTGGCAGGGACGAGAGACAGTGCCTTCTCGGTGGTGGCCCCTCGGCTGTGGAACGCCCTTCCCTCGGACATCAGATTGGCTCCCTCATTGATGGTATTCCGGAGAAAAGTGAAAACCTGGTTATTTGAACAGGCGTTTGAATAAGCAGTGCAATGAATTTCAGGAAATGGACTGACGAGTTTGGATTCTAGTTATGAGACACCACTTGAATGTTTATTACTGTTAAACTGTTTAATTTGTTTCTGTGTTAACTGTTTTTAAGTACCTTGTTGGTGCCGCATTGAATTTTTGCCTTGATTGTTCGCCTTGTTTTTGCTTGATTGCTGTAAACCGCTATGAGTCGCCTTAGGGCTGAGAATGGCAGTATACAAATGAAGTAAATAAATAAATAATAAATAAATTAGTTGGAACTGGTCTAGTGACCCATGAAACCAAGGGTGTACCTTGGAAATTACAGGCGGTTACAGAAAGTTTTGTTTGGGTTATTATTTATTTATTTATTTATTTATTTATGACATTTATATGCCGCCCTTCTCACCCCGAAGGGGACTCAGAGCGGCTTAGAAGTCATAAGTACATGCAACATACCGCATACTACATAATAAATAACTAGCATAGTACTATTACGTCATTCATAACACTAGTACTACATAATATTACATTATTGCCAGGCTACCCAGGTATACAGTTATTTTGGGAATGAGTTGGTTATCTAAAGTTAATCCATGTATTGATTGGGTTACTATTAAGATTTTGGAGATGTGTTTTGTAAAAAAAGAGACCCACAAACTGCCTCCACACAAACCCTATGACTGTGCTATCATCTTAGAGGAGGGGGCTAGATTACCTGCTGGGCATTTATATGTTTTATCTGTTCCAGAGTGACAGGCATTGAGAGAATTCCTAGATGAGAATCTGGAAAAAAGTTTCATTCATCCATCTAGCTCACTTACTGCGGCACCAGTATTTTTCGTTGCTAAGAAGACTGGAGACCTTAGACTGGTTTGTGACTATAGGGTGTTAAATAAGTTTACTGTAAGAGACCGGTATCCACTGCCACTAATACCTGAATTGTTATCAAGGGTTCAAGGAGCTTCTATTTTCTCTAAGTTAGATTTGCGTGGTGCATATAATTTGATACGGATTAAGAAGGGTGATGAATGTAAGACTGCATTTAATACATGTTTTGGGGCTTATAAATGTTTAGTTCTGCCATTTGGTTTATATAATACTCCAGCTGTGTTTCAACAATTAATTAATGATGTCTTCCATGATCTTTTGGATTGCTTTGTGGTCATCTACTTGGACGACATTATGTTTTTCTCAAAAATGTACAAGAACATAAACAACATGTTCGGCAGGTGTTACAATGGTTAAGGCAGAATGGATTATTTGCCAAAGCCTCCAAATGTGTGTTCCGTGTCACTGAAGTTGAGTTTTTGGGGCATGTTATTTCGGGAAAACAGTTAAAAATGTATCCCCATAAAGTAGAAGCTGTAAATTCATGGAAGGAATTAACTTCCAAAAAGGATGTACAGAGGTTTTTGGGGTTTGCTAATTATTATCATGAATTTATACCACATTATGCCCAATTAACTGTTCCTTTAACTCGTCTGCTACAGAAGGAGCATCCTTTTGAATGGACTCAAGAAGTTCAACAGGTGTTCAGTCAACTTAAACAGAGTTTTCAGGATGGTAAGATCCTTGTACATCCTGACGTGAACAAACCCTTTATTGTAGAAGCTGACCTAATTATGCTTTGGGGGCTGTGTTGTCACAAAGACACTCATTTGGGAATTTAAGATCTTGTGAGTTCTATTCAAGGCAACTTAAATCTTTTGAACAAAATTTTACAATTTGGGAGAAGGAGTTACTGGCCATTAAGGTTGCTTTTGAGGTCTGGAGGCACTAGTTGGAGGGAGCAAAGCTTAAGATCATCGTTAGGTCAGTCTTCAGAAAGAATTTGAAGACCTGGCTGTTCCGATGTGCCTTCTCAGATTAGGAACCTCCAATGCCAAGTCCTAGAAGCACTTTAGTAGAACTAAGATCACTGCACACTGCACTTACTTATAATCCTATATACCTCCTGCCACATCAGCACTTTTAATCCTGTACCCACTACCCTGGCCGGCCCAGTTTTAATAGTGTCTCAATGTATTGTTATTGTTATTGTTTATTCTGCTTAACTGTTTTTAATTTGCTTTAGGTATTGTATTGTTGTACTGTGTTTTGAGGCTTCGGCCTATGTAAGCCGCATTGAGTCCTTCTGGAGATGCTAGCGGGGTACAAATAAAGTAATAATAATAATAATAATAATAATAATAATAATAATAGGTCAGATCACAGGAATTTGGAACATTGACAGATGGCTAGAAAGCTAAACCAAAGACAGATTCGGTGGGCATTATTCTTTTCGAGGTTTGATTTTAAGATGGAATTTATTGAGGGAAAGCAAAACCTTAGGGCGGATGCGTTATCTCATAAACCGGAATATAGGTCATCAAGTGAACCAGTAACCCAGACCATAATCCCACCATTGGCACTGAACATAGTTCATGGTACCGAACTCTTAACATGTATTCTCACATTTCCTCCTTCATCTAATTTAGTTCTGTACAATCTTTTGGTCCAAATCATTTTACCAAGTGTGCTCTCTCGCTGATGTACATTATGAAGAGCTTCCCAGGCTTCTTGAGCAGTATGCAAATTCTGTACATGAACCAATTGGTCTGGCATCAAACAAAGAATCAGGCTTGATAACCCCCTCTGATTCTTGTCTTGATCCACTTCCATTCCCAAAATAGTCTTTTGAAATCCATCTCTTGCCAGCAAATGCTGCATGAACACAGACCATTGTTTGTAATTATGGTCATTCAGCTTCTCAATTACAGTAAAAGGATTTGAAGCAGCCATTTTCACCTCCAGGAGACCCTCGCACTCCGAATTTAAGCCCATCCACTGATTCACGAACACACCTTCAGTGGCATCTGGTAGTCTCCCCGCTGTTTTCCAGCTTTATAGCTTTACTGCTTCACGCGTCTGACCATCAAACTGGGTCCAGCACACCCCGCTCACAGCTCTGCTTTCTTCTGGAATGAGTCTTCTTCCGAAAACACACGCCGGTCCTCTGTAGCAGCAGGCTCCAGTCTCCAAAACAGCGTCCAATCTCTGAACCAGGTTAGCGCTGCAGCATCATAGTATAGTTGGAGTTCAGGGAAGGCCAGGCCTCCTCTTTCTTTAGCATCTATGAGGTTTACCGCACTTATTCTATGTTTTTTATTATTCCATATGATTTTAACGATTTCTTTTTGCCATTTCTTTATCAGCGTGCTGGTTCTAAGGATCGGTAGGGTTTGGAATGTGAAAAGGATGTCCGGTAATACATTCATTTTTACAATCGCTATCTTGCCTAGCATTGAGAGGTTAAGTTGTGACCATTTCGGAAGTTTGTTTTTTATTTCAGACCATTTTTTATCATAATTATTTTTTATCAAATGGTTATTGTTGGGAGAGATTATTACTCCTAGATATTTTACTTTTGTGGCTACTTTTATTCCCGTCCTTTCTTGTAGTTTTTCTTTCTTTTCTCTATTCATATTTTTAACAATAATTTGCGTTTTATCTCTATTAATTTTCAGTCCTGCCACCTCTCCATATTTTTCTATTTCTAGTAACCATTTGTTTGTGTTGTTTATTGGGTCCTCTATAAAGCACACCACATCATCGGCAAATGCGCGTGTTTTGTAGGAGTGCCCTTTTGTTCTTAAACCGTTCAACTCCGGGTTCTTTCTTGTGCTGTTTAACAAAATCTCCAAAGTTAAGATGAAGATCTGTGGTGAAAGAGGGCATCCTTGCCTTGTCCCTTTTGATATAGGGATATTTGTCGATTGTTGTTCGTTGACCAGTATTTTTGCTACTTGTTCTGTGTATATGGCTTTGATTGCATTCTTGAAGTAATATCCGATGTCCATCTCCCTTATTGTCGCCATGATGAAGTTCCAGTTGACCCTATCGAACGCTTTTTCTGCGTCGAGGAATATGAATGCTATTTCCTTCTGTGTATTTTTTTCATAGTAATCCATAATATTTATTATTGTTCTTATGTTATCTCTCAGCTGACGCTTCAGGAGGAATCCTACCTGGTCTTCACCTATTCTTTTGTTTAGTAAATCTTTTAGTCTAGCTGCAAGTACTCCAGTAAAGATTTTGTAGTCTACATTAAGTAGAAAGATGGGTCTATAATTTCTTACTGAGGTACTGCATGTATTCTCTTTGTGTATTAGGGATATTAGAGCGCTTTTCCATGAGTCGAGGATTTTTCCGTTTTCCAGTATGTTGTTCATAACTCTTTGGAGGTGGGGTATCAAAATTTCATGAAAAGTCTTTAGTATTTTGGCGTGAAGCCATCCAGCCCTGGGGCTTTGTCCCCCGGCATATTTTGTATTATTTTCTTTATTTCTTCTTCTGTGATTTTTTAATTCAGATTTTCCCTTCGTTCATCTGTTATTCGTGGTATGCTTTGCTTCCCTAGATATTGTGCTATTTTCTCATCTGACACATTTTCGTTTTTATATAGTTCTTTGTAATACTTTACAAATTGGGCTATAATGTCTTTTGTTTGGAAATGACTTGTTCCATTCTCCTCAATTTTTGTTATGTGTTTACTTTGTTTTTTTATAGCTATCCTTCTCGCCAGCCATTTCCCTACTTTATTAGAGTTTTCAAAGTGGTACTGCTTGGCAAATTTGAGGTTTTTTTCAATCTTCTCTAATTGTAATATAGTCAGTTGTTTCTTTAATAGCTCCAGCTGGTGCAGTGTTTTCTTGTTATGTGGGTTTTCTTTTGCTGAGGATTCAAATTTTGTTATTTCCTTGAGTAGCTTGTCACACTTTTCCTTTTTAAGTTTATTCATTCTTGCCCCCTGTTCAATAAAGTGTCCTCTAATGAAGGCCTTCTTAGCATCCCATACCATGTTTAGAGATGTTTCTTTATCCATATTTATCCTGAAATATTCTTTTAATAAAGAGTTAATATTCTCTATTTGGTTAGGGTCTTTTATGAGGTTGTCTCTCAGTTTCCATATAAAGGTTCTCTTTTTTTCTGGAAAAATGTTTAAACTTATTTCTATTGGGGAGTGGTCCGAGTTAAGCATTGGTAATATTTTTGTTTTTGTGACATTTGGTAACAATGTTTTTGATCCCCAAACCATATCAATGCGAGTCCAAATTTTGTGCCTGTGCAAAAAGAAGGTGAAATCTTTCTCGTCTTTATGTTGGTGTCTCCAGACATCCTTTAAACCTAGCTCTTCCTTTAGATCGTTAATTTTTTTAGGTAGTTTTCTCACTCTTTTGGATTTGGTTTTCCTTTATTTGTGGATCTGTCTTTTATTGGGTCTAATACACCATTGAAATCCCCCATAATTAGTAATTCTTCATACTCCTGACCTTTCAGTAGCTTTCTCAGTTTTTTAATAAATTTATACTTTGTCGTGTTTGGAGAGTATATGGAGCATAATAGAATGCCTCTCCTTTCTATCTCTATTCTTATTCCTAATATTCTCCCCTCTTGATCTTTAAACAACAATTTGGATGGTATTTTTTCATTTATGTACATCACTATTCCATTCTTTTTTGGGGGGGCCTGCTGTAAAGAACATTTTTCCAAGCGCCTTTTGTTCTAAAAGATTGCTGTGTTTCTCTATTATATGTGTTTCTTGTAATGAAATAACACCGTAATTACTCTTCTTTAATTGGTGCAAAATTTTCCTTCTTTTATTGGGACAGTTAAGACCATTTACATTGTTGCTATAGATTTTAATTTTCCACACCATCATTGTTCTTGTTTTTTTCCATCAAAGTCTATGTCTTTCCTAGGTTCGATCATTTGGAGGGAGTAGTCATTCGGCAATTTTTCTCTGGCTCTTTTTCTTTTGTTTTCGTATTCGTCGTCTTCATAGTTTCCTGTTGATCCTGGTATTTCCTCTTCTTTGTCTGATTTTTTTATAGTTGAAGTTAAATCTGTTTTCTCCTCTTTGCTCTTATCTTTTCCTTTTTGTCCTTCTGCTTTGGTGAATTTTTCCCAGAAGGCTCTAGCTTTTGGCTCCGAGGTGAGCCAGTGTTTTGTCTCTTTCCATGTCACCATCAGACCCTCCTTTTTCTCCCATTTAAATTTAACATGTTTTTTTTTAATTCATCAGTCAAAAAGTAATATTTCTGTCTCCTTGCTAGGACTGTGGGGGGGGGGGTTCCTTTTAGTATTAGTATATTTCCCTTATAAAATGTCTGTTCTTTTGCATTATCCATCAAAATTTCATCCCTCATTGTTTTTTTTTTTTGGAGCAGCATACTATTGCATCTCTGGGTGTTTTAAATTTTTTGGCATATTGTGATTGAATTCTGAATACTCTATCCAAGTTCATTTCAATTATGGGTTTCGACTGTAATATTTGCTATTATTTCCACTATGATTTCTTTGATATTCTCTTCTTCCTCCTCTTTTACGTTTCTAAATCTCAGTTGATGTTCTTTTTCCTTTGCCTCTAGGGCTTCCTGTTGAGATTGCATTGCGGCCATATTCCCCTCTAAATTATATATTTTCTTTTTCAAAGCTCCTTGTTCTATTTTCATAGTCTTATTTTCTTCAAGTAGACCTTTGTTGTCAACTTTTAGCTTCTCCATGTCTTCGCCCATAGTTTTTAGTTTTTCTTTAATTAGTACTTTTAGTTCCTCTTTCATTTCTTTTTTTATTTCGTTCATTTCTCCTCTTAGTATCTCATTTTGACTTGCTTGGGTTTCTTGGACCTTCTTGATTTCAGACTGCAACTTCCATATTTCTTTTAATATATCTTTAATCCCTACCTCCTCTGTGAGTGAGTTCTTCCTATTTACTTTATCCCCTTTTTTTCCATTTTTCTTTCTTATTATATTATTTTATTGGACTATGCTTCTTACGTTGATTATGTAATCCGCTAAGCGTATAAATGGTTATTGTTTTTTTTATGGGATATTAGTCTTTATTTGCTTGTCTAGTGGCTTACTTATTTCTCTGAGGTCTGCTTGATGGTCTAACTTTATTTTGTTGTTTTATTGTTTTCTATTGTCTCATTTCTTCTCTGGTCCTTGTAAGCCTTGGTCAAGCTAATTTTTTGTAATTTCTTCCTTATTTAATTCCCTTATTTTTGTATTTATTTATTTATTTTAATTTTTACACTTTTTACTTGTTATTGTTATTATTATTATTGGTCCTCCGTGTTTCTCTTTTCTTCTTCTTTGGCTTTATGATGCGTTTTCCTATTCTCCTATTTTTAGTCTATCCTTTCTCCCTCTTCTGTCCCCTCCCTTCCCCACAGAGCCCCAGAGAGCATCCAGTTTTGTAGACACAGTATCTTGTGGCTTTGCTGCGGGTGGATCTTGTTGGGGCTGCCTGTTACCAATCTCGCGATCTTTCCTGGCGAGATCTCGGCTCTGGTCGTGCCCGCTGGATGCCTTCCTCCAGTCTCGTGGAGGTGGTCGCCGGCTGCACACGCTCTTCCCGTTCTTGCTATGTCCTCACTTTTCCGGGTTTTTTTCCAGGTAGGGGGGTTTATTTTAAGTTCAGAAGGGGGGGAATGGAGAAGGTATCGGGGTAAAGGGTGGCGGGTATTGAATTGTTGATTTTGTCGTGGTCCGGGTTGGTTCCTCGCAAGTTTAGTTTAACAAAGTTTCTTTTGTGAAGGTTGGCGTCCGTATTTGTTATTATTTATCTCCCAGTTTATGTTCCTACTTAGTGTTTATTTCTCTTTTGTTTGTTTTTTTTTTTAAAAATTCCTTCTTATGGTTCCTTCAGTTCTTGGGTTATTGAGATTCAGGAGTTAGCGAGGTCGTGATGCCGTTTTTGTCGTTTTAGAATACTGGGCGGAAGGGAAGAGATGTGTTTGGTGGTTTGAGGGTGCAGGGAGAGTTGTGGGGCTATTGCCTTTGGGGGAGAAGAGGCCACGAGGTTTGGGGAAAGCAGTATTGAGAGGTTTGGTGGGTTTCAGATGCCCGGATGCAGGCAAGCTCGGTTCTTTGCAGACAAAGTCGCTTTGATCCGCTCTGGGCTGGACGCCACATTAAATGCAGTCTCTGTGGATGTGTCACAAGCACCTGCTTGTCCGATTTCGTTGGATTCTTTTCAGTTTGTGAAACCCGAGGATGTGGACAAGATACTTGGAGGAATGAGACCCACCACGTCCATCCTAGACCCCTGCCCATCCTGGCTTCTGAAGGAGGCCAGAGGGGGATTGGCCGAGTGGGTAACGGTGGTGGTTAATGCCTCCCTCCGGGAAGGCAAGATTCCAGCGAGCCTAAAACAGGCTATTATAAAGCCGCTGTTGAAGAAACCATCACTGGACCCCACTAATTTGGACAACTTTCGGCCTGTTTCCAATCTTCCCTTCTTGGGCAAAGTCATGGAAAGCGTGGTGGCCTCACAACTCCAGGTATTCTTGAGAGACACGGATATTCTGGATCCGGCACAGTCTGGTTTCAGACCGGGACATGGTACTGAGACGGTCTTGGTCGCCTTAGTGGATGATCTGCGCCGGGAGCTAGACAGGGGGAGTGTGTCCCTGTTGGTGCTCCTGGACCTCTCAGCGGCCTTCGATACCGTCGACCACGGTATTCTTCTGGGGCGCCTTGCAGAGATGGGTCTCGGGGGCACTGCGTTGCAGTGGCTCCGATCATTTCTGGAGGGTCGTACCCAGAAGGTGTTATGGGGGGACTCCTGCTCAGCGCCACGGCCGTTGACCTGTGGCGTTCCTCAGGGTTCCATCTTGTCCCCCCTGCTGTTTAACATCTACATGAAGCCGCTGGGTGAGATCATCCGGAGTTTCGGGGTGCGGTGTCACCTGTACGCAGATGATGTCCAACTCTGTCACTCCTTTCCACCTGCTACTAAGGAGGCTGTCGAGGTCCTGAACCGGTGCCTGGCCGCTGTAATGGTCTGGATGAGGGCGAACAAACTGAAATTAAATCCAGACAAGACAGAGGTACTCCTGGTCAGTCGTAAGGCCGAGCAGGGTATAGGGTTACAGCCTGTGCTGGACGGGGTCGCACTCCCCTTGAAGGCACAGGTTCGCAGCTTGGGTGTGACCCTGGATTCATCGCTGAGCCTGGAGCCCCAGGTTTCGGCGGTGACCAGGGGAGCATTTGCACAGCTTAGGCTCGTGCGCCAGCTGCGCCCGTATCTTGGGAAGCCGGACTTGGCCACGGTGGTACATGCTTTGGTCACATCCCGTCTCGACTACTGCAACGCTCTCTACGTGGGGCTGCCCTTGAAGACGGCCCGGAAGCTCCAGCTAGTCCAACGCGCGGCAGCCATGTTATTAACAGGAGCAGGACGCAGAGAGCGTACAACGCCCCTGCTGTCCCAGCTCCACTGGCTGCCGATCTGCTACCGGGCCCAATTTAAGGTGCTGGTGTTAGCCTACAAAGCCCTAAACGGTTCCGGCCCAAAATACCTTGCAGACCGCATCTCGGCCTATGAGCCCACGAGGGCCTTGAGATCATCCGGGGAGGCTCTTCTCTCGGTCCCGCCTGCCTCGCAGGCACGTCTGGCGGGGACGAGAGAGAGGGCCTTCTCGGTGGTGGCCCCCCGGCTGTGGAACACCCTCCCTACTGAAGTTAGACAGGCGCCCTCTGATGGCCTTTCGTAGGAGCCTGAAAACTTGGCTCTGCGAGCAGGCCTTCAACTAAGTGTATCTGTGGAACGACGTTAGAATGGACTATGACTACGAACTTGGCCATGACCCCAGGATCAGACGAAGCGGATTTTTAGTATAAGTATATGTCGTAGTAGTAGCTTGTTATGTATTGTGATGATTTTTGTATGCTGTCCTTTCATGTTGCTGTTCACCGCCACGAGCCGCCCCTAGGGCTGAGAGTGGCGGTCAATAAGTACAAGAAATAAATAAATAAATAAATAAGTATACGGGTGGGAGCATTTTCTCTTCTCTACATTCCCTCTCTTCTCTCTTCTCTCGTTCTCACTTATCGCTTATCACACTCCTTTTACTATTTTGTTCTTCTTCCCCTCCTCTTTCCTCTCCTCTTTCCTCTCTCCTCTCGTTCGTTTGTTTGTGTCTATTTCTCCCCCACGTTTTTCCAGGCTCTCACCTGCTCCTCTTCTTTCTTTTCTTTTCCTCTCCTCTTCCCTTCTTCTCTTTGTTCTCCTTCCCCTCCTTCTCTCTCCCCTTTGCTCTTTCTCCTTTCTCCTCTCTCTTCCCGGTCTCCCCCTTTTCCTTCTGGGCTCCCGTTTTCCTCCTTTAGCTTTCTCTTTCTTTTTGTCTCTTGTCTCTTATTCTCTTATTCTCTATTCTTAATCATTCTGTTCTCAGGAGCTTTCAATTGCTTTTGATTATGATTGATCCTCTTTAGCTGGTATCTCATTTGATTCCTTGGTCACAAGCTGTCGGCCGTGCTTTTGTCTTTATTTTGCCTCTTTTTTGCCTCTATTGTTCTTTTTATATTATAACGCTTATTATTGTTATTAGTCAGGTCCTATTTTGTTAACTTTATGTTCACTTTATGTCCATATCACTTGTAGTCCATAGTTCATAATCCATATCCCTTCTAGATAGTAGTTCAGAAAGTCTTTTATTTACAGTGCTTCGCAGCCAGTCTTTAGTCTTTAGGTCTTTAGGTTTTTAGTTCCAACAAAGATTAAACCAACAAAGCAGGAGATAGACAAATATAAATATAAATAGATGTGAACAGATGAAGTCCGCTGTAGTACTATATTGCTAGTATTTGCTGGTATCTGCTGATATTTGTTCTAGCAAACCAAGGAGCTCAAAGATATTGAAGTACTGTTGCTCTCTTACCCTCTGGGTTTCCCTTTCTTCTTTGTCTTTCTTACTTCTTTTGTTTCATTCTTGTCTTTCAAAATAATGGACGGCGTCCTTTTTCCTAGCCGGGAAGCCTTACCACACCCTGCACAACTCAACCAGAGGCCAAACAAGGAGGGGGTCCCTCTTGTTATTTTCCATACCTAGTTTGCCGGCTGAGTTCTTAGCGCCCACCCGCTTCTCGCTGCCGGGTTGGGGGGAGCTGGGGGAGAACCCCCGTTCTACCAAGGGTTGCGTGGAAGGATTGGAGTGTTGAAGTCATCAGAGCTTCAGCAAACCATGGCGGACGTCATGCTGCCGATACCGGAAGTTCGCCTCTTGCCTTTTTGCTTTCTAATCCACCCGTAAATATATGGCCTAATCTTCTCTGGATGCAATCATGTTATTACAAATCCGATTTACATGACAAAAGGTTGCTTGGTCAAAGATCCAGGAAGCTGCCAGTTGACTTCATAAAAATTGTAATGAGTTTATCTCGGGTTATTTGCAGTTTGTACTAACAGGAGCAGGGCGCAGGGAGCATACAACTCCTCTGCTGTACCAGCTCCACTGGCTGCCGATTAGCTACCGGACCCAATTCAAAGTGCTGGCATTGGCCTTTAAAGCCCTAAACGGTTCTGGCCCAACATATCTATCCGAACGTATCTCAGCTTATCAGCCCACCAGGACCCTAAGATCTTCTGGAGAGTCCCTGCTCTCTGTCCCTCCGGCTTCAGAAGTGCGGCTGGCGGGAACGAGAGACAGGGCCTTCTCTGTGGTGGCCCCTCGGCTTTGGAATGCCCTCCCTATAGAGATAAGATCAGCTCCCTCGCTGTTGGTATTTCGAAAAAAACTTAAGACATGGATGTTTGAACAAGCATTCGGGTAATCCGGTGCGATGAAGTTGATGACAAGGACTGGTAATTATTGACGATGAATTCGGATTATGATTTTAACTAAGAGATGCATTGGTCGGTATTGGTGGCCCGATACTGTGTACTGTATATGTTTTTTATGCTTTTAAATTGTTTGATTATTGTTGTTTTTAAGTACTGTTAACCGCAATGAGTCGCCGTTGTAGGCTGAGATATTGCGGTATATAAGCATACAAAATAAAATAAATAAATAAATAATAAATGTGTTCAAGGAGTATTTTGGGTGGGTATTGCTGTATGCTTAATTGATCCAGATAAAATATGTGCATATGCAAATGAATGTTGTGGATTCCTCTGAGAGAGTCACAGGGAGGGTTTGGAGGCCTCCCAGCTGCCTACTCTTTTCCTGAGATTAGGTTACAATGGGTGTTGATGTAGTGATTTCAGCTATGACCACAGTTAAGAAATCAGTGCTTGGTGAGCACCTGCTAAACCACATCAACCAGGACAGGGAAACAAGCTCCCCAGGTTGAAGGCAAAACGATTCAGCCAAAAAGGATGCTAGCACAAGCAATACGCTTCAAAAGGTACAAGCATAAATTCATAGAAAAATACAAGACATCTTATACAGTTCTGACAGTGACTCAGACTTCCTGCTCCCTCCCCTGATGGGCTGAAATAGAGGCAAGCCAGGTGTTGTATGTCAGCCTGATGCTCAGCCTGGACAGCCTGTGATTGTGTCTGATGTGAATGATGTTCATAATGATGTTCATATTGATGTGGATGAGGGCCCTGGGGATGAGGGACTTATTGCATATCTGTTCACGAACTCACGCGATCTCTTCAATCATCTGGAGAGGCCCTGCTCTTGCTCCCGCCCCCTTCACAGGCGTGGGGACGAGGGAGAGGGCCTTCTCTATGGTGGCCCCCCCATCTCTGGAACTCACTCCCCAAGGATATCAGACAAGCCCCCTATAAAGATGTTGAGGATTTATTTGGGAAATAATAAAAATCCCAAACACAGCAAAACCCCCCTTGAGATTGGAATGAGGCTTCTGCGTTTACAAGCCCTCATTCCAATCTGTATTAGCCCTCAGGCTTGTGCTTCTGAGGTACACTTTAAAGTTAGTTCTTCTTTTATAACAAAATAACACAGTTTATTTATAACTTCTGGCTCCAACGCTTGTGGTTACATTTGTGTTCTGTTGCAATCTTGAGGCTTACAGTCAGTATCATTTACTTGGTTAACTTTTCTGAATAAACTATCAATGTTTCATATTCACAAACATGTTACTTGCTTTACACACTCTTGGTTAGTTCTTTAAAACATACGCTGCCACCATGAAGTTCTTGATTTCTGCTTAAAGCTGCTTTTAAACCTTTAAGCACAGAGGCACACTTGAGTCAGATGTGATGAACAATAAACAATAAGGTTTATTTACAAGAACAGGAACAATGCAGGTACTAAAGCTTGGCTGTTACAGAGATTTGTCTAGAAAGCATGTGGTTACATAAATAGTTCTGACTTTGTTACACAAGAAACTCTTCTTTCTCCCTCCAGACAAGAATGCTGACAGGACAGTTTCTCTGAAAGTAATTCTCAAGCACAGGGGTCCTCAAACTTTTTAAACCGGGGGCCAGTTCACTGTCCCCCAGACCGTTAGAGGGCCGGACTATAGTTTTTTAAAAAAAAATCAATAAAAAAATCCTATGCACATTGCACATATCTTACTTTGCTGTGTGGAAGGGCCCTTAGAAGGGGTTCTTTCTAGACATCTTTAGACATTAATTCCAGGAGCAGAGAATGGGAAATCTTCCTATTTCTAGTCTGAACAAAATCTGGCTACCAGTATTAAAAAATTCTAAAATTATAACTGTAAATAAAGAACAACACTCAAACACAGGGGAACTCTGTGTTCCTCTGACATGAAGTCCAGTCGTGTCTGACTCTGGGGTGTGGTGCTCATCTGCATTTCTAAGTCGAAGAGCCAGCGTTGTCCGTAGACACCTCCAAGGTCATGTGGCCGGCATGACTGCATGGAGCGCCGGGGCAGCCTCCCTTGGCTGGCTCACGCTGCCCATCGGGCCCGATGGGCAGCGTGAGCCTGCCAAGGGAGGAGCAGCCCCGTGCAGCCTTGCGAGGTGCTTTACACACGAGTAGGCCGCGGAGCAGCTGCCCTTGGCTGGCTCACGCTGCCCATTGGGCCTGATGGATAGCGTGAGCCAGCCAAGGGAGGGGCACTGTGGGGGGGGGGGGGCGCTCCTTCTCTGATAAGTGCCCTTAATTACGAACATTGGAAAAATTGTTTCGATTCTTAATTACTCCTCACACTATTCCTGCATGGCTCGATATTGGATCGTAAGCTAATTTAAATACGAATTAATAACGAATAATGAAATTAACGAACTGGATCGCCCAAGCCTACTATAGATGTGGATCATACTTGGCACACAGATTCACCATGACCAACAGCCAATACTGGTGGCACACATGCCCATCCCAACCAACTTTAATGTAGTTTGGCTGCAATGGCAGAGGATGACAAGAGTTGTAGCTCACTCACATCCAGAGAGCACTGCGACCCCCACCAATGATGGATTAGCAAATGTGATCCACATCCCCATCATGACCAGCTTTAACTAGTGGTGCAATTTGGGGACTATGACAGATTGTGATGGGAGTTGTATGAATGAATGAATTGTTTATTGTGCTAGCCATAGGCCATGACATCAAAAATATACTAACCTTATAAACATTTTCCAATATAAACCTTAAAACGTAACAAGAATTAAAACTAAAGCTAGTTCTTTAAAATTATGAAAGCAGAAACATAACAATGAGCGTTCATCGCTAATAGTCAACATGGATTTATCAAAAACAAGTCATGCCAGACTAATCTGATCTCTTTTTTCGATAGAGTTACAAGCTGGGTAGATGGGAGGAATGCCGTGGATGTAGCGTACCTGGATTTCAGTAAGGCCTTCGACAAGGTCCCCCATGACCTTCTGGCAAGGAAACTAGTCCAATGTGGGCTAGGCAAAACTACGGTGAGGTGGATCTGAAATTGGTTAAATGGACGAACCGAGGGTGATTCTCCCCAAGGCTTCCTCTTCATCCTGGAAAGAAGTGACGTGTGGAGTGCCGCAGGGTTCCCCCCTGGGCCCGGTCCTGTTCAACATCTTTATTAATGACTTAGACGAAGGGCTATAAGGCAGGATCATCAAGTTTGCAGACGACACCAAATTGGGAGGGATAGCCAATACTCCAGAGGACAGGAGCAGGATTCAAAACGATCTTGACAGATTAGAGAGATGGGCCAAAACTAACAAAATGAAGTTCAACAGTGACAAATGCAAGATACTCCACTTTGGCAGGAAAAACAAAATGCAAAGATACAGAATGGGAGACAATGCCTGGCTCGAGAGCAGTACGTGTGAAAAAGATCTTGGAGTCCTCGTGGACAACAAGTTAAACATGAGCCAACAATGTGATGTGGCGGCAAAAAAAGCCAATGGGATTTTGGCCTGCATCAATAGGAGCATAGTGTCTAGATCTAGGGAAGTAATGCTACCCCTCTATTCTGCTTGGTTAGACCACACCTGGAATATTGTGTCCAATTCTGGGCACCACAATTGAAGAGAGATATTGACAAGCTGGAATGTGTCCAGAGGAGCGACTAAAATGATCAAAGGTCTGGAGAACAAGCCCTATGAGGAGCGGCTTAAGGAGCTGGGCATGTTTAGCCTGAAGAAGAGAAGGCTGAGAGGAGATTTGATAGCCATGTATAAATATGTGAGAGGAAGCCAGAGGGAGGAGGGAGCAAGCTTGTTTTCTGCTTCCTTGGAGACTAGGACGCGGAACAATGGCTTCAAACTACAAGAGAGGAGATTCCATCTGAACATGAGGAAGAACGTCCTGACTGTGAGAGCTGTTCAGCAGTGGAACTCTCTGCCCCGGAGTGTGGTGGAGGCTCCTTCTTTGGAAGCTTTTAAACAGAGGCTGGATGGCCATCTGTCAGGGGTGATTTGAATGCAATATTCCTGCTTCTTGGCAGAATGGGGTTGGACTGGATGGCCCATGAGGCCTCTTCCAACTCTTTGATTCTATGATTCTATGATAGGTGTGGGGGGTAGGCAAGGGTAGGCTTGGGGGTAGGGGATGGACGCATTCGAGCATCAGGAATAGGGGACAATGAAGAAGTAGGGGGATGGCGAAGAAAAAAAAGGGGGGAAGGATGAGAAACAAGGGGGGAAGTAGTGGGAGAGAAAGAGGGCGGAAAAGGGACAGATATATGACAGTTAAAACAGAATAGTTTAGGAACTGTTTCTTTTTGTTGACTTCCGCCTTTGTCTTCCCTGGGTAGTCTTGGTCATTAGGGCTGGGCGGTTTCGTTTCGTAATTTCGTAATTTGTTAAAAATTCGTTATTTTTTTTTATAACGAAGCGATATTGAACCATTCAGGAGCAACTAAAAAACGAAACGAATTTTTCCAATTCGTTTCGGAATTGTTTCATTATTGATTCGTTATTGATTCGTTATTATTTCCGCATGTCTGGTGCAAGTTTTAGGGTTGCTGTTTGTTTTCTCAGTGAAAAAAATATATAATAATCACACCAACAGTCAACAACAGAGGGAGAGGGAAGCTTCAGAAGTTTTTTTAGCGTATTGCGCGATCGCGGCCGCCATTAACGAATCGATTCGT
>NW_026844811.1:11108030-11180227 GCF_025583915.1 Anolis sagrei ordinatus
TTTCTTAATCAAGAAGAGGAGTCTTGGGTCTATGTTGAGGGCTGCTAGTTTTTCCCACAACTTTTTTCTATTAACAGAGTCAAATGCCCCCTTCAGGTCCAAAAAGGCCTCCTGTATTGTTTTCCAATATTTTCTAGCTTTAGTACATGACCACCACATGTGGTAGTATGTTCCCACTTGGGTTTGGCACTTCCAACATTTGTTTTGGGTGTTTTTAATACATTAGTCCAAGTTTCTGTGGGGTCATGTGCCATCAGAAGAACATTTTGTACCAATTCTCTTTCAGGTCAGATGAGTACGTGTATTTTAGTTTCAGTTTCCATGTTTGTTCCCATTCTCTTAGGTTTATTGATCTTCCAATGTTTCTGGCCCACTTGATCATACATTCCTTTATTAATTCGGTCTCAGTTGACCATTCTAGTAGTTTTGAGTAGATCTTGGTTATGATTTTCTTTCCGTTCTTTATCAGGGGTTCCCAGAAGTCTTCCTTATCTGTAAATCCTATCTTTGAGTCTTTGTTAAAGTGTTCTTTGATTTGTAATGTTTTTGTGTTGAATTGTAGGCTTGGGTGGTTTCGTTCGTTAATTTCGTAATTTGCTATTAATTCGTATTTAAATTAGCTTACGATCTGATATTGAGCCATGCAGGAGTAATTAAAAATCGAAACAATTTTTTCAATTTATTTCATAATTGTTTCGTAATTGTTTCGATATTGTTTCGAAATTGTTTCGTAATTATTTCCATATGTCTGGTGCAAGTTTTAGGGTTGTTGTTTGTTTTATCAGTGATAAAAAATAAATTATCACACCAACAGTCAACAACAGAGGGAGAGGGAAGCTTCAGAAGTTCCCCCTGTCCCATTTGGAGGGTTTTTTAGCATATTGCGCAATCGCGTCCGCCATTAACGAATCGATTCGTAATTGTTTGGTAATTGTTTGGTAATTTTACGAAATTTCGTATATTTCGAACTTTTTTAAAGAAAAATTTCGGAATTCTTTTAAAAAACGAAATGCAAAACCCCCTAAAAACAAAACGAGTTTAGAACCAAATTTTTCCATAGTTACCCAAGCCTATTGAATTGTTATCTCCTCTCGTGGTTTTAGATGTATTTTCCCTTCTTTTTTCATTAGTAAGTCGCTGTATTTTGGCCATTCCGACCAGCCTAGTAAGCCTCCTTTGGCTCGCTTCTAGGGGTGAAATCCAAGTCAGTGTTTTTGTGTAAAAGTGGTTCTTGTATCTGTCCCAAATCCTAGATTAAGCTAAAATGTAATTCAAATATTTTCTCCCTTGAAAAAGGGTGTTGTGGTATAAACTGCGTGAATGGCATGCACCTGACATAATTAGCCACTCCCTAACCAATTAATGACTGTCTGGGCAGGAGACTGCATTTCATAATTAATTAATTCCCTATTAAATGGCGAGACCGATGGGATGCAGAAACTCAGAAGTCATCCAAGAGAAAGGACAGCCCTTTCATGCTTGTTTGTCAAGAGGATGGCATTTCTTGCCTCTCTGGGGATGCTCGCATTGTATGCCAGCCTTCTTGCTCTCTTCTGGAAGGCTGCATGGGCCATTTATCATGATCAGAGAAGGCTGCACATTCCCTCTGGACTCAAATACCCCATAACACTACGAATTTTGCATACCGGAATGAAATTTGGAGTGCTTGCGGTAAGTCCTCTGGATTTTAATGCACTTCTCTGTGTTTTTGTGTACATGTTTTGGTGGCACCATCATACGGATGCTTTCTTTCTCTGTGTTGCACCAAGACAAGAGCCTTCTGAAGGGAATGGGTTGCTTTGACTCAGCTCATGGGGATGGATGGTTTCAAATCTTCAGCTCTGATTTCCAGCCTGTAAATGTGATTCTAGTTCTCAGTTTTGGAAGCGCCCAGTTCGATGAGCTCCAGAAAAGGTTAAAATAAGGTGGCTTGTCATACAAACTCCAGACCCATTTGTACCTGAAAATGGGATGATATTTCCTTAAGTTCTCTTCAGAGAGAACCTTTCTTTCCAAAGTCAAAATATGCTTGTTGGAAACTTCTAGAAATATTTGTATGCTCTTTTAAAAAAAATTCTTTATTGAAATTTTCATGTTACACAATAGTTAAGATAAAATAGAATGGGGTGAAAAAGAAAAGGGGATAGTAAAGAAAGGGAAAGAAGGAGCGGAAAGCCGGGGAACTGGGGAGGGGGATGGAAAAGGGGGCAAGGTATGGAAAAGGAGAGAGTGGGTAGGTAGGGTAAGAGAGAGCAAAGTATAGATTTAAAAGAAAAGATTCAAGAAAATTCTTTTTCTTTCCATTTGACTTTCAGGATTCTTCGAGGTTGGTCTCTTCCTTTTCTTTCTCTCCTTCTTCTCTCTTCGTCTCGTTAATTGTTTCCATTTTGACTAATATATGCTTTATGTTTGTACTAAAATCTCTCCAGACCTATCTGTCTGTTCTTTATCTCTTTAATCTTGTTTATTTTAGATATTCTTTAAATACTGTCCAATCTGTACCTGTCTCTGCTATTCCTTTGCTCCTTTGTAGTAGGTAGCTTAAGCTATCCATGTTTCTGACGTCCATTATTTTTCTTTTCCATTCCTCAATTTTTGGTATTTTTTTTCTTCCTCCACAATTTGGCAAAGCAAATCCTGGCTGCCGTTGTGGAGAGAAATATCAATTTGTCTGTGTTTTTATCAATTTTCATATTTGTGATACCCAATAAAAATAGTTCCGGTTTAAGGGGTATACGAATTTTCAAGATTTTTTGTAATTTGGCCTGGATTTCCTTCCAGTAACATCTAGCTTTTTTTACATTGCCACCACATGTGGTATAGTCTTCCTTCTGCTGCACCACATTTCCAGCATTTTGAGTTCAGATTTTTATAACATTTACTGAATTTATATGGCGTCATATACCATCTAAAAAATACTTTTGACCAGTTTTCTTGCATGTCATATGCCTTTAAATACTTTTCCCCCAAATTGTTTCCCATTCATCTAGTCCTATCGGTCTGCCCACATTTTTTGCCCATTTTACCATACATTCTTTTACTCCTTCTTCCGTGCTCCATCTCAACAATTCTCTGTATATCTTGGATATATTTTTCTTCCCTACTTCCCAAATTCTATCCCATATATTTCACTTTGTCTTGAATCCTATTTTTTTTGTCATTTCCATAAAATTCTAGGAACTGTCTGTATTGGGTATAGGTCATATTTGTATAGGTCATATTTGGATATATTTTTTTAATTCTGATAGGGGTCTCAAAGTTATTTCTTTTTTTTCTTCTTTTATAAACTCTTTGTAATTTGGCCATTTGATCCACCCTAATTCCTTTCTTTGACAGGATTCCAATGGTGAAACCCACGTTGGAATTTTATTATACATCCTTTTCTTATATTTATTCCATGTTTTGATAATCGCAGCTCTAATAAAATGATCTCCAAAATTCTTTTCTAATTTTGTTTTATCATACCCGATATACGCGTGCCAACCCCTTCGTAGATCAAAGCCCTCCAGGTTCAAAGGTTTTTCCTTCTTTAATTTTATCCACTCCATGGACCATGATAGTGCACAGGCTTCTGCATATAATCCTATGCTCTTTGAGACCATGAGAGCACTGTGATACCATGTCTAGGTTCAACAGGATCCTGGGATTTGCTGTTTGTTGTGGAATCAGAGTTCTTGCTCTAAAAAGGGACCTTCTCCAAGATACAGTTCATGGTGGGTTTTCATATCCAGATCAAATTGCCCTTCATTCTTGTTCAAGGAGGTGTCTAAAAGAAATGTGTCCTATGGGCTGTGAGGCCAGAGCTCACAAGTGTGGAAATAGCAGCCCAAGTGACAGGTCTCTTTTGGACATTCCTTCAACAAGAATTGAAAGCAATTTGAGCTGGGTGTGAAATCCCACCATGAATTGTATCATGACATTCTTGTACTTTTGCTGAGCATCTTGAGTTATTCTGGGTGGAACCCAATCTTTCCAACTTCAGACAAGGTTGGGGAATATCCTGGAACTTGCTTGAAGCTCCAGGTTTGAGGTCAACTGGACAACTGGATTGGGTCCTATTTGAACTGGTTCTCTGTCTGGACCATAAACCAGCACAGGCGGAAGAGAATGGATTGTGTCCACGCTGCCACTGTTGCTGATCCCAATGGTCCATAGAGCACTATGTAAACACCTGGTCATCAACAGTGCCCCGATATGACGCTGGGAGAGGCAGCAACGGAGCAAAGAAAGGTAGGGAGGGAGATGGGCCCTCTCTTCTTCCCAGTTGTAGATGCTTCTTCTGACATTAGAATGGGGCACCAGCAATGACCAGGAATTCAGGTGGCTAGCTGAGAGTAGCCATGCCAAGACAGAAGGTGATGTTCTGACACAGTCTCAGTCTTTCTGGTCCATATGGATACCATCCAAGCACAGCAACAGATGTGTTAATGTGCTGAGACACACTGCTGTGTCTCTTCCAAAAAGGCAATCCAAAAACCCTAGGGTCTCAGTCCAATTAGACCCTAAGAGGTGTGAAGTTCTGGTATGACAGATTTATTTGATCAGATCTCTCTGTTGGGTCGACAAGTGCCACACACTGAGGACGCAGCTCAGGGGGTTTTAGAGTCTTAGGTTTGAAGCCTGGACAGATACACAATCTATTTCATCATTCACACTTCTCTTTCCCATTGTTCTCATCTGGTACCTCCTTATCAACAATTGACAACAGCAATTCACAACCATTTCCCCCCGTTGCTGGCTTGCAGGTCTTTTGAACTTTCTCTTCTTTCAGCTAACTCTTTCCCTTGTGGCTTTGACTAGAAATTTTTCCATCTCCCTCTTTTTGTCTAAACCTGTTCCTGGCTTGGTAATTTTCCATTGTTTACATTTCTCTTTGCCTCAGTCCCATCAAACGTTCATGGGATGATCTCTTCTAGATTCGGCCTAAGTCTGTCACTTTCTGTACGTAAGCCCCGTGTCCACATGACATTTATTTCTCCTTTATATTTTTCTGTAACCAGGAATCATTCTTTAAAAAAATTGGCTTGCACAGTCCGTTCAAATTACTTGTGTGGTTGTACAGAACATTTATACCCAAGTGGAGCCCAACATTGACGATCAAGGACTTGGTGTTTGATGGCATTCCGGTCAGAGTGTATTGGCCCAAAACAACTCCTTCTGGGAAGAGAAGAGGAGTGGTTGTCATTGCAGGAGGTGGTGGAGTTGCGGGAAATATTGGTAAGTTCTCCTGGAAACAGAGTTCAGATGGAGTATATAGGATGTTTCTATGTACATAGTCATGAAACCCATCAGTAATAATCTCTCTTGAAACATGATGTTTTTCAGGTCTAACTGACATACCATGCCGCTACATTGCCCAGGAAACCGATTCTGTTGTTATGACTGTTGCGTAAGTGACTTCATACTCATTGTGGCTCTATCAGAATGGACATTCTCCCACACTATTCGATCTGTTCCCTTTCCAAAAAACTTGGAAAGAGACAGAGGCTATTTAAATTTCCACACACAGAGGCTATTTAACATTCCAGCTACATGAGGGTATTCTGGTCACCAGAGGAGTTGTGACTTCGCCATCCACTTGTGACATCCTCTATGGGACAGATGTACTTCCTCATTCTTTTGCATGCTTTCTGGTGATTTTATGATGTCGCAAATTAGTAAAATTAGCCTCCACGCATAAGCGGTACCTAAATTTCCTACTTGACAGATACAACTGTCTTTCAGGTTGACAGCAAACTGCACAAATGGTCAGAAGCTGACTCCGACCCAGGCTGGTGTCGAGCTCTTGACCTCTTGGTCAGTAGTGATCTTAATGCAACTGACTCCCAGCCATCTGCGCCACAGTCCCAGTTTGGTATTTCCTTTCTCAATAAACTATTTTCCTATTGGAGAAGCCAACAAACAAAGGAAGAGGGTGTCTCTCATCCCAAATGGATGCCTTGTTTCAAAATGTTAAGGGAGATGCAGAACGTTCCTCTCCAAAATGTCAATCATGTGGTTGAAAAATTCATATAATGAGTGTACTGCGTTATTCATGGTGAATGAAAATGTATGAAGGAAAATGATCCCAGGTGATTTTAACCTGAAGGCACTCATTATTTTTTGAAAAAATATCAATCCTTTTGGATTGAAAGGCATTGGCATTTTGGAGGTCCTCCAACTCAATTCCACAATATGCTTCCACCAGATGTTGATAACAGGGACAAGGTGTTCTCCTTAAGCATTTTCCCTGTCCTCCAACATGATTCCATAGTATGCTTCCATGGTCATCCTGGTGGACCGAGAAATTGTAGGGAATAGTTGTCTTTACCCATTTTCTAAGTCTTCCTACCAATTCTGGTATTCTTCCACCAGAGGTTGATGGCAAAGTCCTACAATTTCTAGGTTGGATTTCTCTTTAAGCCTTTTTCTTGTCTTCCAACATGACTCTATGGCACTGGTTCACAACTTGAAGGCCTCCAGATGTTTTGGCCTTCAGTTTTCGGAAATCCTATCACCAGGTAAACTGGTTGGTATTTCTGGGAGTTGTAGACCAAAACATGGGGAACCACAGGTTGGGAACCACTGCTCTATGGTATGGTTCCATCTGAAATTGCCATAATGTCATGCTGGATGATCTAGAAATTCTCAGAAGGATGTTCCCTTTAGGTGTTTTCTAGGTCCTCCAATAGCTGGTAAACTGGTTGGTATTTCTGGGAGTTGTAGACCAAAACATGGGGACACACAAGTTGAGAACCACTGCTCTATGGTATGCTTCCATCTGAAATTGACCATATTGTCATGCTAGATGCTCTAGAAATTCTAGGAAGGATGTTCCCTTTAGGTGTTTTCTAGGTCCTCCAGCAGGATTGTATAGTACGTTTCTGCTGAAGATGGTTCATTTCAATGGGATTGGCTATGTTCCATGGCTTCCCATGTTTATGGTAAGTCCAGGAGTGTGAGCTTGGTAACAAATTATGAATATTCTGCACTGCAACATATTATAGTCAGCACATGGGAAGCAAACTTATGTAAGTATACATTCTGAATTATGGATGAGTGAAATTACTTTGTGGCTACATACTTGAATGGAGCAAATAGTTCAGGGAGTTGGACGTGGATTGTAACAGGAGTTTTTAGGATATTCTGTGCCTAAAATTCAGAAAACGTTATCATGTGGATTGAGGATTCAGACCGTTTCTCATTTCTGCCTCAGGTTTCGTTTGGCTCCAGAACATCCATTCCCAATCCCAGTCATGGATTGCTGCACAGCTACTATACACTTTTTGAAAAATGCAGAGGAATACGGAGTGGACCCACATCGCATTGTTCTCTATGGAGAGAGTAGCGGAGGGACATTTGCTGCAGCTGTTTCTGAATATTTGGTAGGCAGGAAAGATCTCCCAAAGCTAGGAGGCCAGGTCCTCATCTATCCGGGTTTGCAGGCCGTCGATTTAAATTTGCCTTCTTATCAGCAAAACCATTCGGTCCCCCTCCTGTTCAAGAAACGGGCCTTGAAGATTGCTACCCTGCTTCTGACTGCAAAGGAGGTCAACCTGGAGGACATCATGAAGAATGCTCATCTACCCAAACATGTGTGGATGAAATACAGGAAATGGGTCAGTCCCGATGACATTCCAGAAAGATTTAAGGGCAGGGGTTACGTGCCCATGGAGCGGCCTCCGTTTAACCAAGAACTTTACGAAATCATGAAAGAAGCAACCAACCCCATGTATTCCCCACTTTTAGCAGAAGATGACGTGATCCGCCAGCTCCCCAAGACTTTCCTTGTAACCTGTGAATACGATGTTTTCCGAGACGATGGGCTCTTATTCAAGAAACGGCTAGAGGACAATGGTGTCCCAGTAACGTGGTATCACATCAAGGACGGATTCCATGGAATTTTGATTGGCATTGTTCGTTGGCCACTGGAATACCCAGGAACGAGACTCCATTGCCAGCGTATAAATAATTTCATTAACAGTATATAACACATGTTTTATTTTATTGTCGAAGGCTTTCATGACCGGAATCACTGGGTTGTCTTAAGTTTTTCAGGCTGTACAGCCATGTTCTAGAAGCATTCTCTCCTGATGTTTTGCCTGGCGAGGAAAGAATACAGAGCAGCGGAGGGGCAAGGGCAAAGCATTGAGTCACCGAATTAGGCTGAAAAATGCGGTATAAAAATAAAGCAAATAAATAAATAAAATAAATAAAGCCGCCGCCGCTGAGACCCTCTTTGACAATGGCCTCCTCCTTGCCCTCTCTGCTGCTCCATGCCTGAAAGGGTCCCTTCCTTACCAGTCTGGGTTGCCAAGCCTGGTGCCCAGCCTGGCAATGAAGGAGCACGGAGCAACGGAGGGGTGAGGGGGAAGCTGCCACTGCTGATGCCCTCTTTGGCAGCGGCCTCCTCCTTGCCCCCTCTGCTGCTCTGTCCCTCAAAGGGTCCCTTCCTCGCCAGGCTGGGCTCCCAAGCTTGGTGCCCAGCCTGGCGAGGAAGGAGACAAGAGCAATGGAGGGGCGAAGAGGAAGCCCTCCTCGGCAGCATCCTCCTCCTTGTCCCTCTGTTGATCTGTGCCTCAGAGGGTCCCTTCCTTGCCAGGCTGGGCACCTAAGCCTGTCGTCCATCCTGGGGAGGAAGGAGCACAGAGGAGCACCGAGGAGCGAGGAGGAAACCGCTGCTGCCGAGACCCTCTTCGGCACTGACCTCCTTCTCGCCCCTTCTGCTTGTCCATGCCTCAAAGGGTTCCTCATCAGGCTGGGCTTCCAAGCCTGGTGCCCAGCCCAGCCTTGCGAGGGAGGAGTGCGGAGTAGCAGAGGGAAGCTGCTGCTGCCGAGGCCCCCTTCGTGCCTCAAATCAATACATGTATTGTGCTTTGGGCAAGTTCGTTCAGAAGCTTCTAAAATCATAATTAATTCAAATTAAATTCACTTTTAACTATAAATGATGGAGTGACAAAAGAAATAAAAGTGACAAGGGGAACAAGACAAGGTTGCCCTCTATCACCAATTTTGTTTGCCATGGTGATAGAATTATTTGCAAATGCCATTAGGAAAGATAAGAACTTAGAAGGGCTAGGAAAAAAGGAAAAACAGAAGGTGAATCTATTTGCCGATGATACATTGTTATTTATTGAAAACATAGTAAGTAAAATAGATAAAGGATCATTTAGAGATATTTGGGAAAACAAAAGGTTTGCAAGTTAATTGGAACAAGTCAGAAATGATGCTACTTAATTATACAAAGAAAGAAGAAAAAGACTTTATAGAACAGAGCAAAATGGGAATTAGAATTAAGAATAAATTAAAATACCTGGGAGTAATAATAACAAAGGATTTAAAAGAAATGGAAGAGGTAAATATAGTAACATTGAGAAAAGTTGTTCAAAAGACATTAATAGATTATGAAAATATACATTTATCTTGGTTTGGAAGGATAGCATTAGTAAAAATAAAAATACTTCCAAAGATAAATTTTATATTTAGGATGCTACCACCTGAAATCGCAGAAGAAGAGCTAAATAGATGGCAACAAATGATAAATAAATATTGTAATGGTAGTAAAAGAAATAGATTAAATAAACAGTTATGGTACAGATCGCAAAAAGAGGGAGGATTAGCACTCCCTAATATTAAAAAATATTACGAAGCAAGTAGATTAAGATTGGTTATAGAAGGAATGATAAAAAAAGAGGGAGTAGATTGGCTAAGTAAGGATTCAGAAGAAGTGGGAGAAGAAATTTGGAATATATTTTTTAAACAGTTCATGAGAAAAGAAATTAGGGAAATTAGAAACCCATTGTTGAGCAATATATTAGAAGTATGGAACAAATATAGAAGAATGTTAATAACGGATGGTTCAGCTATAACCCCAGCTATAACCTCCTCAGGCGTCCCCCATTTTGTATCTTTGCATTTCGTTTTTCCTGCCAAAGTGGAGTATCTTGCATTTGTCACTGTTGAACTTCATTTTGTTAGTTTTGGCCCATCTCTCTAATCTGTCAAGATCGTTTTGAATCCTGCTCCTGTCCTCTGGAATATTGGCTATTCCTCTCAATTTGGTGTCGTCTGCAAACTTGATGATCTTGCCTTCTAGCCCTTCATCTAAGTCATTAATAAAGATGTTGAACAGGACCGGGCCCAGGACGGAACCCTGCTGATGGCACTCCACTTGTCACTTCTTTCCAAGATGAAGAGGAAGCATTGGTGAGCACCCTCTGGGTTCGTCCATTTAACCAATTCCAGATCCACCTCACCGTAGTTTTGCCTAGCCCACATTGGACTAGTTTGTTTGCCAGAAGGTCGTGGGGGACCTTGTCAAAGAAGGCCTTCCTGAAATCCAGGTACGCTCCATGCACGGCATTCCCCGCATATACCCACCTTGTAACTCTATCGAAAAAAGAGATCAGATGAGCCTGGCGTGACTTGTTTTTGATAAATCCATGTTGACTATTAGCGATGACCGCATTTGTTTCTAAGTGTTTGCAGACCACTTCCTTAACAATCTTTTCCAGAATCTTGCCTGGTATCGACGTGACAGTGGGTCATCCTTTTTATCCACTGTCTTCCCTTTCCTCTTTCTAAGAATTCTATTGTTTTTAAATGTTTGTAAGCAAAACTACAATAAACATTTTTTTTAAAAAAAGGAGGCTGGCATACAACGCGAGCATCCCCAGAGTGACAAGAAATGCCATCCTCTTGACAAACAAGCATGAAAGGACTGTCCTTTCTCTTGGATGACTTTTGAGTTTCTGCATCCCATTGGTTTCGCCATTAAATAGGGAATTAATTAATTACGAAATGCCATCTCCTGCCCAGACAGTCATTAATTGGTTAGGGAGTGGCTAATTATGTCAGATGCATGCCATCCACGCAGTTTATACCACGACACCCTTTTTTTCTTCCTTTTTTTCTATTTTTAAAAGATTTTTATTTGAGAGGAGAAAATACAGTTATATAAACATACTAGTTGTACCCTGCCACGCGTTGCTGTGGCCTATAGTAAATCTTTTCATAGTAGAGGTAGATATTAGGGCTGGGCGGTTTTGTTTCGTTAATTCGTAATTCGTTAAAAATTCGTTATTTTTTTTATAACGAAGTGATAACGAACCATTCTGGAGCAACTTAAAAACGAAACAAATTTTTAAATTCGTTTCGTAAATGCTTCGGATTCGTTATGTATTTGTTTCGTTATCGGTTTGAGGTCGTTTCGTTATTATTTCCGCATGTCAGGGGCAAGTTTTATAGTTGTTTTTTGTTTAATTAGTGAAAAAAATTATAATATCACACCAACAGTCAACAACAGAGGGAGAGGGAAGCTTCAGAAGTTCCCCCTGTCCCATTTGGAGGTTTTTTAGCGTATTGCGCGGTCGCGTCCGCCATTAACGAATCCATTCGTTATTGTTTCGTATTTGTTTCGTTAATATTTCGTAATTTTTTTTAACATTTACGAAATTTCGTAAATATCAAACTTTTTAAAAAGAAAAATTTCGGAATTCTTTTAAATATCGAAACGCAAAAACCCCCAAAAAACGAATCGATTTTAGAAACAAATTTTTCCGTTGTTACCCAGGCCTAGTAGATATCTGGTCTATTATGAAAGAGAAGTACCTTCTCTCTTTCCTTCATTCCCTCCCCCTTTCTTCCTTTGCCTCCTTTCTTCCCTCCATGTTTCATTCCTTCTTTCACTTTTTATTTGCTGTGGCCAACCTTCCCTCTTTCTCTCCTTCTTTCCCTCCTGCCTTCCCATCTTTCCTTCTCCTCTTCTTTCTCTCTTTCCTTCCTCCTTTTTCTTTCTCTTCTGCTGTCTCTCTTTTCTTCCTTTTCTCTTTCCTTCCCTCCCCTTCCCCCTCTTCCTCCCTCTTTCCTTCCTTCTTCCTTTTTCTTTTCTCTCTCCTTCCTTCTTCCCCTTTTTCTTCCTCCCTCTTTCTCTTTCTTTCCTCTCTACCTCTTTCCTTCCTTCCCCCTTATTCTTTCTCTTCTGCTGTCTTTCTTATATTTCCTTCCATCTTTCCTTTTCTTTCCTTTTCTTCTTCCTTCTTTCTCTTACTTTCCTTACTTCCCCCTTGTCTTCCCAACTTGTCTCGAGAGGTGGGTCTGAGGCCTACCTGGCGGTGATGTTGTGTTGGGGAAGGCCCTGAAGGGAGGCAGTCCTCGCTCTCCTCTTTCTCTCTCTCTTTCTCTCTCCCTTCCTTCTGCTGGCGCCGCTGACATCACTGCCCCGCGTCCCGTCTGGGTGACGACACGTGCTGGCGGCGTTTGATGGGGGCGGGGAGGAGGGATGGTTTTGACAGGGGGAAGGGGGTGGGTGGGGTTAGAAGGGCTTGGCAGCGGCGTGGGCAAGGTTAGATGGGGGCGGGGAGGAGGGATGTTTTTGACAGGGGGAAAGGGGTGGGCGGGGTTATAAGGGGTGGGGCTTGGCAGCAGCGTGGGCAGGGTTGGAGTGGGCGGGGTGGGGCTTGGAGGCGGCATGAGCAGGGTAAGACGAAGGAGGAGATGGTTTTGACAGGGCGGGAAGCGGCGCAGTGGGAGGATGGGGGCATGGCTTGCGCGGAGGGAGCATTGGCCGGCAAGTCATGTGCACGCGCCAGGGAACTTGTGGCTGGGTGCCATTGCGCATGCTCAACTGTTTTGTCATTTTGTGAGTGTGTTGTTGTGTTGTTTGTTTACTTTGATTCAATTTGTTTGTACCTTGTGGGTTGTGGTAGGTGCATGGGAATTTTGGTTTATTTCCATTGGTGGGTTTTTGAGTTTTGGTGCTCCGTTTCACGCCCCTTTCAAATTTATATATATAGATACTATACATTTCCTTCTCTTTTATTTACATTCATCTCTGTGCTCCCCTTCTCCAGAGCCATCTCTTTTCCTAACATCCCACCAAAAAATCAGTTCTTCATTTGGAGGTAAATTCCCGTCTTCTTTTTTTCCAATAATTTTTCTAGAAATTTTCTCCAGGTACTTTCAGTCATTTTTTTACATAATCCCTTCTTTACTTTTAAATTTGAAGTTAATTTATCATTCAGTGCCATTTTCCAGATTTCTTTATACCATTCATTAATCTGTATTTTCAATGCCCCCTTCCAATATTTTGCAATTAATCGTCTAGCTGCTGTTAATAGCATGTCTATTAATTTTTTTCATCTTATCTTTCCCATTCTCTTGTTTAATTAAAAGTAATATATTTACTGGATATCTCCTAATTTTTATATCTATGATATTTTCTATATCCACGATATTTTCTTTTTCAAGGGAGACACTATTTGAATTACATTTTAGCTTAATCTAGCACAGCGGTTCGCAAACTGAGCTCCGCAAAGCCCTTGGGGCTCCGTGAAGCTTATTGAGGGGTTCAGCGGTTCCCTTCTCTTCCTCCAAGCTTTCCCTCCTCTTTCCTGTTCCCTTTCCAAGGGATACATTATGTGAACTACATTTTAGCTTAATCTAGCACAAGCTTCCCCTCCTCTTTCCTAATCCTTTTTCAAGGGAGACATCATGTTAACTCTGCATTATTATTATTATTATTATTATTATTATTATTATTATTATTAAATAAATCACAAATTTTGGGGCTTATATTTGGGGCTGAAATTTGGGGGCACATCAATCTGGCTAAGATTGAAGCCTTCCAAGTGAAGCAGCTTCGCACCTTCCTGGGCCTTTCCAGAACAATGCTGATGGCGGCAGTAAGGGCTGAGCTAGGAATACTCCCAGTAAAAGCTCAAATTTTAATGAGACAGTTTAATTACTGGTCAAAAGTAAACTCTATGGATCCCAGTAGACTTCTTCGCCTATGTCTAGAGGATCAAGTCCAGCATGACCAGAAGTCATCGTGGATGGCAGCTCTGAATAATGAGCTGGCTGGATTCCGTCTGCCTTTGCAATTTCTGGGTGTTTTGGGTCCGGGGGCAGGTCAAGTGCTCAAGCGGGATGTCTGCAGGTCCCCCAACAGAAATGATATTCTGACATCCCTCTTGCAAGGGCAGGAAAGATCCAGCATCATCAGAGTAAGCCTTTTTATTCTGAAGGCTGTTAAGAAAAGGGCAGATTTCCTGAAAGAAGAACCAGGAAAATGGATTCTGACTATAAATAGAAGGTCGGCTGCTGTCTTCACCTTGTTGCCTTGTTTTTTACTCGTGTTCTATTTTGAAATGGTCATATGACTGATCAAATAAATAAATATTATTATTATTATTATTATTATTATTATTATTATTATTATGTGAACTGCATTTTAGTTTAATGTAGCATATACACCTGGTGTTGCCCAGATGTTGGAGTGGCTGTCACGGAAGAAGTTGACACTGTTTCCGCAACCCATCGTGCACAGATCTTCTGATAGCGAAGCAGAGCAATAATATGACCCACACATTCTTGTGAAATGCTGATAATACTTGAAATTTCTCTCTGAGCGATACGACGATTGTCCTGAATCAGTATGTCAACCTTTTGCTTGTGAAACTCAGTGGTTGCTGTCACAGGACATCCAATTCTTTGTTTGCCACGCAAGTCAGATGTTCCCACCTCGGCATCTTTAAACTTACTTCCCCAACGACGCACAGTACTCACATCAACACAATCCCCATAAACAGCTACATCCCTGGCTGTCAACTCAAACCAATTATAGCACACAAAAGGTCAAAAAATTTAAGGGATATATTGATCCAATCAGACATAAGAAAGTCCGATGCAGTTCCACAGAACCCCACTATGGGTCAGTTATGATGTGGTCACTGTGAATGCTGTAAATTTACAGCAAACATTAAAGAATTTACTCACCTCACGTTAAACATTAGTATCAAATTAAAAAACTACACCACCCCATCATCAGAAAACGTGATCTACATCATTCTATGCCCTTGCAAAATGTTATATATTGGCATGACAACTAGACCTATAAGAACAAGGATACAAGAACACAGATCTAGAATCAAGAGAATGAGTTGTGAATCCACATTATACTTGCACTTTTAAGGATAGTTCTCATTCCAGTAATGACCTTAAGTATTATGGTCCTACTCATATGGACATCAAGAAATCACTTCTCCGCAGGGAGACCTTTTGGATCCACAAATTAAAGACATTAACACCTCAAGGCTTGAATGACAAACTAGAATTCAGCTGTTACCTTTAATGACCCTGTAGTACTTAAGAACTTGCTGTACCTCAACAGATTGCTCGCAACTGAATAAAGAACACTACATATAAAGATCCTGCAAGGACATGTAAGTTACAATCATAGTATTAAGATCCTTGTTTATTATATATAACATCAGTTTGGGGTGTTTTCCTACATGTCTATTCTTAGTATGGTATATATTATTACGGTATATTGTTGTAAGTCCAGTGTGTGTGTGTTAAAGGAAACCTTGCAGAAAAGCCTTGCAAAGTGTTAATCATTAACTGCAGCTGCAAAAGCTAGCTCAGCTCAGCAAGGCAGGGCCACGCCTCTTGAATGTAACAGTTTTCTGAGGCTTTTGCAAGCTGTTAGCAGTTGGCTGTTTGATTTGCTGGAGAGCAGATGCAAGAAGCTTATGCTATGGTGAAGTAACCATGTTTATTTCATTATGCTCTATAATTTATAACACAGAAGATGTATTCTGTATTACTTACAGAGACTATGTAAGTGTGCCAAACTGTTTTATTTTCAACTCTGCATCCAAGAGTAAAGTTCTACTGTTTTATTTCTTCTGACTGGTCTGTGTCTTTGGCATTGGGTTTTTTGGACATGTTGGACATTGCTACTGCGCAACAAATTGATTCTGCATAAAAGGTTATGGACCCAGCATAACCTAGTATGCACCAGTATAACCCAGCCTAATTTTGCAAAGACCCTAACAGAGGAAAAAAAATTGGCTTTACTTTGTTGTGGGACTAAACTCTGGAAGATGGATCCAGGAGTGAATGTTGCAGCATTCCCTATTGCCAGATTGAATGGCAGAAATTACTCCATATGGAAGGTTCGTATGGAGAGTTACTTAAGGAGGGAATCTCTGTGGGATTGTATTGTGAACCCACCTCCACAACAACCAACAGCAGAGGAGCATAGAGCATTGGAGAAGGCCAAGGCAAGTCTCATTCTCAGAGTAGATGACGAACAGCTGATCCATGTTTGCAGTTTGCCCACTGCACATGCCATATGGGAGCGGCTTAAGGAGGTGCATGTCTCGGACTCTTCAGCAACTGTGGCTGTATTAGCTAGAAGGCTGTAAAGAAAGCGTCTCCAGAGAGGAGAGGAGCTGAGAGACCATTTACAGACATTGCAGAGCTTATTTGTTGAGCTGGAGCAAAGAAACTTCACGCTCACTGAGGCAAATAAGTGTTTTATTTTGTTATCCTCCATGGACGATTCTTATGATGGAATTGTGAATTCTTTGGAATCACTCCCACAAGCGCAGCTGAATCTGCAGTATGTTTCTTTGCGTCTTCTTGCCGACGATGAAAGAAGAAAGGATCGGTGTTTGGAGACCACGAGCTCAACTGGTTGTGTTCAACACAGACAGCCTGCTGGGGAAGCAGCAGAGCAAGGAAGAGAGACAGTTTGTGCTGTGAGAAGGTGCTTTGTTTGCAATTCTCCAAAGCACATGAAGAAAGATTGCCCAAAGCTGCGAGACAAGCAGAAGGGGAGTCAGCCTCAACAGAAAAAGAGCGGTCCCTCGCACGTAAGGGTTGTACAGACAAATTCAAGCCCAGAACAGAAGGATGACTTTCATGTTGACTCAGGGTGTTCACAACACATTGTAAATAACAAGACTTTGTTTAGAAAATTTACTAAGCTGAATGGTTTCAATGTGACACTTGCTGATGGAAAGCATTACTCCGTTCAAGGAAAAGGAGAGGTTTTTGTTGATAGTTTGGGTATAACCTTGGAGAATGTATTTTATGTTCCACAAATTGATTATAATCTCATATCAGTGGCGAAACTTGATAGTGAGGGGTTTGATGTTATATTTTCAGGAGGCAAGGTCAAAATCCTGAAAGGAACCAAACTGTATGGAACAGGGACAATACAGGATGGTATATATGCCTTAGAGCCAAGGAGTGCAAATAATATCAACATAGTGAGCAAGAATACTCCTTTACACCATAGGTGCATTCATGAGTTGCACAGGGTTTTGGGTCATCCAAGTTTTAAAGTTCTGTACAAGATGCAGGAGTACAGTGAGGGTTTAAAATTGGAAGACTGTAAACATTTCCTGGATTGCACTGTATGCAAGGGAACTAAAGCTCAATCTGCGCCTGTAAGTAAAAAGAGCTTAAGGAATTCTGAAAAGCCTTTTCAGTTAGTGCACGCAGATTTAATTGGACCTTTTCATCCCAGCAAAGGAGGGGCAATTTATTGTTTGTGTATTCTTCATGACTACTCCAATTTTGCGTGGAGTTTTTTGTTAAAGCATAAAAGTGAAGTGTTTGAAACTTTTAAGAACTGGGTTGCTTACGTAAGGAGACAGTTTGAGGTAGATGTGAAAGCCTTGCAAACTGATAGAGGAGGCGAATTCACATCACACAATTTACAGAGTTTCTTGAAGAAAGAGGGGATTAAACACAGACAGATGTGCCCATATCAAAGTGCCAAAAATGGCAAAATAGAAAGATTTGTGAGAAAGATTCAAACAGTTAAGGATTCTCTCTTGACAGACTCAGGGTTACCCAGTAACTTATGGGGAGAGGCAATGATGACTGCCAATTAATTAACAGAATATGGTCTGAACCTATTCAAAATACCCCATATTTTCTTTTGTATGAAAAAAAGGCCACCTTTGGGACATCTGTTAGCAATCTGGCTGCCGCGCATTGGACTGATTGAAGCTTCCAGGCAGTCTTCAGAGGCAACCCCACATAGAGAGCGTTGCAGTAGTCTAAACGGGATGTAACCAGAGTGTGGACTACCGTGGCCAAGTCAGACTTCCCAAGTTCTTGTCGAAACGGAGGCTGCTCCATGGACATGTAACCCCTGCCCTTAAATCTTTCTGGAATGTCATCGGGATTGACCCATTTCCTGTATTTCATCCACACATGTTCGGGTAGATGAGCATTCTTCATGATGTCCTCCACGTTGCCTCTTTTCCCTGTTAGATATAGCAGAGAAAGCTCCAAGGCCCGTTTTTTGAACAGGAGGAGGACCAAATGCTATTGCTGATAAGAAGGCAAATTGAAATCGACAGCCTGGAGAAATGGATACATGAAGGCCTGAGCACAGAGCTTTGGGAGATCCTTCCTGACCACCAACCATTGACAAATGGCTGCAGCAAATGTCCCTCCGCTACATTCTCCATAGATAACGATGGGAGCCTGCCCCGGCGCTCCATGCAGTCATGCTGGCCACATGACCTTGGAGGTGTTTACGGACAACGCTGGCTCTTCGACTTAGAAATGCAGATGAGCACCACACCCCAGAGTCAGACACGACTGGACTTCATGTCAGAGGAACACAGAGTTCCCCTGTGTTTGAGTGTTGTTCTTTATTTACAGTTATAATTTTAGAGCTTTTTTTAAATACTGGTAGCCAGATTTTGTTCAGACTACAAATAGGAAGCTTTCCCATTCTCTGCTCCTGGAATTAATGTCTAAAGAGGGCTAGAAAGAAGCCCCTCTAAGGGCCCTTCCACACAGCAAAATAAGATATGTGCAATGTGCATAGGATTTTTTTACTGATTTTTTTTAAAAGCTATAGTCCGGCCCTCCAACGGTCTGAGGGACAGTGAACTGGCCCCCTGTTTAAAAGGCTTGAGGACCCCTGTGCTTGAGAATTACTTTCAGAGAAACTGTCCTGTCAGGATTCTTGTCTGCAGGGAGAAAGAAGAGTTTCTTGTGTAACAAAGTCAAAACTATTTATGTAACCACATGCTTTCTAGACAAATCTCTGTAACAGCCAAGCTTTAATACCTGCATTGTTCCTGTTCTTGTAAATAAACCTTATTGTTTATTGTTCATCACATCTGACTCAAGTGTGCCTCTGTGCTTAAAGGTTTAAAAGCAGCTTTAAGCAGAAATCAAAAACTTCATGGTGGCAGCGTATGTTTTAAAGAACTAACCAAGAGTGTGTAAAGCAAGTAACATGTTTGTGAATATGAAACATTGATAGTTTATTCAGACAAGTTAACCAAGTAAATGATACTGACTGTAAGCCTCAAGATTGCAACAGAACACAAATGTAACCACAAGAGTTGGAGCCAGAAGTTATACATAAACTGTGTTACTTTGTTATAAAAGAAGAACTAACTTTAAAGGGTACCTCAGAAGCACAAGCCTGAGGGCTAATACAGTCACTCTCTTTCTTGAGTTACCTCAAGCAGGCCAAGGGCTTATCAGCACTGCTAGGTTGGGGGGGGGGCAGTGCACTTTCAAAAAGGGTTTTTCGGCCAGGAAGAAAGTGCCAGCTTTCTATCTTCAGCCTTTTGGGTTTTGGGGCTTGTAATCGCAGAAGCCTCATTCCAATCTCAAGTGGGGTTTTGCTGTGTTTGGGATTTTTATTATTTCCCAAATAAATCCTCAACATCTTTATAGGGGGCTTGTCTGATATCCTTGGGGAGTGAGTTCCAGAGATGAGGGGCCACCATAGAGAAGGCCCTCTCCCTCATCCTCACGCCTGTGAAGGGGGCAGGAGCAAGAGCAGGGCCTCTCCAGATGATTGAAGAGATCGCGTGAGTTCGTGAACAGATATGCAATAAGTCCCTCATCCCCAGGGCCCTCATCCACATCAATATGAACATCATTATGAACATCATTCACATCAGACACAATCACAGGCTGTCCAGGCTGAGCATCAGGCTGACATACAACACCTAGCTTGCCTCTATTTCAGCCCATCAGGGGAGGGAGCAGGAAGTCTGAGTCACTGTCAGAACTGTATAAGATGTCTTATATTTTTCTATGAATTTATGCTTGTTCCTTTTGAAGTGTATTGCTTGTGCTTGCATCCTTTTTGGCTGAATCGTTTTGCCTTCAACCTGGGGAGCTTGTTTCCCTGTCCTGGTTGATGTGATTTAGCAGATGCTCACCAAGCACTGACTTCTTAACTGTGGTCATAGCTGAAATCACTACATCAACACCCATCGTAACCTAATCTCAGGAAAAGAGTAGGCAGCTGGGAGGCCTCCAAATCTTCCCTGCGACTCCGGAGGAATCAACAACATTCATTTGCATATGCACATATTTTATCTGGAAGAATTAAGCATACAGCAATACCCACCCAAAATACTCCTTGAACACATTTATAAGCTGCAAATAACCCGAGATAAACTCATTACAATTTTTATGAAGTCAACTGGCAGCTTCCTGGATCTTTGACCAAGCAACCTTTTGTCATGTAAATCAGATTTGGAATAACATGATTGCATCCAGAGAAGATTAGGCCATATATTTACGGGTGAATTAGAAAGCAAAAAGGCAAGAGGCGAACTTCCGGTAGCAGCAGCATGGCATCCGCCAAGGTTTGCTGAAGCTCCGATGACTTCAACACTCCAATCCTTCCACGCAACCCTTGGTAGAACGGGGGTTCTCCCCCAGCTCCCCCCAACCCCGCAGCGAGAAGCGGGTGGGCGCTAAGAACTCAGACGGCAAACAAGGTATGGAAAATAACAAGAGGGACCCCCTCCTTGTTTGGCCTCCGGTTGAGTTGTGCAGGGTGTGGTAAGGCTTCCCAGCTGAAAAGCCGGGAAAAAGGACGCCGTCTGTTATTTTGAAAGACAAGAATGAAACAAAAGAAGTAAGAAAGACAAAGAAGAAAGGGAAACCCAGAGGGTAAGAGAGCAACAGTACTACAATATCTTTGAGCTCCTTGGATTGCTAGAACAAATATCAGCAGATACCAGCAAATACTAGCAATATAGTACTACAGCGGACTTCATCTGTTCACATCTATTTATATTTATATATTGTATTTGTCTATCTCCTGCTTTGTTGGTTTAATCTTTGTTGGAACTAAAGACCTAAAGACCTAAGGACTAAAGACTGGCTGCGACGCACTGTAGATAAAAGACTTTCTGAACTACTATCTAGAAGGGATATGGATTATGGACTATGGACTACAAGTGATATGAACATAAAGTTAACATAAAGTTAACAAAATAGGACCTGACTAATAACAAAAATAAGCGTTATAATATAATAAGAACAATAGAGGCAAAATAGAGGCAAAATAAAGATGAAAGCACGGCCGACAGTTGTGACCAAGGAATCAAATGAGATACCAGCTAAAGAGGATCAATCATAATCAAAAGCAATTGAAAGCTCCTGAGAACAGAATGATTAAGAATAGAGAATAAGAGAATAAGAGACAAGAGACAAAAAGAAAGAGAAAGCTAAAGGAGGAAAACGGGAGCCCAGAAGGAAAAGGGGGAGACCGGGAAGAGAGAGGAGAAAGGTGAAAGAGCAAAGGAGGAGAGAGAAGGAGGGGAAGGAGAACAAAGAGAAGAAGGGAAGAGGAGAGGAAAAGAAAAGAAAGAAGAGGAGCAGGTGAGAGCCTGGAAAAACGTGGGGGAGAAATAGACACAAACAAACAAACGAGAGGAGAGAGGAAAGAGGAGAGGAAAGAGGAGGGGAAAAAGAACAAAATAGTAAAAGGAGTGTGATAAGCGATAAGTGAGAATGAGAGAAGAGAGGGAATGTAGAGAAGAGAAAACGCTCCCACCCGTATACTTGCCTGCATCCGGGCATCTGAAACCCACCAAACCTCTCAATACTGCTTTCCCCAAACCTCGTGGCCTCTTCTCCCCCAAAGGCAATAGCCCCACAACTCTCCCTGCACCCTCAAACCACCAAACACCTCTCTTCCCTTCCGCCCAGTATTCTAAAACGACAAAAACGGCATTGCGACCTCGCTAACTCCTGAATCTCAATGACCCAAGAACTGAAAGAACCATAAGAAGGAATTTTTAAAAGAAAACAAACAAAAGAGAAATAAACACTAAGCAGGAACATAAACTGGGAGATAAATAATAACAAATACGGACGCCAACCTTCACAAAAGAAACTTTGTTAAACTAAACTTGCGAGGAACCAACCCGGACCACGACAAAATCAACAATTCAATACCCGCCACCCTTTACCCCGATACCTTCTCCATCCCCCCTTCTGAACTTAAAATAAACCCCCCTACTTGGAAAAAAAATCCCAGAAAACTGAGGACATAGCAAGAACGGGAAGAGCGTGTGCAGCTGGCGACCACCTCCACGAGACTGGAGGAAGGCATCCAGCGGGTACGACCAGAGCCGAGATCTCGCCAGGAAAGATCGCGAGATTGGCAACAGGCAGCCCCAATAAGATCCACCCGCAGCAAAGGCACGAGATACTGTGTCTACAAAACTGGATGCTCTCTGGGGCTCTGTGGGGAAGGGAGGGGACAGAAGAGGGAGAAAGGATAGACAAAAAAATAGGAGAATAGGAAAACTCATCATAAAGCCAAAGAAGAAGAAAAGAGAAACACGGAGGACCAATCATAATAATAATAATAATAACAATAACAAGTAAAAAGTGCAAAAATTTAAATAAATAAATAAATAAATACAAAAATAAGGGAATAAGGAAGAAATTACTAAAAATTAGCTTGACCAAAGCTTACAAGGACCAGAGAAGAAATGAGACAAATAGAAACAATAAAACAACAAAATAAAGTTAGACCATCAAGCAGACCTCAGAGAAATAAGTAAGCCACTAGACAAGCAAATAAAGAATAATATCCCATAAAAAAATAACCATTTATACGCTTAGCGGATTGCATAAGCAACGTAAGAAGCATAGTCCAATAAAATAATATAATAAGAAAGAAAAATGGGAAAAAAGGGGATAAAGTAAATAAGAAGAACTCACTCACAGAGGAGGTAGGGGTTAAAGATATATTAAAAGAAATATGGAAGTTGCAGTCCGAAATCAAGAAGGTCCAAGAAACCCAAGCAAGTCAAAATGAGATACTAAGAGGAGAAATGAACGAAATAAAAAAAGAAATGAAAGAGGAACTAAAAGTACTAATTAAAGAAAAACTAAAAACTATGGGCAAAGACATGGAGAAACTAAAAGTTGACAACAAAGGTCTACTTGAAGAAAATAAGACTATGAAAATAGAACAAGGAGCTTTGAAAAAGAAAATATATAATTTAGAGGGGAATATGGCCGCAATGCAATCTTAACAGGAAGCCCTAGACGCAAAGGAAAATGAACATCAACTGAGATTTAGAAACGTAAAAGAGGAGGAAGAAGAGAATATCAAAGAAATCATAGTGGAAATAATAGCAAATATTACAAAAAAGTCGAAACCCATGACTGAAATGAACCTGGATAGGGTATTCAGAATTCAATCACAATATGCCAAAAAATTTAAAACACCCAGAGATGTAATAGTAGATTTACTGAACAAAAGAATAGGTGAAGACCAGGTAGGATTCCTCCCGAAGCGTCAGCTTAGAGATAACATAAGAACAATAATAAATATTATGGATTACTATGAAAAAAATACACAGAAGGAAATAGCATTCATATTCCTCGACGCAGAAAAAGCGTTCGATAGGGTCAACTGGAACTTCATCATGGCGACAATAAGGGAGATGGACATCGGCTATTACTTCAAGAATGCAATCAAAGCCATATACACAGAACAAGTAGCAAAAATACTGGTCAACGAACAACAATCGACAAATATCCCTATATCAAAAGGGACAAGGCAAGGATGCCCTCTTTCACCACAGATCTTCATCTTAACTTTGGAGATTTTGTTAAACAGCACAAGAAAGAACCCGGAGTTGAACGGTTTAAGAACAAAAGGGCACTCCTACAAAACACGCGCATTTGCCGATGATGTGGTGTGCTTTATAGAGGACCCAATAAACAACAAACAAATGGTTACTAGAAATAGAAAAATATGGAGAGGTGGCAGGACTGAAAATTAATAGAGATAAAACGCAAATTATTGTTAAAAATATGAATAGAGAAAAGAAAGAAAAACTACAAGAAAGGACGGGAATAAAAGTAGCCACAAAAGTAAAATATCTAGGAGTAATAATCTCTCCCAACAATAACCATTTGATAAAAAATAATTATGATAAAAAATGGTCTGAAATAAAAAACAAACTTCCGAAATGGTCACAACTTAACCTCTCAATGCTAGGCAAGATAGCGATTGTAAAAATGAATGTATTACCGGACATCCTTTTCACATTCCAAACCCTACCGATCCTTAGAACCAGCACGCTGATAAAGAAATGGCAAAAAGAAATCGTTAAAATCATATGGAATAATAAAAAACATAGAATAAGTGCGGTAAACCTCATAGATGCTAAAGAAAGAGGAGGCCTGGCCTTCCCTGAACTCCAACTATACTATGATGCTGCAGCGCTAACCTGGTTCAGAGATTGGACGCTGTTTTGGAGACTGGAGCCTGCTGCTACAGAGGACCGGCGTGTGATGGATTTCAAAAGACTATTTTGGGAATGGAAGTGGATCAAGACAAGAATCAGAGGGGGTTATCAAGCCTGATTCTTTGTTTGATGCCAGACCAATTGGTTCACGTACAGAATTTGCATACTGCTCAAGAAGCCTGGGAAGCTCTTCATAATGTACATCAGCGAGAGAGCACACTTGGCAAAATGATTTGGACCAAAAGATTGTACCGAACTAAATTAGATGAAGGAGGAGATGTGAGAATACATGTTAAGAGTTCGGTACCATGAACTACGTTCAGTGCCAATGGTGGGATTATGGTCTGGGTTACTGGTTCACTTGATGACCTATATTCCGGTTTATGAGATAACGCATCCGCCCTAAGGTTTTGCTTTCCCTCAATAAATTCCATCTTAAAATCAAACCTCGAAAAGAATAATGCCCACCGAATCTGTCTTTGGTTTAGCTTTCTAGCCATCTGTCAATGTTCCAAATTCCTGTGATCTGACCTATTATTATTATTATTATTATTATTATTATTATTATTATTATTACTTTATTTGTACCCCGCTAGCATCTCCCGAAGGACTCGATGCGGCCTTACAAGGCCAAGCTCAAAACACAACAAACATACAATACTAAAAGCAAATAAAAAACAGTTAAGCAGAATAAACAAATAGCAATAACAATACATCACACTATAAAACTGGGCCGGGCCAGTAGTGGGTACAGGATTAAAAGTGCTGATGTGGCAGAGGTATGTAGGATTATAAGTAAGTGCAGTGTGCAGTGTGCAGTGATCTTAGTTCTACTAAAGTGCTTCTAGGACTTGGCATTGGAGGTTACTAATCTGAGAAGGCACATCGGAACAGCCAGGTCTTAAAATTCTTTCTGAAGACTGACCTAACGATGATCTTAAGCTTTGCTCCCTCCAACCAGTGCCTCCAGACCTCAAAAGCAACCTTAATGGCCAGTAACTCCTTCTCCCAAATTGTAAAATTTTGTTCAAAAGATTTAAGTTGCCTTGAATAGAACTCACAAGATCTTAAATTCCCAAACGAGTGTCTTTGTGACAACACAGCTCCCAAAGCATAGTTAGAAGTGTCAGCTTCTACAATAAAGGGTTTGTTCACGTCAGGATGTACAAGGATCTTACCATCCTGAAAACTCTGTTTAAGTTGACTGAACACCTGTTGAACTTCTTGAGTCCATTCAAAAGGATGCTCCTTCTGTAGCAGACGAGTTAAAGGAACAGTTAATTGGGCATAATGTGGTATAAATTCATGATAATAATTAGCAAACCCCAAAAACCTCTGTACATCCTTTTTGGAAGTTAATTCCTTCCATGAATTTACAGCTTCTACTTTATGGGGATACATTTTTAACTGTTTTCCCGAAATAACATGCCCCAAAAACTCAACTTCAGTGACACGGAACACACATTTGGAGGCTTTGGCAAATAATCCATTCTGCCTTAGCCATTGTAACACCTGCCGAACATGTTGTTTATGTTCTTGTGCATTTTTGAGAAAAACATAATGTCGTCCAAGTAGATGACCACAAAGCAATCCAAAAGATCATGGAAGACATCATTAATTAATTGTTGAAACACAGCTGGAGTATTATATAAACCAAATGGCATAACTAAACATTTATAAGCCCCAAAACATGTATTAAATGCAGTCTTACATTCATCACCCTTCTTAATCTGTATCAAATTATATGCACCACGCAAATCTAACTTAGAGAAAATAGAAGCTCCTTGAACCCTTGATAACAATTCAGGTATTAGTGGCAGTGGATACCGGTCTCTTACAGTAAACTTATTTAACACCCTATAGTCACAAACCAGTCTAAGGTCTCCAGTCTTCTTAGCAATGAAAAATACTGGTGCCGCAGTAAGTGAGCTAGATGGATGAATGAAACATTTTTCCAGATTCTCATCTAGGAATTCTCTCAATGCCTGTCACTCTGGAACAGATAAAACATATAAACGCCCAGCAGGTAATCTAGCCCCCTTCTCTAAGGTGATAGCACAGTCATAGGGTTTGTGTGGAGGCAGTTTGTGGGTCTCTTTTTTACAAAACACATCTCCAAAATCATAATAGTAACCCAATCAATACATGGATTAACTTTAGATAACCAATTCGTTCCCAAAATAACTGTATACCTGGGTAGCCTGGCAATAATGTAATATTATGTAGTACTAGTGTTATGAATGATGTAATAGTACTATGCTAGTTATGTATTATGTAGTATGTTGTATGTTGCATGTACTTATGACTTGTAAGCCGCTCTGAGTCCCCTTCGGGGTGAGAATGGCGGCATATAAATGTCGTAAATAAATAAATAAATAAATAAATAAATGATATCCCAAACAAAACTTTCTGTAACCCCCTGTAATTTCCAAGATACACCCTTGGTTTCATGGGTCACTAGACCAGTTCCAACTAATTTATTTATTATTTATTTATTTACTTCATTTGTATACCGCCATTCTCAGCCCTAAGCCGTAGCGGTTTACAGCAATCACACAAAAACAAGACGAACAATCAAGGCAAAAATTCAATGCGGCATCAACAAGGTACTTAACAACAGTTAACACAGAAACAAATTAAACAGTTTAACAGTAATAAACATTCAAGTGGCGTCTCATAACTAGAATCATGATCCAAACTCGTCAGTCGTAGTTCCATTTCCTGAAATTCATTGCACTGCTTATTCAAATGCCTGTTCAATAACCAGGTTTTCACTTTTCTCCGGAATACCATCAATGAGGGAGCCAATCTAATGTCCGTGGGAAGGGCGTTCCACAGCCGAGGGGCCACCACCGAGAAGGCCCTGTCTCTCGTCCCCGCCAGCCATGCCTGTGTTGCAGGCGGGATCGAGAGCAGGGCCTCCCCGGAAGATCTCAAAGTCCTAGTGGGTTCGTAGGTGGAGATGCGATCGGATAGGTAACTTGGGCCAGAACCGTTTAGGGCTTTATAGGCCAAAGCCAGCACTTTGAATTGGGCCAAGTAGCAAATTGGTAGCCAATGGAGCTGGTGCAACAGAGGGGTTGTATGCTCCCTGTGTGCCGCCCCTGTTAGTATCATGGCTGCCACACGCTGGACCAATTGAAGCTTCCGAGCCATCTTCAATGGCAACCCCATGTAGAAAGCGTTGCAGTAGTCTAAACGGGATGTAACAAGAGCGTGGACTACCGTGGCCAAGTCAGACTTCCCAAGGTATGGGCGCAGCTGGTGCACAAGCTTTAACTGTGCGAATGCTCCCCTGGTCACCACTGAAACCTGGGGTTCCATGTAGGGCTGGGCGGTTTCGTTCGTTAATTTCGTAATTCGTTATTAATTCGTTATTTTTTTTGATAACGAAGTGATATTGAACCATTCAGGGGGAACTAAAAATCAAAACGAATTTTTAAAATTTATTTCGTAATTGTTTCGTAATTGTTTCGTAATTGTTTCGAAATTGTTTCGAAATTGTTTCGTTATTATTTCGTTATTATTTCCGTATGTCTGGTGCAAGTTTTATGGTTGTTGTTTGTTTTATCAGTGATAAAAAATAAATTATCACACCAACAGTCAACAACAGAGGGAGAGGGAAGCTTCAGAAGTTCCCCCTGTCCCATTTGGAGGTTTTTTTAGCGTATTGCGCAATCGCGTCCGCCATTAACGAATCGATTCGTTATTGTTTCGAAATTGTTTTGTAATTTCCGAAATTTTGTAAATATCGAACCTTTTTAAAGAAAAAAATTGGAATTCTTTTAAAAAACGAAACGCAAAACCCCCCTAAAAACGAATCGAGTTTAGAAACAAATTTTTCTGTGGTTGCCCAGCCCTAGTTCCAGACTCAGTGGTGAATCCAGGATCACACCCAAGCTGCGAACCTGCGTCTTCAGGGGGAGTGCGACCCCATACAGCACAGGTTGTAACCCTACACCTCTGTCTTGTCTGGATTCAGTTTCAATTTGTTCGCCCTCATCCAGACCGTCACAGTGGCCAGACACCGGTTCAGGACCTCGACAGCCTCCTTAGTAGCAGGTGGAAAGGAGTGACAGAGTTGGACATCATCCGCGTAGAGATGACACCGTACTCCGAAACTCTGGATGATCTCTCCCAGTGGCTTCATGTAGATGTTAAACAGCATGGGAGACAGTATTGAACCCTGAGGAACCCCACAAGACAAAGGTTGTGGGGTTGAACAGGTGTCTCCCAATAACACCTTCTGAGACCGACCCTCCAGGAATGACCGGAGCCACTGCCAAACAGTACCTCCAAGACCCATTCCCGCGAGGCGTCCCAGAAGGATACCATGGTCGACGGTACCGAAGGCCGCTGAGAGATCCAGTAGCATCAACACGGACACAGTCCCCCTGTCGAGCTCCCGGCGCAGATCATCCACTAAGGCAAACAAGACTGTCTCAGTTCCATGCCCCGGCCTGAAACCAGACTGTGCCGAATCCAGATAATCCGTGTCGTCCAAGAATACCTGGAGTTGTGAGGCCACTTCACGTTCCAGGACTTTGCCCAAAATGGGGAGATTGGAAACTGGCCGATAGTTGTCGAATTTAGTGGGGTCCAATGATGGTTTTTTCAACAGCAGTTTTATTATAGCTTGTTTTAATTCGCTGGAATCTTGCCTTCCTGAAGGGAGGCATTAACCACCGCCGTAATCCACTCAGCCAATCCCCCTCTGGCCTCTTTTAGAAGCCAGGATGGGCAGGGGTCTAGGATGCATGTGGTAGGCCTCATTCCTCCAAGTATCTTGTCCACATCCTCGGGTTTCACCAATTGAAATGAATCCATCAAAACTGGACAAGCAGGTGCTCGTGTTACATCCTCAGAGACTGCCTTTAACATGGTATCCAGACCAGAACGGATCAAAGCAACTTTGTCTGCAAAGAACCGAGCAAAAGCTTCACAGCGAGTAGCCGAATTGTCAGGGCTCCCACTCTGGGTAGTGGGATTCAAAAGGCCTCTGACAACTCGAAACAGCTCAGCTGGACGGTTCTTTGCAGATGCAATATTTTATTGCCGCGGCATATGCCCTTACAAAGGACACAAACCGTGTTTGATTTGGCTTGCTCGGATCCGAACGCCACATGCTTTCTAGTTCCCTCTTCCTTCGCTTCATCGCCGCCAGCTCCTCAGTAAACCAAAGGGCTGGTTTAGCTCAGCTACTTGACAGGGGATGTTCTGGAGAGATCATGTCTATCGCCCTAGTCATTTCCCCATTCCAGAGAGCGACTAGGGCGTCGACAGGATCACCTACCGAGGAGGCGGGAAACTCCCCAAGAGCCATCAGGAATCCATCCGGATCCATAAGCCTCCTGGGGCGGACCAACTTAATGGGTCCTCCACCTCTGCAGAGGTTAGGGGTTGCAGTAAGCCTAAATCTGACCAGGTAGTGGTCGGTCCATGGCAATGGAGAGATGGTCAACTCCTCAATACTGCCACCTTCCTCCCATCCCTGACAGAAAACCAAGTCCAGTGTGTGTCCTGCACTGTGGGTGGGGCCAGATACCTGTTGGGACAGCCCCATGGTTGCCATGGCAGACATGAAGTCCTGAGCCGCACCCGATAGGGCAGTCTTGGCATGGACATTGAAGTCCCCCAGCACAAGGAGCCGCTGGGACTCCAATGCCAAGCCCGAGACTACCCCCGCTAGCTTAGGTAGGGAGACTGTAGTGCAGCCAGGTGGTCGGTACACTAACAGAATCCCTATTCTGTCCCGGTCTCCCACCCTCAGGTGGACGCATTCAAAATTTGTTGACTGCGGGATGGGGGCCCTGGTCAGAGGGATGGAATCTCTATAGACCACTGCAACCCCGCTTCCCCGCCCTCCGGATCTCGGCTGGTGCTGCACGGAAAAACCTGGCGGGCAAAGCTGGGTCAGCTTCGTCCAACCAGGTCTCCGTAATGCACGCCAGATCTGCCCGTTCATCCAGGATTAAATGTTTTTCCATTGACAGATCTGGCGTTCAGCAGCACCACCTTCAATCCCGAGGGACCGCCCTCCTGGTTACACCAGTTTATCATATTAGGAGACCGATTTGGAATTACTAATGTTGTTACACGATCCCTAGGCCAAATTAATGGTCTCCTTTTCCTGCATCTCCCCTTCCCCACCACAACTTCCATGGGGGCCCCTCGGCTGATGGGACAACACCCTCCTCCATGTAATTTCCCATAAGCAACTTCCACCCAAACAGTTTTACTTTTACACATTATGGGAATAGTATATTTCTGAACAAACTGTTCATCCATGTAAGAACCTGTAGCTCCCGAGTCCACCAGTGCCCAAGTATCTACACTCTCCCCATTCTCAACTAAGAGTGTAATTTGAACCAACACGTGCTTGTTACTTCTGGGCAACTGAACTATTGGCCCTAGTGCATTGGATTCCTGATGCACTAGGGCTGACCTTTCCCCTGAAACTTAGAAGGTTTAACAGAACAGTTTTTTGCAAAATGTCCTCCACCACCACAGTACAAACATAAATGTAATTGTTTCCATCGCTCTTTCTCAGCATTGGTTAATCTTCTAAATACTCCTGGCTGCATGGGTTCTTCATCATCTTTATGGCTGGTGATACCAGGACTAGAAGCAATAATAATTCCCCGACTCAGTTGACCCTTCCTTCTAAACTCCAAGCGTGCCCCAATTCTTAGTCCTTTCTTAACAAGTTCATCCCACGTGGTAGCTAGCTCCAAGCGAGCTAATTAGTCCTGCAACTCTTCAGATAACCCTGTAGTAAACAGGAGCATAAAGGGCTTCTCTCAACCAATGTCTCAACCAATGCAGAGCCCATCCAGCGTTCTCAACACGCAGCGGATCATCAAAGGCATTAGTAAGAGCTTCCTTGAAAGCAACTAAGTTGTTCTTAATTGGATTATTACCAGTCACGATAAAAACAGCCCACTTGGTCGCAGGTCCAGACAACAAACTCAACATAAATGCCACCTTGGCTGAGTCATTGCGTACTAACACTTTCTCTGTTTTTAAGCCAGGCCTCCTCTTTTTTTATTGTCCATCATGTTTCTGTGTTTTATTCTCGGTTTTCTGCTTTCCCACTTCGCACTTTAACAGCACAACTGTTCAATGCTAAGGCTTCTTGCCAAAATGGAACTGTAGAGGAGAGTCTACTGAACAAGCCAGTACCTGCCGCATACCAGGACTGCCATCTGTTGAGGAGTTACAAAGATGGAGGCATTAGTTTGCATTCAACCGTCGTATTTTAAGCTAAAGCACAGTTCACATGATGTATCCCTTGAAAAAGGATTAGGAAAGAAGAGGGGAAGCTTGGAGGAAGGGAAGGGAACCGCTGAACCCTTTAATAAGCTTCACGGAACCCCAAGGGTTCTGCGGAGCACAGTTTAAGAACTGCTGTGCTAGATTAAGCTAAAATGTAATTCAAAAAAAGGGTGTTGTGGTATAAACTGCGTGGATGGCATGCATCTGACATAATTAGTCACTCCCTAACCAATTAATGACTGTCTGGCAGGGGGTGGCATTTCGTAATTACTTAATTCCCTATTTAATGGGGAGCCTGATGGGATGCAGAACCTCAGAAGTCATCCAGGAAAAAGGACAGTCCTTTCATGCTTGTTTGTCAAGAGGATGGCATTTCTTGCCACGCTGGGGATGCTCGCGTTGTATGCCAGCCTTCTTGCTCTCTTCTTGAGGGCTGCATGGGCCATTTATCGTGATCAGAGAAGGCTGCACATTCCCCCAGGAATCAAATACCCCATAAGGATACGATTTTTGCATCTCGGAGTCAATTTTGGAGTGCTTGCGGTAAGAAGTCTGGATTTTTAATGCACTTCTCTGTGTCTTCGTGTACATGTTTTGGTGGCACCATCATACGGATGCTTTCTTTCTCTGTGTCACACCAAGACAAGGGCCTTCCGAAGGGCATGAGTTGCTTTGACTCAGCTCATGGGGACAGATGGTTTCAAATCTTCAGCTCTGATTTCCAGCCAGTAAATGTGATTCTAGTTCTCAGTTTTGGAAGCGCTCAGTTCGATGTCCTCCAGAAAAGGTTAAAATAAGGTGGCTTGTCATACAAACTCCAGACCCATTTGTACCTGAAAATGGGACGATATTTCCTTAAGTTCTCATCAGAGAGAACCTTTCTTTCCAAAGTCAAAACATGCTTGTTGGAAACTTCTAGAGATATTTGTATCCTCTTTGAGACCATGAGAGCACTTTGATACCATGTCTAGGTTCAACAGGATCCTGGGATTTGCAGTTTGTTGTGGAATCAGAGTTCTTGCTCTAAAAAGGGACCTTCTCCAAGATACAGTTCATGGTGGGTTTTCATATCCAGATCAAGGAGGTGTCTAAAAGAAATGTGTCCTATGGGCTGTGAGGCCAGAGCTCACAAGTGTGGAAATAGCAGCCCAAGTGACAGGTCTCTTTTGGACATTCCTTCAACAAGAATTGAAAACAATTTGAGCTGGGTATGAAATCCCACCATGAATTGTATCATGACATTCTTGTACTTTTGCTGAGCATCTTGAGTTATTCTGGGTGGAACCCAATCTTTCCAACTTCAGACAAGGTTGGGGAATATCCTGGAATTTGCTTGAAGCTCCAGGTTTGAGGTCAACTGGGCAGCTGGATTGGGTCCTATTTGAACTGGTTTTCTCTGTGAACCATACACCAGCACAGGGGGGAAGAGAATGGATTGTGTCCATGCTGCCACTGTTGCTGATCCCAACGGTCCGTAGAGCACTATGTAAACACCTGGTCATCGACAGTGCCCCGATATGACGTTGGGAGAGGCAGCAACAAAGCAAAGAAGGGAGGGAGGGAGATGGGCACTCTCTTCTTCCCAGTTGTACATACTTCTTCTGACATTAGAATGGGGCACCAGCAATGACCAGGGATTCAGGTGGCTAGCTGAGAGTAGCCATGCCAAGACACAAGGTGAAGTGATGTTCTGACACAGTCTCGGTCTTTCTGGACCATATGGATGCCATCCAAGCACTGCAACAGGTGTGTTAATGTGCTGAGACAGACTGCTGTGTCCTTTCCAAAGAGGCAACCCAAAAACCCTAGGGTCTCTGTCCAATTAGACCCTAAGAGGTGAGAAGTTCTGGTATGACAGATTTATTTGATCAGATCTCTCTGTTGGGTCGACAAGTGCCACACACTGGGGACGCAGCTCAGGGGGTGTTATAGTCTTAGGTTTTAAGCCTGGACAAACACACAAACTATTTCATTCATACTTCTCTTTCCCATTATTCTCATCTGGTGCCTCCTTATCAACAATTGACAACAGCAATTCACAACCATTTCCCCCCGTTGTTGGCTTGCAGGTCTGTTCCTGGCTTCGTAATTTTCCATTGTTAACATTTCTCTTTGCCTCAGTCCCATCAAATGTTCATGGCATGATCTCTTCTAGATTTGGCCGAAAGCTGTCACTTTCTGTACGTAAGCCCTGTGTCCACATGACATTTATTTCTCCTTTATATTTTTCTGTAAACAGGATTCATTTTTTACAAAATCTCCCTTGCGCAATCCATTCAAATTACTTGAGTGGTTGTACAGAATATTTATACCCAAGTGGAGCCCAACACTGACGATCAAGGACTTGGTTTTTGATGGCGTTCTGGTCAGAGTGTATTGGCCCAAAACAACTCCTTCTGGGAAGAGAAGAGGAGTGGTTGTCATTGCAGCAGGTGGTGGAGTTTTCGGAAATGTTGGTAAGTTCTCCAGGAAACAGAGTTCAGGTGGAGTATACAGGATTTTTCTATGTACATAGTCATGAAACGCACCAGTAATAATCTCCCTTGAAATATGATGTGTTTTTCAGGGCTAGTTGACCTACCGTGCCGCTACATTGCCCAGGAAACCGATTCTGTCGTTATGACTGTTGCGTAAGTGACTTCATACTCATTCTGGCTCTATCAGAATGGACATTCTCCCACACGATTCGATCTATTCCCTTTCCAAGAAACTTGACTCAAAGAATTATTTATTTATTTATTCATTTATTTATTTATGGCATTTATATTCCACCCTTCTAACTCCACTGGGGACTCAGGGCGGATTACAATGTACATATACATGGCAAATATTAAATGCCATAGACACACAACATGTATAGACAGACACACAGAGGCAATTCCAGCTAGATGATGGTATTCTGGTCACCAGGGGAGTTGACTTCGCTGTCCACTTGTGACACCGATGGAGTACTTCCTCATTCTTTTGCATGCTTGCTGGAGATTTTATGATGTCGTAAATTAGTACAATTAGCCACCCCGCATAAGCGGTACCTAAATTTCCTACTTGACAGATACAACTGTCTTTCAGGTTGACAGCAAACTGCACAAATGGTCAGAAGCTGACTCCGACCCAGGCTGGTGTCGAGCTCTTGACCTCTTGGTCAGTAGTGATCTTAATGCAACTGACTCCCAGCCATCTGCGCCACAGTCCCAGTTCAGTATTTCCTTTCTCAATAAACTATTTTCCTATTGGAGAAGCCAACAAACAAAGGAAGAGGGTGTCTCTCGTCTCAAATGGATGCCTTGTTTCAAAATGTTAAGGGAGATGCAGAACGTTCCTTTCCAAAATGTCAATCATGTGGTGGAAAAATTCATATCATGAGTGTACTGTGTTACTCATGGTGAATGAAAATGTATGAAGGAAAATGATCCCAGGTGATTTTAGCCTGAAGACACTCATTATTTTTTTGAAAAGGTATCGATCTTTTTGGGTTGAAAGACATTGGCATTTTGGAGGTCCTCCAACTCAATTCCACAATATGCTTCCACCAGATGTTGATGACAGGGACAAGGTGTGCTCTTTAAGCATTTTCCCTGTCCTCTAACATGATTCCATAGTATGCTTCCACCAGAAGTCGACCATATGGTCTTACTGGTGGACCGAGAAATTGTAGGGAATAGTTGTCTTTACCCATTTTCTAAGTCTTCCTACCAATTCTGGTATTCTTCCACCAGAGGTTGATGGCAAAGTCCTACAATTTCTAGGTTGGATTTCTCTTTAAGCCTTTTCCTTGTCTTCCAACATGACTCTATGGCACTGGTTCACAACTTGAAGGCCTCCATATGTTTTGGCCTTCAGCTTTCGGAAATCCTATCAGCAGGTAAACTGGTTGGTATTTCTGGAAGTTGTAGACCAAAACATGGGGACCGACAGGTTGAGAACCACTGCTTCGGGCAGTAGAAGTAAATGTATGCAGCATTTCAGAAAGACAATGACTGGAACGGCGATTTGGTGGACGAGACTGTTTTATTGTTTTAATGATTGTTTAATTGCTTGTGGATGTACTGTTTTTAACTTGATTTATGTCAAATTGTAGTGTATAATTGTAATTGTACTGGCATTGAATTTTGCCATTAATTATGTGCAAACACTTTGAGTCCCCCTCGGGGTGAGAAAACCGGTATAGAAATCCTGTAAATAAACATAACACCGGGATAAGTGAAGGAACACTATACACAAAAACAACACTGTGCACATCCCTACAGGGCATTGGACTTAAATTGTAACATATGTTTTTAGGATATTCTGTGCCTAAAATTCAGAGTCATTATCATGTGGATTGCGGATTCAGACTGTTTCTCATTTCTGCTTCAGGTTTCGTTTGGCTCCAGTGCATCTATTCCCAATCCCAATTATGGATTGCTGCACAGCTACTATGCATTTTTTGAAAAATGCAGAGGAATACGGAGTGGACCCACATCACATTGTTCTCTATGGAGAGAGTAGCGGAGGGACATTTGCTGCAGCCGTTTCTGAATATTTGGCAGGCAGGAAAGATCTCCCAAAGCTAGGAGGCCAGGTCTTCATCTATTCGCCTTTCCAGGCCGTCGATTTCAATTTGCCTTCTTATCAGCAAAACCAGTCGGTCCCTTTCCTGTTCAAGAAACATGCCTTGAAGATTGCTATCCGGCTTCTGACTGCAAAGGAGGTCAACGTGGAGGACATCATGAAGAATGCTCATCTACCCGAACATGTGTGGATGAAATACAGGAAATGGGTCAATCCCGATGACATTCCAGAAAGATTTAAGGGCAGGGGTTACGTGCCCATGGAGCGGCCTCCGTTTAACCAAGAACTTTACGAAATCATGAAAGAAGTAACCAACCCCATGTATTCCCCACTTTTAGCAGAAGATGACGTGATCCACCAGCTGCCCAAGACTTTCCTTCTAACCTGTGAATACGATGTTTTCCGAGACGATGGGCTCTTATTCAAGAAACGGCTAGAGGACAACGACGTCCCAGTGACGTGGCATCACATCGAGGACGGAGTACACGGAATATTGTTTGGCTATGGTCGTTGGCCACTGGAATACCCAGGAATGAAACTCCATTGCCAGCATATAAATAATTTCATTAAAAGTATATAAAACACATGTTTTATTTTATTGTCAAAGGCTTTCATGGCCGAAATCACTGGGTTGTCTTAGTTTTTTCAGACTGTATGGCCATGTTCTAGAAGCATTCTCTCCAGATGTTTCGCCTGCATCTATGGCAGGCCTCCTCGGTGGTTGTGAGGTCTGTTGGAAACTAGCAAAATTTCTGCTTTCAACCTGCTAGGTGAGCAGGTGAGCTGGAGCAAACAGCGGGTACTCACACTGACCTAGGCTTGAACTGCTGTCCTTTTGGTCAGCAGGACTTTTCTGCAGCAGAGCAGCTTACTCTTCTGTGCTAAGCTCAGCCCCTATGGCTCAAAATGGTAAAGTTGTCATCCAGAAAACTGAACCACACAGTGGGCTTTTTTGTTGCTGTTCCTAGGGCTTGTTTTTCAAAGTGTTCCATGGCCAAAAGGGTTCCATGTAGAGGTCGGGCTTTAGCACAGCAGGGTAATCACCAAGCTGCAATAAATCTTGCCAACCAGAAGGTTGATAGTTCGAAGCTTAGATCAGGGTGATGGCCTGAGCTTTAGTCCAGCTTTTGCCAACCTAGCAGTTCGAAAACAAATGTGAGTACATAAATAGGAAACACATATATATTAGGCTTGGGCGGTTTCGTTTGTTAATTTCGTAATTCGTTATTAATTCGTATTTAAATTAGTTTACGATCCAATATTGAGCCATGCAGGAATAGTGTGAGGTAGGGCTGGGCGGTTTCGTTTGTTAATTTCGTAATTCGTTATTACTTCGTTATTTTTTTTATAACGAAGCGATATTGAACCAATCAGGAGCAACTAAAAATCGAAACTAATTTTTCAATTCGTTTCGTAATTGTTTCGTAATTGTTTCGAAATTGTTTCGAAATCATTTCGTTATTATTTCCGCATGTCTGGTGCAAGTTTTATAGTTGTTGTTTGTTTTATCAGTGAAAAAAAGTATATAATTATCACACCAACAGTCAACAACAGAGGGAGAGGGAAGCTTCAGAAGTTCCCCCTGTCCCATTTGGAGGGTTTTTTAGCGTATTGCACGGTCGCGTCCCTTGGTCACAAGCACATTTGGCGGGGATGTTATGAACCCAAAGAGATTCCTGTTCTTTGTGCAGTGTTCAAGGAATAGTAAGGTAGTTTAGATCAATGAGACACTTTAGAGACCAAATTTGGTTGTGATACTATTCATGTAACATTTATTGAAATACAATCATCACATAATCATATCAGAACCACATCAAGGAGAGCTCTCATGCACACACACATTCACGCAAACTCACGCACACACAGGCCTCCTCTGGCGAAGATGATCATTCTTTTCCGAGGAGGTGCGCACACTCCGTTGCCATGGATCAGGCAGCGTGAATGCTCTTGGGGTCCCCTGCATTTATAGACCAAAATCCATTTTTCTTCTTTTCTTCTTTTTAATAATCAGGTTGTTCTGATCCTTTCAAGTCCATTCCAGTCCAGGACATCCTCAATCCAGGCCTCATGACTTATGGGATATCTCCTGCACACTCCTTACTTGCTTGACCGCACACCTTATTGTTCATTGTCATTCAGTTATGCCTTGCTGCCTCCTCGCTTTGACTGCCAAGTTCATCCCATATCATGCCTTGCGAGAACTCCATTTTCTTTTTAGGCCTGTTTTTTCTTTTCTACATGCATTCAGACATTCCTTCCTTACAAAACAAAAGGAGAAAATGGAACTAGAACAAGAAAAATTACTACAAATGCAAATGGATTACCAATTAAGATTCAGGAATATACAAGAGGAAACAAAAGAAGACATAAGACAAATTATAACTAAATTTCTCGCTGTGTGTTTGGAATCTGAGGAAAATGAATTGGAACAAGAAATTGACCAAATTTACAGGATCTCATCATTCTATGCTAGGAAAAATAAGATGCCAAGGGATGTAATCGTACAATTCTCTAAGAAAAGAATAAGGGATGAAGTGTTACGAAAGAATGGTAAAAATCCCATCTAGTACAAAGGCAATAAGATCACCATCCTTAAAGAATTCCCACAAATGACTTTAAATAGAAGAAAGAATTACTACTTTCTTACTGAAGAACTAAAAAAAAAGAGAAATCAGATACAGATGGGAGAGGCGTGAAGGAATAATGGTAACATAACGAGAAAAGGTATTGGCTAACGAGTGAAGAGAAGGCCAGAGCCTTTTATGAAAAATTAATGCAAGCATCAGAATGAGGAGACAAACAAGAATCTACCCCTAGAAAAGGAAATAAAAATAAAAAGCAAGATATGACTCCCCTGAAGAATATAGTACACTAACGATGGAACAAGGATGGGGACCAGTAACAACAAAAGACTTAGAGTCTGTAGTGGTCGGTTTGGAGGAAACGGCGACTGGGATCTCTGAATTGGATATTGGTAATGTTGGATCGGATTTAGAAGAAAATGAATAAAATGGCAGAGAGACAAATAAAGTGCTTTTCAAATAATATCAATGGTCTTAATTCACCCCAGAAATGCAAAAATGTATTTAATAAATTGAAACGAAATAATTATGACATAATACCTCTCCAGAAAATGCATATTTGTCATAAACATGCAGCACACCTCTCAAATATAAAATTGGGAAAGATGTATTACTCTTCTTTTGAGAAAAAGAAAAGAGGAGTAATTACTTATGTAAAGGAGAACATTCTATCAGAGTTAGCTTTCAAGAACCAAGAGAGAAGGTGTGTAGCAGTAAAAATAACAATTGGAGATGCTAAAATTGTAATATGTAACATTTATGCACCCAATGGACCAAAAACAAAATTTATTCAATACTTGAGAACCAATATGAAGAAAATTGATTAAATGACAAACTTCTCCTGATTGGTGACTGCAATGGGGTAATGAATAATCATTGGGATAAAAGCAAAATTAAAAGGAAGGGTGATTTTGGAAACGGTATCCTTCCTCAGAAATTTCACGAATTGCAAGAGGAATTTGGCTTAAATGATCCATGGAGAGTAAGAAATGAGCAAAAGAAAGATTATACTTTTTTCTCATAGACATCAATCATGGTCAAGGATTGATATGGCATGGATATCTAAAAAAAAATAGCTACAAAAGTTAAGGACTTTAATATATTTTAGAGACTTATCTGATCATTGTCCCTTGGAAATAATAATTTACCAAAAAAAATCAGTATAGGAAATGGAGGTTAAATGAGAATCTAATTAAATTGGAGGAAGATAAAGAAAAATACAAGAAGATAATTCAAGACTATTTATCAAGAAATGATACTATTGAGACAAAACCTCATGTGACCTGGGATGCTTTAAAAGTGGTTTTAAGAGGCCATCTGATACAACATAATGCCAGAAATAATGATAATAAGGCTATAATGACTAAAATAGGTAGTGGAGCCATGTAAAGTTGTAAAAAGTCCTTTTTAGTTCTTCATCTGATTTTATGTTATTTGTGTTTTTAACTAAAATGTCTTTGTATGTTGGCCATATTCGCCATCCCAATAACCTTCTTTGATGGGCTTTCATCAGGGAGACCCATAACGGAGTTTTATTGTAGAAATGTCTTTAATATTTTTGCCATATTCTTAACAAAGATGGTCTAACAAAATGGTTCCCAATTTTTCCCCCTTAATTTCTCTATCATACCATGTATAAGCATGCCAGCCCACTCTCAGGTCATTACCTTCTAAGTGTAAACATGCTTCTTTTTTCAATAACATCCAGTCTTTAATCCATGAGAGAGAGCAAGCATCATGATAAGTCTTTAAGTCTGGAAATCCCAGACCTCCTTTTGCTTTATTATCTATTAAATTTATATAATTTATTCTTGGTCTCTTTCATTCCCATACGAATTTTAACAGGTCTTTATTCCATTTTTTGAATATCACTTGATTCCTGATTACAGGTAGGCTCTGGAATCGAGATATTAGTTTTGGCAGGATGTTCATTTTTATTAAAGAAATACTCCCCAACAGGGATAACTTCAATTTTTTTTCCAATTTTGTAAGTCCTTCTGAATTTTTTCCCCAGATCATCTCATAATTATTTTAAGCAATTGTCCATTTTTTGCCGTTATCCATATTCCTAAGTATTTTAATTTCTTTGTAATTTCCAATCCTATTAATTCTTTGATCTTATCTTGTTTCTTCTTCTCTACATTCTTGGTTATTATTTTTGTTTTTACCTGTTCATCTTAAATCCTGCCACTTTCCCAAAATCATTTATCTTTTGAATTCAATCCTGTAAATTATTACATGGGTCTTCTTCAATTCCTAATACATCATCTGCAAAGGCATGTATTTTATACTCATGTTTGCCAATTTTTGCTCCTTTAATAGTTTGGTCTTCTTTTATTTTTATTTTCCCCTCCTGTTTTAAATTTTTTATCTCCTTGATAATTAAATATCATCATTTCCGATTTGTTCCAATTAATTTGTAAACCTGTTATTAAGCCGAATTCTGTTAAAGAAGTCTCAATTTTCTCCCATTGTTTTATTGCATGTTCCATTGATAAAAGTGTATCATCTGCAAACAAATTTATTTTATATTTCTCTTATTCCTATTCCTTTCCTTTTATACTACTGTCTTGTCTTATTACATTAGTTAATAGTTCCATTACAATTGCGAATAAAATTGGGGAAAGAGGACATCCATGCCGCGTGCCTCGTGTTATATCTATTTTCCCTGTTAAGCCATTGTTCACCATTACTCATGTATAAATTTATGAATATAATTTATCAATTAGGTTTCTACTTTTTTCTCCAAATCCAAATTTATCTAGTATTAATTTCATGGTCTGCCAGGATACACTATCAAATGCTTTATAAATATCCAAAGCGAATACTCCTGCCACTAATTTTCTTTTTTTAATACAATGAATTACGTTTAATACCCTACCCATTAAATTTGACATTTGTCTTCCTCCTATAAATCCACACTGATCCTCCTTAATATATTTATATATAAATCTATAATTTCCTTAATCGCCTTCTCTGATAGTGCTTGTTCCATAGTTAATTTGTCCATTTCTTGGATCTTTATTTTCCAGTGTTTATCTATATACTCTTCAACTTTCTTTCTAGGTCCTTCATTTGCTGTATATAGATCCTGATAAAATTCCTGAAAGATTAGTAGTTTATCTTCCATTATCGTGCACTGTTTTCCATCCTTTCCTTAAATCACAGTTATTAATTTCTTTTGCTTCCTAGTTTGTGTTGCATTAGCTAGTAATTTAAAGTTTCTATTGCTATACTCAAAATACTCTATTTAAATAAATCTCTCTGAGCCTTTTCGATCCCTCCTTTTTCAAGTTTTGTCTCTTTGCTATTAATTTTGCATAACTGCTAATTTTTGCATAATTGCTAAGGAGATTCTGCAATCATCATGCCTTCAATCACTGGAATGTAATGATAGCCATTTTGCTTTTCTAATCCGCATGTAAATATATGGCCTAATCTTCTCTGGATTAAATCATGTTATTACAAATCTGATTTACATGACAAAAGGTTGCTTGATCAAAGATCCAGGAAGCTGCCAGTTGACTTCATAAAAATTGTAATGAGTGTGTCTCGGGTTATTTGCAGCTTGTAAATGAGTTCAAGGAGCATTTTGGGTGGGTGTTGCTGTATGCTTAATTGTTCCAGATAAAATATGTGCATATACAAATGAATGTTGTTGATTCCCCTGAGAGAGTCACAGGGAGGATTTGGAGGGCTCCCAGCTGCCTACTCTTTTCCTGAGATTAAGTTATTTACTATGGGTGTTGATGTAGTGATTTCAGCTATGACCACAGTTAAGAAGTCAGTGCTTGGTGAGCATCCGCTAAACCACCTTAACCAGGACAGAGAAACAAGCTCCCCAGGAGCTTTGTTTGGCAAAACAATTCAGCCAAAAAGGTTGCAAGTACAAGCAATACGTTTCAAAAGGTACAAGCATAAATTCTTGGAAAAATACAAGACATCTTATACAGTTCTGACAGTGACTCAGATTTCCCACTCCCTCCCCTGATGGGCTGAAATAGAGGCAAGCTAGGTGTTGTATACCAAAAAAAGGAAATGCGAAAGACTGCTCAAACTTCCGTACAGTGGCCCTTATTTCTCATTCCAGTAAGGTAATGCTCAAGATCCTGCAAGGAAGACTCCAGCAAGACATGGAGCAGGAGTTGCCAGATGTTGAAGCTGGGTTTAGAAAAGGCAGAGGAATGAGAGACCAGATTGCCAATATCCGCTGGATAATGGAGAAAGGCAGGGAGTTTCAGAAAAACATCTATTTCTGCTTCATTGACTATTCTAAAGCCTTTGACTGTGTGGATCATAATAAATTGTGGCAAGTTCTTGGTGGGATGGGCATACCAAATCCCTTGTCTCTCTCCTGAGGAATCTGTATAAGGACCAAGTAGCAACAGTAAGAACTGACCATGGAACAACAGACTGGTTCAAGATTGGGAAAGGCGTACGGCAAGGCTGCATCCTCTCACCCAACCTTTTTAACGTGTATGCAGAACACATCATGCGAGGATGTGCGGGGCTTGAGGAATGCAAAGCTGGGGTGAAAATTGCTGGAAGAAACATTAACAACCTCAGATATGCAGATGACACCACTCTGATGGCCGAAAGCGAGGAGGAGCTGAGGAGCCTTCTAATCAAGGTGAAAGAAGAAAGCACAAAAGCCGGGTTGCAGCTAAACATAAAAAAAACCAAGATTATGGCAACAAGAATGATTGACAACTGGGAAATAAAGGGAGAAAATGTGGAGGCCGTGACAGACTTTGTATTTCTAGGTGCAAAGATTACTGCAGATGCAGACTGTGGCCAGGAAATCAGAAGACGCTTACTTCTTGGGAGGAGAGCAATGTCCAATCTCGATAAAATAGTAAAGAGTAGAGACATCACATTGGCAACAAAGATCCGCATAGTCAAAGACATGGTATTCCCTGTAGTCACCTACGGATGTGAGAGCTGGACCTTAGGGAAGGCTGAGCGAAGGAAGATCGATGCTTTTGAGCTGTGGTGTTGGAGGAAAGTGCTGAGAGTGCCTTGGACTGCGAGAAGATCCAACCAGTCCATCCTCCAGGAAATAAAGCCTGACTGCTCATTGGAGGGAAGGATACTAGAGACAAAGTTGAAATACTTTGGCCACATCATGAGGAGACAGCAAGCCTGGAGAAGACAATTATGCTGGGGAAAGTGGAAGGCAAAAGAAAGAGGGGCTGACCAAGGGCAAGATGGATGGATGGCATCCTTGAAGCGACTGGACTGACCTTGAGGGAGCTGGGGGTGGTGATGGCCGACAGGGAGCTCTGGCGTGGGCTGGTCCATGAGGTCACAAAGAGTCGGAGACGACTGAACGAATGAACAACAACAGGTGTTGTATGTCAGCCTGATGCTCAGCCTGGACAGTAGGCCTGGATAACAACGGAAAAATTTGTTTCTAAAATTGATTCGTTTTTTGGGGTTTTTTGCGTTTTGATATTTAAAAGAATTACGAAATTTTCCTTTAAAAAAGTTCGATATTTACGAAATTTCATAAATGGTAAAAAAATTACAAAACAATAACGAAACAATAACGAATCGATTAGTTAATGGCGGCCGCGATCGCGCAATACGCTAAAAAAACTTCTGAAGCTTCCCTCTCCCTCTGTTGTTGACTGTTGGTGTGATATTATAATTTTTTTTCACTAATTAAACAAAAAACAACTATAAAACTTGCCCCAGACATGCGGAAATAATAACGAAACGACCTCAAACCGATAACGAAACGAATACATAACGGAATACGAAGCATTTACTAAACGAATTGAAAAATTCGTTTCGTTTTTAAGTTGCTCCAGAATGGTTCGTTATCGCTTCGTTAACAAAAAAAATAACAAATTTTTAACGAATTACGAATTAACGAAACGAAACCGCCCAGCCCTACTGGACAGCCTGTGATTGTGTCTGATGTGAATGATGTTCATAATGATGTTCATATTGATGTGGATGAGGGCCCTGGGGATGAGGGAGTTATTGCATATCTGTTTACGAACCCACGCGATCTCTTTGATCATCTGGAGAGGCCCTGCTCTTGCTCCCGCCCCCTTCACAGGTGTGGGGATGAGGGAGAGAGCCTTCTCTATGGTGGCACCCCATCTCTGGAACTCACTCCCCAAGGTTATCAGACAGGCCCCCTATAAAGATGTTAAGGATTTATTAGGGAAATAATAATAAAAATCCCAAACACAGCAAAACACCCCTTGAGATTGAAATGAGGCTTCTGCGTTTACAAGCCCCAAAACCCAAAAAGCTGAAGATAGAAAGCTGGCACTTTCTTCCTGGCAAAAAACCTTGGAAAAGGCATGCAAAGGAACTGTGAGAGAAAGGAAGGAAGGAAGGAAGGAAGGAAGGAAGGAAGGAAGGAAGGAAGGAAGGAAGGAAGGGGAAAGCGAGGCTGCGGTCGTCTGCTTTAGTTTGAGCTGGCTTTCCTCCCCGTTTTGCCGAGTCCCGCTTTCTCCTTAACTCCCAATATATCGGACCAAGAGTTCATGGGAGACGCAGCGGCAGCCGAGACCTTTGACGAGGAGGCCGAGCAGCTGGAAGGAGTCGAGGTCGGAGGGAACGACGAAGATGATGGCACGGAAGGCGCCGGCGGAGGGGCAGCGGCGAATTCGAAGGCGCCAAAATCGACGCCAGCAAGAATGAGGAGGATGAAGGGTACGTTGGGAAAATGTTCATTGGAGGCCTTAGCTGGGACACTACGAAGAAAGATCTGAAGGACTATTTCACTAAATTTGGTGAAGTTTTGGATTGCACTCTGAAGTTGGACCCTATTACAGGACGATCAAGAGGCTTTGGCTTTATATTGTTCAAGGAGGCTGAGAGTGTTGACAAGGTCAGAAAGAACATAAATTGAATGGCAAAGTGATTGATCCTAAAAGATCAAAAGCAATGAAAGCAAAAGAGCCAGTTAAAAAGATTTTTGTTGGGGGCTTGTCTCCAGATACACCTGAAGAGAAAATAAGGGAATACTTTGGAGGATTTGGTGAGGTGGAATCGATAGAGCTTCCCATTAGGGCTGGGCGGTTTCGTTCGTCAATTTCGTAATTCGTTATTAATTTGTTATTTTTTTTATAATGAAGCGATATTGAACCATTCAGGAGCAACTAAAAATCGAAACGAATTTTTAAAATTTATTTCGTAATTGTTTCGTAATTGTTTCGTAATTGTTTCGTTATTATTTCGTTATTATTTCCGTATGTCTGGTGCAAGTTTTATGGTTGTTGTTTGTTTTATCAGTGATAAAAAATAAATTATCACACCAACAGTCAACAACAGAGGGAGAGGGAAGCTTCAGAAGTTCCCCCTGTCCCATTTGGAGGGGTTTTTTTGCATATTGCGCAATTGCGTCCGCCATTAACGAATCGATTCGTAATTGTTTCGTAATTGTTTCGTAATTTCCGAAATTTCGTAAATATCGAACTTTTTTAAAGAAAAATTTTGGAATTCTTTTAAAAAACGAAACGCAAAAACCCCCTAAAAACAAATCGAGTTTAGAAACAAATTTTTCCGGGGTTGCCCAGCCCTACTTCCCATGGACAACAAAACCAACAAGCGCCGAGAATTTTGCTTCATTACTTTCAAAGATGAAGAGCCAGTGAAGAAAATTATGGAGAAAAAATACCACAATGTTGGTCTCAGCAAGTGTGAAATAAAAGTAGCCATGTCAAAAGAACAATATCAACAGCAACAGCAGTGGGGAGTCCGATGGGGATTTCCAGGAAGAGCCCGTGGCCGAGGTGGAGGACCCAATCAAAGCTGGAACTCAGGATATAGTAATTACTGGAATCAGGGCTACGGCAACTATGGATACAACAGTGGAGGCTATGGAGGTTATGGAGGCTATGACTACACAGGCTACAACTACTACTATGGCTATGGTGATTATAGCAATCAGCAGGGTGGTTACGGGAAGGTGTCTCGGAGACGAGGTCATCAAAATAGCTACAAGCCGTACTAAATTATTCCATTTGCAGCCTATCCCAAATTAATTTATAAAGCCATTGGCTTACTTTAGGTAACTCATGCAAGAGAGTGATTGGATAGCACTCAGGCTTGTGTTTCTGAGGTACCCTTTAAAGTTAGTTCTTCAAAACATACGCTGCTTAAAGCTGCTTTTAAACCTTCAAGCACAGAGGCACACTTGAGTCAGATGTGATGAACAATAAACAATAAGGTTTGTTTACAAGAACAGGAACAATGCAGGTACTAAAGCTTGGCTGTTACAGAGATTTGTCTAGAAAGCATGTGGTTACATAAATAGTAGGCTTGGGTAACAACGGAAAAATTTGGTTCTAAACTCGTTTCGTTTTTAGGGGGGCCCTTGTGTTTTGTTTTTTAAAAGAATTCCGAAATTTTCTTTTAAAAAAGTTTGAAATGTATGAAATTTTGTAAAATTACGAATCGATTCATTAATGGCGGACGCGATTGTGCAATATGCTAAAAAAAACTCCAAATGGGACAGGGGGAACTTCTGAAGCTTCCTTCTCCCTCTGTTGTTGACTGTTGGTGTGATAATTTATTTTGATAAAACAAAAAACAACTATAAAACTTGCACCAGACATACGGAAATAATTACGAAACAATTACGAAACAATTTCGAAACAATTTTGAACCAATTACAAAACAATTACGAAACAATACAAAATAAATTGGAAAAATTGTTTCGATCTTTAATTACTCCTCACAGTAGTCCTGCATGGCTCAATATTGGATCGTAAGCTAATTTAAATACCAATTAATAACGAATTACAAAATTAATGAACGAAACCGCCCAAGCCTAATAAATAGTTCTGACTTTGTTATACAAGAAACTCTTCTTTCTCCCTCCAGACAAGAATCCTGACAGGATAGTTTCTCTGAAAGTAATTCTCAAGCAGCACAGATACTCCCAGCCTGGATCTATCTTACTACTTCCCAGCTATCCTCCCAATAGCTGTAAACTCCTCACTAGCTGTCCCAGCTAGTAACTCTGGCCAAACCCAGGCCTTTCCCACTAACCCTCTACACCACTCCAATCTACAAACACCCTCTCCCTTCAACACCCAAGTTCAATCTCCTGACGGGGATTAAAAAACCTCTCCTTAAAGAATTTTTCCCCCTCCTGCCAAGTTAGGTTCTGCCCACTCTAACTTATCCAGTCACATTTTGGTGTGGTGACAATAGGGATGGATTGTAAAAGCCCCTTTGTCTTATCCTTTGCTTTCCCCTCTAACTGACACGTCTCGCATGTCTTGCAGTAAGTGGTGACGTCCCGACCCATGTTTGGCCAAAAGAAACAGGCTTGTATTCTCTCCTTTGTCTTTTTAATGCCCAAATACTCGCTAAAAGGTACATCGTGAGCCAACTTAAATATCTTAGCACGATACTTCTGAGGTACTACAAGTTGTGTCCCCTCTTCAAACAATGTTGGGCTCTTTTTCCTTCTAACAACTCTGTACAACTTCTTTTAAAATAGTTTTTTATGAAAGTATTTGAAAATTACAACGAAAGGGGGTGAATATTTTAAAAAAAGATAGAACAGTAGGAAAAAAATAGAGAGCACCCCCACCCCACTAAGATTAAAAAAAAGAAGAAAAAGAAGAAGAAAAAAGGAACGTCAAATGTCCAAAATAAAAAATCCAAAATAATAATAATAGAAAGAAAAAAGAGAGAAAAAAACACCAAAAAGCAAAAATAAAAAATAAAAAAGAGTGATTTATTGTTATTCCCAATGGACACTGGTCTGAGATATCTCTAGGTAGTATCTCCATTTCTACTATTTTAGTAGCTAATTTTTTTGTTATCCAAACCATATCAATCCTTGACCATGTTTGATGTCTATGAGAGTAAAAAGTATAGTCCTGTTTCTTTTCATTTCTTATTCTCCAAGTGTCTTCCAGATCAAATTCCTTTTGAAGTTAAAAAAAATTGGGGCAATAAACCATTCCCCCATTTCTTTTTGTCTTCTTCTTGTCTTTCTGCTTGTCCATCACTCCATTAAAATCCCCAATCAATAAGAGCTCGTCAAATTCAGTTTCTCTCAATTTTGAGTGTAAAAATTGAATGAATTTAGTCTTTGGGCTATTTGGTGCATAAATGTTACATACTAAAATTTTCAGACTTCCCATCAAAATTTTTACTGCAACACATCTTCCCTCCACATCTTTAAATGCCAATTCTGGTGATAAATTTTCCTTTACATATGTAACTACTCCTCTTTTCTTCTTTTCATAGGATGAATAAAATGTCTTGCCTAATTTTTATTTTCCAAATGTGCCACATGTTTATGGCAAATGTGTGTTTCTTGTAATAGGATGATATCCAGATTCGCCTTTCGTAATTTGTCGAAGACTTTTTTAAGTTTCTGGGGTGAGTTTAGACCATTTATATTGTTTGAATAACATTTAATCTGTCGTTCTGCCATTTTATCCAATCGTGTTTGTATCTAGTCCTATGTCGCCCAAGTTCAGTTCCGATATTCCCTGCGCTGTCACATCCGGGCCATATGCACCTTCTCCTAGGTCTTCTGATGTTATCGTTCTACTCCCTTGGCTCTTACTAAAATGACCGTAGTATTCCGGGGAATCAAATCTTGGCTTCTTTTTTTCCTTGCCATTCCCGTTTCCAGGTGTCAATGCTTTTTTGTCCCCGTTTCTTCCTCCTTGTTTTCCCTCTTCTGATTCCTTCATTAGATTTTCATAGAAGACCTTGGCTTTTTGTTCCGATGTCAACCAGTATCTTTCTTCTTTGTATGTCACCATGATGCCTTCAATTCTTTCCCATCTGAATCTGATTGATCTTTTCTTTAATTCATCCGTAAGGAAGTAATACTTTCTTCTTCTGTTTAATGTCGCTTGTTGGAACTCCTTTAAGACCGCAATCTTGGTTTCTTTGTAGTAAATTGGATTCTTATTACTTCTATATAAAACTTCATCTCTAGTTTTTCTTCACGTGAACTGGACTATCACATCTCTTGCTGTCTTATTTTTCCTTGAATAAAATGAAGATACTCGATATATTTGGTCCAGCTCCAATTCCAATTCGTCTTTTTCACACTCCAAGCATTTTGCAATTAGATTCGACATAATCTGACCAATATCTTCCTGATTTTCTTCTTGTATATTTCTGAATCTTAAATGGTAATCCATTTGCCTTTGTAATATTTTTTCTTGTTCTATCTCCAATTTTTCCTTTTGTTTATCTATACCTTTAATCTTCTTCAGGATCTGGGATTGTGTTTCTTCTGTTTTTTCTTTACTGGTTTTCAATTCTTTTACTTCTCCATATAACTGAGTTATATCTTTTTTTATTTGCCCAAATTCTTCATCCATCTTTTTTTTTCATTTCTTGAAACTCCTCCGTCATCTTATTATAATTCTGCTCTTGCTTTTTAAAATGTTCTTCTTGTTTATCTGCCATATCTTTCTTTAGTGCATTTTGTTTTTCAGACATTTCTTTCAAAATATTTCCATGTTGAAAACGGTATCTAATGATCCTCTCCTTAAATGAATTTTCTCCTTATCCTCTTTCCCTTTCGATGACATCTACTCTTTAATTAATTTATAAATCTGGATATTTCTTTAATTAACTCCAATGGAAGAAAAGGTCATCTGTTTCCTTATTTTTCTATTTATATTTAATATTTACCCCCACCAAATTTATATTTAATTCATTAATATTGTCCTTATTTGGTTCTGAGTAATTAATTCTTTGGATTCCAATTATCTTCAATTTGAATTCATTAAATTTAATATCAATTAATTCACTGTTATTTCTTTCTTGCTGCTTAAATATCCATTAATTCGATCACTTTTTAAAATCAAATCTTATTTTCTTATTCCTTCTAAATATCTTATCTTTTTCACTTAATTTTCCAATCTTCTTCTTCTCTTCCTGGCCACGTCTGCTTCTCTCCCTCGTACCCTATCTCCTCCACTGGTTACGTCTGCTTCCGGTCCTGGCTTTTACCGTCTCCGTCTGCTTCTTGTCCTAGAATCCCATATAAGTTATTTCCCACAGTCTTAAAAATATAAGGGTTTTCCTTTTTTAAAAAAATATAATCTTTATTGCTTTTCTTAAAAATATAGGTATACAGATAGATAGTACAGGAAACTTTTAAACTTATAAAAGTTTCTCACTGTACGGAGGGAAAAGAAAGAAGGGAAAAAAGAGGGGGAAAGAGGGGCTAGAGAGAAAGATATGATAGGGAGTGTCCAGTTTATCTTTGAGCCGATTCGGTTTCCTGTTTTCCTGGATCTCGTTGTGTTAAGAGACGCTGGTTTCCTGTTGTGTGGAGGGTGTAAGAAAAGAAATTTTGAAATTAGTAGTGGGGGGTAGGGGGGGTGTGCTTTTGTGAGCGTTGCATTGACTTCCTGGTATCTTTTGGAGATTTCTTATCCTTTTCCTTCTTCCTTTTTTCTTCTTTCTTTTTCTTTTGTGTCTTGCTCTCCCCTATTTCTATTTCCTCAGTCATGTGCATTTAAATAAGCATTTTCATATTCTTTTCTTTTATTAAGTATGTTGTTACATGTTTCCAGTCCGTTTCCGCCATCGGAATGCCCTTCTTTTTTGATAGTAAATACGTCAGTTTGTCCATATTTCTTATATCTAATATTTTTGTTAACCATTCTTCTTCTTCTGGGGGATCTTTCTTTTTCCAGTGTCTTGCATATATTATTCTAGCTGCTGTTGTCAGCAAGAATAAAAATTTGTCTTTGTTTTTTTCCATTTTTATATTGTGTATGCCTAGTAGGAAGGTTTCTGGTTTTTGAGGTATATTTTATCTCTAGTTTTTTTTGTAGTGTTTTGTGTATCATCCTCCAATATGATGTTGCCTTTGGACAAGTCCACCATAGGTGGTAGTACGTCCCTTCTTGTGTTCCGCATTTCCAACATTTTGTGTTTGCATTTTACTGAATTTTCCTATTCTATGCAGTGTAATGTACCACCTATGTGCCATCTTAATCCAATTTTCTTTAATTTCAGTTGCTTTTGAATATTTTAGTTTTTTATTCCATACTTCTTCCCATTCTTCTTTCTTTATTTCTCTTCCCAGATTATCCCTCCATTTTTCCATATAGTTTTTCCCTTCTTCTTTGTTATTTTCTTCTTCTACGAGGTATATTTTAGATATTAATTTTCTGTTTGTATTATTTTGTCCCAAAAGCTTTTTCCTTCTTCGAAACCTTTTTCTTTATCTTTCTTAAAGTGTTCTTTGATTTGTGCGTATTGGTACCAGGAGATTCTATCATTTATACTTTTTAATTCTTCTTGGGTTTTCATCTTAAATTCTCCTCCTTCCTTTCTTATATTTGGGCCAATCGTACCATCCCGTTATTCTTCTTTGCGGTGCTTCTAGAGGAGAAAGCCACATTGGTGTTTTTTTATAGAATTTATTTTTGTGTTTATTCCAAATTTTTATTAGGGAAGATCGAATAAAGTGATTTCCAAATGTTTTTCCATTTTTTCCTTCTCATATCCAACATATGCGTGCCATCCTAGTCTTAGCCCTTCTCCTTCTAAGTTTAATTTTTTTTCCTTCTCTAATTTAGTCCAATTTCTTATCCAGATCAGCGCACAGGTATCGTGGTATGATTTAATATCTGGAGTTGCCAGGCCGTCTTTACTTTTACCCTAGTTTATCCTTGGTTTTTTTTTTTTTTTGCCTAATGAACCTCATTATGTCTTTTTTCCAATCATTTAATATTTTTTGGTTTCTGATTATCAGTAGGTTTTGGAATAAAAATACCAATTTTGGGAGTATTGACATTTTTATAGTTGCTATTCTTCCCAGTAGAGATAATTTCATATTTCCCCATTTGTCTAGATCTTTTTTTATTTTTTCCCATTTTTCGATGTAGTTGTTTTCTAATAGTTGTAGATTTTTCGCTGTCAGGATTATTCCCAAATATTTTATTTTCTGTGTAATTTGGATGTTCCATTTGTTCCTTAATTCTTCTTGTTCTTTCTTTGATATATTTTTTGTTATAGCTTTTGTCTTTTCCAAGTTGATTTTGAACCCTGATACTTCTCCATATTGTTTTATTACTCTCAGCCATTTTTCCAGATTTTTATTTGGTTCCTCTATTATTCCTATAATATCATCCACGAACGCCCTGATCTTGTAATTGTGGCCTTGAATTCGCGCTCCTTCAATATCTTTATCCTCCCTTATTCTGTCTAGTAGTATTTCGAGGGTTAGAATGAAAATTAGTGGTGAGATGGGGCAGCCCTGTCTCGTTCCCTTTTGGATGTTAATTGTTTCTGTTTGATGTCCCTTCACTGTGATTTTTGCCTCCTGATTGTCATATATTGCGCCAATTATGTTTTCGAAGTAATAACCCATATCCATTTCCTTTAGTAAAATTTTAATGAAATTCCAATTTACGTTGTCAAAGGCTTTTTCGGCATCTAATGCTAGGAACATTACCTTCTTTTGGATGTTTTTTCCATAGTATTCTATTAGGTTTATGATTGTTCTAACATTCTCTGCTTGTGATCTTTTAGGTAAAAAGCCCGCTTGTTCCTCTTTAATTCGCTTTGTTAACATTCTTTTTAGTCTTTCTGAAATGATGTTTCCCAATATTTTATAATCTAGATTTAACAATGAAATGGGTCTGTAGTTTTTGACATTTTCGGGATCTGTGTTTTCTATATGTATTAGGGTTATCGTTGCTTGTTTCCATGTTTGCGGCATTTCCCTTTTTTCTCTAATTGTATTCATGACTTTCTTCAGATAAGGTGCTATTTCTTCTTGGAACGTTTTGTAATATATGGCTGTAAGACCGTCAGGTCCTGGCACTTTGTCTCTTTTCAGGTCGTTTATGGCCTTTTGAATTTCTCAATCGGTTATTTCCCTATTTAGCTCTTCTCTTTGTTCTTCTGTAATGTGTGCTATCTTTTTTCTCCTAGATATTTATAGATTTCATTTTTATCTATTTCTTCTTCTTTGTATAGATTTCTATAAAATTTCTCAAATTGATCTTTTATTTCATTTCCTTGTGTGTAAACCTTTCCTTCTCCTTTCAGTCTCATTACAAATGTTGCTTCTCTTTTTTTCCTTAATTTGCTTGAGAGCCATCTTCCCGGCTTGCTTGCATTCTCGAAATGATCTTGTCGTAAAAATTTGAGTTGCTTTGCCCTATCTTCTTGTTCTAGAAATTCTCTCTGTTTTTTTAGTCTTGTCAGGTTCTTATTGGCTTCTTTATTATTGGGGTTTTTCTTTAGTTTGGCTTCTTCTTCTGTTATTTCATTGAGTATTTCCTTCTCTTTTTGGTTTTTAATTTTGTTTTTTCTGGCGTTCTGTTGGATGAAGTTCCCCCTCATCACTGCTTTGTTTGCTTCCCACAGTGTAAATGGGTGTATGTCCTGATTTTCATTTATCTCAAAATATTCTTTCAGTAGTTTCCTATTTTTTCCACATCTTCTTTTTTCCCCAATAGATAATCATCAAGTCTCCACCTTCTAATTTTCTCCTCGAATTTTATTTTCATTTCAATTGGGCAATGGTCTGATTCCATTCTTGGTAGAATATTTATTTCATTGATATCAGTCGCTAAAGATTTTGAAACCCAGGCCATGTCTATTCTTGACCATGTTATATGTCTTGTCGAGTAGAATGTATAGTCTTTCTTTTCTTCATTTTTCCTTCTCCATATCCATCTCTTTCTTCATATCCTTCTCCATATCCTTTTCCTTCTCCATATCCATCTCTTTCATTATGTTCATTAGTGATTTTGGTAGCGTTCCTCCTCTTTTTTTCCCTTCTTTTTTCCCGGTATTCTCCTTATTGCTTCTGTCCCATGTTGTATCTATTACTCCATTAAAGTCGCCAATAATGATTAGGTGGTCGAATTCTTGGTCATTGATATTTGCTTTTAATTTCTCCGCGAATTTCGTTTTTGAATCGTTAGGTGCATATATATGACATATCAGAATTCTTTTATTTCTTACTACTATTATAACCCCTATAGATCTTCCTTCATCGTCTCTGAATGGCTGGTATGATGGGATATCTTACATAAGTAACCACCCCTCTCTTTTTTTCGTGTGCTGAGGAGTAGTATGTCTTTCTTAGACTTTTGTTGTCTAAATGGGCTATGTGTTTCTGTATGACATGAGTTTCTTGAAAGGCATTCACTTGATACCGATTCTTTTTTATCCTATTAAATACTTTATTTCTTTAATTTTTACAGTTAAACCATTAATATTGTTCGAATATATTCTTAATGAGTCCAGTTTTCCTCACTTGATTCTTCTTTAGTTTTCTCCTTCTTTTTCCTCTTCTTCCTCTTCTCCTTTTTCTCCTTCCTCTTCTTCCTCCTCTTCCCTTCCTTCTACTTCCTCTTCTATCTCTTCTTCTACCTTGTTTAGATTTGTTATGTCGTTTCCTTTGTTTATGTCCATCCTATAGTTTCTAACATCTAAATCTTCTTTCTCTGGGGATTCTGTGCAGGCCTGCTTTCTTTCCTTCTCTCCTTTCCTTTCAGTCTCTGGTTTCTTCCCTTTTTCTTTTATGATCTTTCCTAGGAAGTCTTTTGCTACCTCTTCATTTGTGATCCAGTATTTTTTTCCCCTGGTATGTGGCCATTAAGCCTTCTCCTCGCTCCCACCTAAACCTTATTTTCTGTCTTTTTAGTTCTTCCACTAGAGAGCTATATTTCTTTCTCCTGCTTAGTATGATTCCTGGTATTTTCTTCAATATTATAACCTTTTTTCCTTTGTAGAACACTGTTCTTCTGCTGTTCGTCTTCAGAACCTCATCTCTTTGAATCTTTTTGACAAAATGTACAATTACATCTCTTGCTGTTCTGTTTCATATTGCGTAGTTAGTATTTATTCTGTAGATTCTGTCTGTTTGTTTGCCAATTTCTTGGTCCGTTTTTTCCATCAGTTCTCCCAGGATCTCTTTTACGTTTTCTCTTATGTTTTCGCCTTGCTCTTCTTGAATATTTCTCAGTCTTAATTGGTATTCCATCTCCTTTATTTCTATTTCTTTTTGTTTTTCTTCTGCTTTTTCTTTTTCTAGATTTAAAATCTTTATCTTTCTCTCTAGGGTTTCTTGCGTTTTTTGCATTTCTTTCTTTTCATCTTTCAAGTTTTTTATTTCTCTTTGTAGTGGTGCTATTTCTATCTTCATTCCTTTCCTTTCTTCTTTTGTCTCTGTCAGGCTTTTCGTTTGTTCTTATGTTGTTTTTCGGTGTTCTTCTTGGTTTTCTTTTACTGTTTGTAGATCTTTGATGATTTCTTTTAACATCTCTTTCACACTTGGTTCTTCAGAGACTGAGCCTTCTCACTAATCCTTTAGTATCTTTTCCTTTTTTCATCTTTGGTGTTGTCATCTCTGTCTATTTTCTCCTAGGTATCTAGGAAGAATTTGAGAAGTTTGTTTTGTTTTATTTTATTCCTATTTTTATTCTTTATTCTGAGATATGTTCCTTTTCTGTCTTCACTGTGTTAGATGTTGTATTTGAGTGTGGGGACATGGGTGGTACTTTGTACTACCCTCTTGGGGGGGTCTTGTTTATTCTGTATTGGCGTTGGCGTTGGGGAGAGAGGTCTGGTTTATTGATTATTGTGTTTATGTTATTTTTGCAATTTTTGTTGTCCTTTTTTGTTATTTATTATTATTGTTGCTGTTGTTTATTTTTGTGTATTTTTCCCATTTATTGTTGGTTTGTGTACCTTCAATCCGTTTCTCACCTTATTTCTGTGATTTTATATCTTTATTCTTATTTACTTGTTCTTTGTAGATATATTTGTGTTGTATTTATCTCTGTCTGCTTAGTTCTCTCTCCGTTCTTTATTTCTTTTGTATTTCAATTGTATTTCTATTTATTTTTATTTATTTCCCTTGTATTTTGTTATATTTTTGCGTTTTTACTGTGTTTTATTTGTCTGCTGTTTAGCCGCTTGGTTTCTTATTTTATTTTTATTTTTTCTCTATTATATATTTCTTTTTTATTTCTTATTTATTTTCCTCCATTTTAATTGTCTTCTCCGTTTCTTCTATTGCCCTCCGTGATTTCCTTGTTCTCCCTCTCGCGATCTTTCTTTGTTTACTTCCCGTTCTTTCCCCTTTCTTCTCACAGTTTCTCATGTTATTTGCCTTTTTCGTCTCCTTCGTCTCTTCTCGCAATGCTTTCCTCTTCTGCCTCACGTCCCTTATCTCGTGGCCTTACGTCATCTGACCCCGCCCTCTGCGTTGCGCCTTCTCCCCTCTGTGTCCTTCTTCTCCTCTTCCTCCTCCTGTCTTCTCCATCTCTACCCAAGACACAACAACGTGTGGTCCTCAAGGTCAGTGAGCCTTCTCTTTGTTAACTCTTCATTGTCCTTATCTTCTTCTCCCTCTTTCCTCTCCATTCTCTTCATGTTTACTGCTTTTGGGGGGCTTTTAGGGACTTTTAGGGACTTTTGGAGTCTTTTAACGTCTATTTTTAATTAATTCTTTTGAGTTTAGTTCCCAATTGAGTCTCTTCCGTTCTTCTATTTATGCTGTTATTTATTACTATTTTTATTGTTTTTATTGTTTATTTGTTGTAGTTACTATTATTACTATTATTTCTTATTATTTCTTTTTGCTTCGATGGCTTCAATTTAGCTTAGTTTGATCTCTCCCAATTGTCTACTTTCTGCTTGAGAGCACTTTTGGCCTGAGTTATTCCTTTTTCTTTTTTTTCTTTCCTTTTCCACCTGCCGTCTCTTTGTTTTAAAGTATTGCCCTAGTGCAATACTTTACTCTGTATTTCCAAGATATGTTTTATCCCGTGGCCCAGTTAAATCTAACTGGGTTGGCGATAAAGGGGGCTTTCTTCAACCTCCTTTGGATACCCCTTTTGTACTTATTTTCTTGTTCTTCTTTGTTTGATGTTGGTGTTTAAAAAGATGCGTTTGGTCGAGGATAAGCAAGGAGTAAATCCCTGTTAGGTCTGCCACAGCCCGCTGTACCCTGGTGGATGTTGCTGGGCCCTTCTGAGAGTCTCCTCTTGAGGAAAAGACAATATAAGGGTTTAACATTTTCTTTTAATAAAGAAATACGTCCCAACAGGGATAACTTTAATTTTTTTCCAATTTTGTAAGTCTTTCTGAATTTTTTTCCAGATCATCTCATAAATATTTTTAGGCAATTGTCCATTTTTTGCCCTTATCCACATTCCTAAGTATTTCAATTTCTTTGTAATTTCCAATCCTATTAATTCTTTGATCTTATCTTGTTTCTTATTCTCTAAATCCTTGGTTAATATTTTTGTTTTTACCATGTTCATCTTAAATCCGGCCATTTTCACAAAATCATTTATCTTTTGGATCCAATTCTGTAAATTATTACATGGGTCTTCTACAATTTCTGCAAGGGGACATATTTCATACTCATGTTTGCCAATTTTTGCTCCTTTAATACTTTGGCCTTCTCTTATATTGTTCATTAATGGTTCTAATGTCATTATGAATATTAATGGGGATAGGGGACATTCCTGTCGTGTTCCTTTGGTTATATTAAATTCTTCTGTCATTTCACCATTTATTATCAGTTTGTCATTTAGTGAGTTGTATATCACGTTTATTGCATTATTAAATCTAGTGCCCATATCTAATTCTTGTGTCAACAATTTAAAGAAGTCCCAATTTATATTATCAAATGCTTTTTCTGCGTCTAATGTTAGGATAGCCAATGCCTTCTGATGATTTAACTCATAGTATTCTATTAAGTCCAGAACTATCCAAATATTGTCCTTCATATATCTATTTGGGAGAAAGCCTGTTTGTTCTTCTTCTATCCATTCTCTTAAGAAATCCTTTAACCTCCCAGCAAGAATGTTTGCAAAGATTTTATAGTCCATATTAAGGAGAGAGATCGACCAGTAATTTTTAATATCTGTCTCTATTGTGCCCTCTTTATGTAACATAATTATTTCTGCATCCCTCCGTGTATCAGGGATCCTTTGGAATGTCATTGCCTCATTCAATCCTTTTTAAAATAAGGATTGCCTTGTAATACCTGTTTCTGCGATTTATAAAAACCTGCTGTATATCCATCTGGGCCAGGAGCTTTGTCTGAGTCAATTTTGTTAATTGCTTTCTCTATTTTGTCTTCAGTTATTTGCTTATTCAACTTTTCTCTAGTCACATCATTTATTTTCTGAAATTTGAATGTATCTATATAATCGATTATTTATTCTTTACTTATTTGTTCTTTGGAATATAATTGTTTATAATATTTCCTAAATTCTTCCATTATTCCTCTATCCATCGTTATATCTTTATCGCCTACTTTTATTCTTGTTATTTATTTAGCTTGTTTCTTTTTTGAAACTTGTCTGGCTAACCATTTCCCTGATTTGTTGGCATTCTCAAACGACTGCTGTTTGAGGAATTTCATTTGCCTGGCTTGATATTCGAATTCTAAGTGTAACTTTTCTTGCTTTAAAATCTTCAGATCTCTGTTCAATTGTTTTTTCTTTGGATTCTTCTTAAGTTCTCTCTCCTTTATTGCAATTTTAGTCATTATAGTCTTATTATCATTATTTCTTTCCTTATTTTTCCTGGCATTATGTTGTATCAGATGGCCTCTTAAAACCACTTTTAAAGCATCCCAGGTCACTTGTGGTTTTGTCTCAATAGTATCATCTATTGCTAAGTAGTCTTGAATTATCTTCTTGTATTTTTCTTTATCTTACTCCAATTTAATTAGATTCTCATTTAACCTCCATTTCCTATACTGATTTTTTTGGTAAATTATTATTTCCAAGGGACAATGGTCAGATAAATCTCTGAAGTATATCAAAGTCCTGAACTTTTGTAGCTAATTTTTTTAGATATCCATGTCATATGAATCCTTGACCATGATCAATGTCTATGAGAAAAAAGTATAATCTTTCTTTTGCTCATTTCTTACTCTCCATGTATCATTTATGTAAAATTCCACTTGCAATTTGTGAAATTTCTGAGGGAGAATACTGTTTCCAAAATCACCCTTCCATTTATTTTTGCTTTTATCTCAATGATTATTCATTACCTCATTGAAATCACCAATCAGGAGAAGTTCGTCATTTAATCAATTTTCTTCAAATTGGTTCTGAAGTACTGAATAAAGTTTGTTTTTGGTCCATTAGGTGCTTAAAAGTTACATATTACAATTTTAGCATCTCCAATTGTTATTTTTACTGCTACACACCTTCTCTCTTGGTTCTTGAAAGCTAACTCTGATAGAATGTTCTCCTTTACATAAGTAATTACTCCTCTTTTCTTTTTCTCAAAAGAGGAGTGATACATCTTTCCCAATTTTATATTTGAGAGGTGTGCTGCATGTTTATGACAAATATGCATTTTCTGGAGAGTTATTACATCATAATTATTTCGTTTCAATTTATTAAATACATTTTTGCATTTCTGGGGTGAATTAAGACCATTGATATTATTTGAAAAGCACTTTATTTGTTTCTCTGCCATTTTATTCATTTTCTTTTAAGTTTGATCCGACATTACCAATATCCAATTCAGAGATCCCAGTCGCCATTTCCTCCAAACCAACCGCTACAGCCTCTAAGTCTTTTGTTGTTACTGGTGCCCGTTCTTGTTAGTGTACTATATTCTTCAGGGGAGTCATATCTTGCTTTTTATTTTTATTTCCTTTTCTAGGGGTACATTCTTGTTTGTCTCCTCATTCTGATCCTTGAATTAATTTTTCATAAAAGGCTCTGGCCTTCTCTTCACTCGTTAGCCAATACCTTTCCTCGTTATATGTTACCATTATTCCTTCACATCTCTCCCATCTGTATCTGATTTCTCTTTTTTTTAGTTCTTCAGTAAGAAAGTAGTACTTCTTTCTTCTATTTAAAGTCATTTGTGGGAATTCTTTAAGCTTTAGTCCAGCGTTTGCCAACCTAGCAGTTTGAAAACAAATGTGAGTACATAAATAGGAAACACATTAATCAGGGAAGAACAGTACAGTCTCGCTTATCCAGCTTTCCCTTATCCGACATTCTGTCTTATCCAAAGCTCTTATCCAACACCCCCCTTTTCCTCCATTTCCACTTCAGTTAATGGAGAGCTCCCCAACAGTGGCGGCCCAACCATTATGCAGAGTAAGCATTTGCAGTATACTTTGTTTTGCCCAGGGTTAGAGGCAGCGCTTCCTCCTTTTGAGGTGAAGGCGAGATGCTGTCAACCCAAGGAGGCGGAGGAGGCAGCGGGAAAGGAGGGGGCCAGTTAGGCTTTCGAAGGAAGCAGCAGTGAGAAGGAGGAGGCTGCTGTCAAAGAGGGCCTCAGTGGCAGCAGTGACTTCCCCCTCGACCCTCCTCTGCTCCGTGCTCCTAGAACATAGAGCAGTGGAGGGGCAAGGGTGAAGCCACTGCTGCTGAGACCCTCTTTGGCAATGTCCTTCTCCTGACCCCCTCTGCCACTCCAAGCCTCAAAGGGTCCCCTCCTTGCCAGGCTGTGCTCCCAAGCCTGGTGAAGAAGGAGACAAGAGCAGCAGAGGGCGAAGGGGAAGCCGCTGAGGCCCTCTTCGGCAGTGCCCTCCTCCTTGTCCCTCTGTTGCTCTGTGCCTCAGCGGGTCCTTTCCTTGCCAGGCTGGGCAACCAAGCCTGCCGCTCAGCCAGGGGAGGAAGGAACACAGAGGAGCACAGAGGAGCAAGGGGAAAACCGCTGCTGCCGAGGTCCTCTTTGGCAGTGGCCTCCTCCTCGCCCCCTCTGCTGCTCTGTGCCTCAAAGGGTCCCTCATACGGCTGGGCTTCCAAGCCTGGACTCCCAGCCTTGTGAGGGAGGAGTGAGGAGTAGCAGAGGGGGAAGTTGCCACCGCCGAAGCCCTCTTTGTGCCTCAAAGGAATATATATATATATATATATATAGAGAGAGAGAGAGAGAGAGAGAGAGAAAGAGAGATGGCTTGGGCAAGTTCATTCAGAAGCTTCTAAAATCATAATTAATTAGGATTAAATTCCCTTACCATGCAGGAATAGTGGGAGGAGCAATTCTGAATTGAAACCACTTACCCATTGTTTGGAATTATCGTCGGATGTCTCCCACAGTTATTTTGATTTTAAGACCATTAAGCAATTTTGGCAAAGCCTAACAAACGGTTTTAAAATCTCACAGTTTCTCTTCTTTCCCTGGCGGCGAGCTGTGATGCAAAGGCACAAGGTGGGCATGGGTAAGCACAGCACTTCTTGAAGACCACGCCCCCAAGAAGATGAATTGGAACAAGAAATTGACCAAATTTACAGGATCTCATCCTTCTATGCTAGGAAAAATAAGATGCCAAGGGATGTAATTGCACAATTTTCTAAGAAAATAATAAGGGATGAAGTGTTACAAAAAAGTAGTAAAAATCCCATCTACTACAAAGGCAATAATATCCGCATCTTTAAAGGATTCCCACAAATGACTTTAAATAGAAGAACTACTTTCTTACTAAAGAACTAAAAAAAGGAGAAATCAGATACAGATGGGAGAGATGTGAAGGAATAATGGTAACATATAACAAGGAAAGCTATTGGCTAATGAGTGAAGAGAAGGCCAGAGCCTTTTATGAAAAATCAATGCAAGGATCAGAATGAGGAGACAAACAAGAATCTAACCCTAGAAAAGGAAATAAAAATAAAAAAGCAAGATGGAGGGGTTAGTACTGGAGGGGTTCAACCTGAGAGTTGGGTGGCATGGGTTCCTCTGGTACAAGAAGACAAAAATAGAAAAAAAATTCAAAAATCACTTTATAAGGTCAACATTAATAAGAATTTGGAAGAAATACAAAAAAAATATTTACTCGAAAACACCAACATGGATTTCTCCCTTAGAAGCAGGTGAAAGGAGACTTCTAGGATGGACGGAGTAGCCCACCTACAAGGATATAGTAATAAAGAAGGCAGGAGAGATTCAATTAAGATCACAAGAAGAGATCTCCTCACAATATAGGAATGTATCATGGTTCCAATATTACCAACTAAAAGAATACTTCAAAAAAGACTCACAAGTCGGTTTTGTGGGAAAAGATGAGTTTTGGGAATCCTTAATACAAAAAGACAAGAAGAGCATAACCAAGATTTATGCAAAGTTATTAGACACATCTCCATCCTGCTTTATGCAGAGGATGCTGCCGTACTCTCTAGAACACCCATTGAGCTCAAAAGAGCTTTGAGAGCATTAATACAACATTGCAACACAGATCAGCTCCAACTCAATTACAATAAAACCAAAATCATGGCTTTCGCTAATAGGCCCAGGACTTACTCTTGGAGCATAGATGGTCATAAAATTGAACAAGTTACATCCTTCAAATATCTAGGTGTAGTTTTCCAATCTAATGGTAGCTGAAGAGCTCATGGGGATCAAGTATCCAACACCGCGCAGGGGAGCTCAATTGCCATTCTTAAATATCTCAGGACAAGAGGGGGCCACTTCACACCGGCAGCGCTCAAGCTGTTTGAAGCTAAGTCATTAGCCCAACTCTTGTATGGTGCTCAGCTGGGCCCCTTCCCCAGTTTTGCCCCATTAGAGGTGGTTCAGTCCAAGTTTCTGAGATCGGCCTTGCAAGTACCTAAATGTGTTTCTAATGCCACCCAGCGACTAGAGATGGGTTTTATGAGAGTGGAGGCCAGGGTGTGGGTGGCCATACTCAACCTCTGGCTCAGACTATCCCGTGCACCCTTTGGTCTTGCCCCACTAACCATGGAGGATGACTTCCAATCCACATGGAAGCAGGCGGTAGCATCAAAAATCTCCTCATTGGGATTTTCTCCAGGTCTACTATTAGCTATGGATTACAATCAAGCCAAAGCACTTATTAAACAACGTATCACAGACACAGAGCGCCAACTAGATCTGGCCTCGGCTCCAACCTTCCTGATCAATGAAGACAGCAGATATCTTGCCTCCCCTGTGGCATATTTAACCAACTTAGAGGTTCCTCTTCATCGAAGGGCTTTCACCCTGGCCCAATGCCACGCTCTCCCATCAGCTGTCCTCGAAGGCCGCTACCGGAAGATCCCTTTCCCAGAGAGACTCTGCCCCTGTGACTCGGGTCATGTAGAAACAATAGAACATGTGCTCCTTCAGTGCCCGTTCTACAGGGATATCCGTGCCAGGCTTATCTTACCTCTGATAGACAAGCACCCAGGCCATTCAGGACAATTTTATACCTCCCTGCTACTTGCAGATACTAATTCAGCTACAACCTACAATGTCGCAAAGTTCTGTGCAGCAGCATACAAAATCCGCCAGGGAATGACTAGTTCCAAAAGTCAACTGTGTGTCCAGTAATCTTCTTCCCTGAATCTACAATTTGGTGATGGATCTGGGCATTGTATGTTTTTACCCTGTTTCCCCTTCTGCTCCCTCACCCATATTGTGTTTTTAGTAGTTATATTTATATTTTTAATGTACCAAACATGCCAGGTTTGTATGGAAATGTGACTCTATTTCCTGTGCTGGTCAATGACCGAAATAAATGTTTTGATTTGATTTGATTTGGTGTCATCGAGGAATCTCTGAAGCTGCGAGGCAACCACCCGCTCCAGAACCTTTCCCAGAAAAGGGAGGTTGGAAATTGGTGTATGGCTGAGTCAAGGGAGGCCTTCTTTAATAGAGGTTTTACCACTGCCTGCTTAAGGCAGCATGGAAATGAATAATTAATTATTGCAACAAGCCATTTTAGCTTAATCTAGCACCGTGGTTCTCCATTTGTGCTCCACAGAACCCTTGGGGCTCTGTGAGGATTATTGAGGGACTCAATGGTTTCCTTCCTCTTCCTCCAAGCTTCCCCTCCTCTTTCCTGTTCCCTTTCCAAGGGATACATTATGTGAACTACATTTTAGCTTAATCTAGCACAGCAGTTCTCAAACTGTGCTCCGCAGGGCCCTTGGGGCTCCATGAAGCTTATTGAGGGGTTCGGCGGTTCCCTTCTCTTCCTCCAAGCTTCCCCTCCTCTTTCCTAATCCTTTTTCAAGGGATTTTTAAAGCTGTTAACCATACAGTCAAAACAACACAAGCAAGGGTGAAGCAAAGTAGCAAACATATAGACATTCAGTACACTTGTGTCAGGAATGTTGTAAGAGATGGTAAAACCTCACTGACCAATTGTAGTACTACAGAGAACCTTGCAGATATTTTGACCAAGCCACTAGGAGTGCAAAAACACAACCAAGTCCTAGAGGATTTAGGGATTTTTGAGTTTGATTTATGAAGGTTTTTATTAACACAAGGAGGGGTATTATGCTAAGTCCTTGCAGGACCATTTGAGTGTGTGTGAAGAAAAACCTTATTGTGTGTAATTATCTTGTTCAGCTGGCTAAGTAGGTCAACCAGCAATCTTGAACCACACCCAAGGGGCTACAACTGTTTGAGGTTTTTGAATACATGGTGGTGGATGGTGGGTGCTGGACTTTTGGTGGGCTGCTGTTGGAGTTCCGTTTTATCAGCATGGAGTTTCCAGCAGGAGAAGCTGATGGAGACATGCTGAAGGGGAAATCCTGAAGGAGAGCTTCTGGAGAGCCTTTCTCTCTGAGGAGACCTGTGGACAAAGGCTTGGCTCTGGGGAGCAGTTTGGAGTTGCTACTCTGAGGAGGCTATAGTGAAATAGCTATTTCCTTCAGGTTTATTTTGATTTCTCACTTGCTGTAAAGATGAAGATGCCTTATTTTAGGAGAAGCCTGAGTTTTTTGAAGCCTGAGTTTTTGAGCCAGAGATGTAGATTACTACCTCTCCTCCGTTGATGGACTGAGGTCACGGAGGCAAGATCCTATGGTGCCTTCGGCCGACGGTGTCAAAGAGGTACCCCCCTCAAGGGGATACCTAAAGACACCCGGCAACGGAGCGCAACGGGGGGCTCAAGCTCAGGCAGGAAGCAAAGCTTCCTAAAACTCCATCCGTCACCGACACAAGAAATCGAGTAGAAGAAGGAGAATTTCAACAAAAAATAGGACCATTACGGAACAACGCAGGAGCTCTTCCAAGAACTTAAGCTGACAACAGATAGCAACAGGAAGATCCTCTGCACGACAAAGGACACTAAAAGATCCATCAGCAACTAAGGTAAAAGGAGAAGGATAAAGAGAAGGAAGGAAGAAGGATGGGGGAAGGACCCCTTAACTTATCCACTTAAATACCTAACTAACTATATCTAATTTAACAAAACTCCACGGTCGGGTAGAGCTAAACCTTGAATTGCTCCCTCCCGAAAGGGACAGCAGAACTGGAGCCAGAGTCCAAGGCAACCGACGACCAATCCGAAGAGGGCTGGCTGGCAGGGAGCCAGAGGGCGAAAGGCTCATGGGATAGCGGGCTGCGGCAGCAACACCTAAAACCCAGAAAAACTCCATAACAATTTAAACTCAGAATCGTTAAGGGAAAGCTAAGAAAACTGAGAACACAAACTGGAGAAAACCCCCCTCCCATATCCCTCCTATACCAGTACCCCGAAGTACCCTAAAGTAAAGTGGGATGCCATGAAGAATTAAAGGGGAAAAAACTGACCTTGAAACCGCTGGACGTTGGAGAAGCAGGGACAACGGCCTTATCACCCCTATCTCCCAGTTGGCCTTGAGAAGGAGACCTTGAGAGGGTGATGAGGAGGAGGAGGAGGCCATTGGGGGAGGAGCAGGACGGCGAAGGCACGTGGAGCTCGGCGCGAGAAGCAAAGGGACCGCGCGAGAACAAAGGAGATCGTGCGAGGCCTTGCGAGATCCCGCGAGACTTCGCGGGAAAGTCACAGCGGGAATCGGCAAGAGCGGAAATATCGCGAGATTACAGATGAGAGCGCAACGAAGCAAACCACCAGAAGGTGGAAGTAGGGCGGAAGAAGAGCGGAAAAGAAGAAGAACGAAGGAGGATATAAAGGAAAGGGAAGAACTTAGAAGAAATTAGAAGTACCCCATTTAAAGAAGGAAGCAATTAAAGGACACAGAAGGTAAAACAATAACAAACAATTAAGAACAAATAAGAGTAAATAAGAGAAAATAAATAAAAGTCAAATTCAAAGGGGGGAAATTTAGGGGGGAAAAGACAAAAGGAAGGGGAAAAAAGAAAGGAGAGAAGGAAGAGGCAGGGAGGATTTTTTAAGGGGGCTTATAAAATAAATAAATAAATAAGTAAACAATAATAATAATAATAAAAGTAACAACAACAACAATAAAATAATAATAATAATAATAATAATAATAATAATAATAATAATAACCCTGAGGGCTAAACTATAAGACCCTTCCCCTCACTCCTCATCTGAGTAAAGGAATCTTCCCCCAGGCTAGGGAGTGTTGGGACCGGTACCCAGTTAGCCCCCATTGCCTAACAAAAGAAAAGGCAGGAGCTGAAAAACCAACCAAAAACAAGGAAGAACAGCAATGGCGACTCAAGGGGTAAAAAGGAAAATACAGCTACCAAAGATGCAAGCAAAAAAGAGACTCTTTGACAGAAGAAACAGTATTGAATACCATTTTAGCTGAAATTAAAAAATTATCAGCTAAGCAGGAGAAAAATCATAAAAAATTGCAAGACAAAATTGAGAGCATGAAGACAGAATTAAAAGGAGACACATGCAAAATACAGGAGGATGTAGACAAAATGAAAAAGGAAAACCAGAAACTAACAAATTCTCAAGGGAAAATGGAGATTATAATAATAATAATAGTATTTATTTATTTGATCAGTCATACGACCATTTCAAAACAGAACACGAATAAAAAAACAAGACAACAAGGTGAAGACAGCAGCTGACCTTCTATTTATAGGGAAAATGAAGATGAGAATAAACAAAGTAGAAAATATATTATCAGAGGAATTTGAGATTACAAAAGGAACGAGACAAGGATGTCCGTTATCCCCATTAATTTTTATAATGGCGTTGGAACCATTAATGATGAAAATAAGAGAAGATACAAATGTTAAAGGAGTAAAAATCGGGAAATACGAATATAAAATAAGAGCCTTTGCGGACGATTTACTGGGAATAGTGGAAGACCCAATTAATAATTTACAAAACTGGATTGAAAAAATACAAGAATTTGGGAAAGTGGCAGGCCTCAAAATAAATAAAGGGAAAACTAAAATACTAACTAAAAATATAGGGAAAGAAGACCAAGAAGAAATTACAAGGATTACAGGAATGGAAATAGTGAAAAAATTAAGGTACCTGGGGATTTGGTTGACAGCAAAGAATGGCCAACTATTGAAGAATAATTATGACTTGACTTGGAGCAAGATACAGAAAGATTTAAAGAAATGGAGCTTATTGAAACTATCTCTACTAGGAAGAATTGCGCTCATAAAAATGAATGTTTTACCTAAACTACTGTTTTTATTTCAAAATATACCCATAATCAAAAATCAAACAGAATTTATAAAATGGAAGAAAGAATTATTGAAATTTGTGTGGAATGGGAAAAGACCGAGAATTAAATATTTGAACTTAATTGATAAAAAAACACGAGGGGGACTGGGATTCCCAGATCTGAAAACATATCATGAGGCTAGTGCCCTTTTGTGGATAAGAGATTGGATGACATTAGAAAATGGAAAAGGCTTGAACTTAGAAGGACATGATCTACGTGTAGGCTGGCATGCCTACACGTGGTACGATCGAGAAAAAAAGGAAAAAAAAATTGGAAACCATTTTGTAAGAGCATCATTATTAAGAGTATGGATGAAATACAAGAATCATTTTTATACTAAAACGCCTCTATGGGTTTCACCGATGGAGGCGTATCAAAGAAGATTACTGGGTTGGAGAGCGTGGCCAACATATAGAGATATACTAGTGAGGAATACTATGGAAATTAAATCCTTCCAGCAAATGAAAGAAATAAATGGTAATTTGACGTGGTTACACTACTTGCAAATGAAAGAATATATCAAGCAAGACAATAAGATAGGCTTCGCCTGGGAAGAGTCAACTTGGGACAAAATATTAAAGACGAATAAGAAAGTAATTTCAATTATTTATAATACACTATTAACCTGGCTAACGGAGTGCGAGCAAGTGAAAACATGTATGATAAAATGGGCCGAAAACATTTAAGTCGTTGACGTGCTGGCTGATACCCAAACAGGGGATGAGCTGGAGATGTCTCTAAAATATGTTTATGCAACAGATCTAAAGGAAAACTGGATAAAAATGTTCAACAGATGGTATACCACTCCTAAGAAATTGTCTTTTATAAATAAAAATTCCTCTGATAAATGTTGGAAAGGGTGTCATCAAACAGGTACTTTTTATCATATGTGGTGGACGTGTAAAGAAATAGAGAAGTATTGGACGAAAGTACATGAAGAGCTACAAAAAATTTTGAAGAGAGTTTTTAAGAAGAAACCAGAATATTATCTATTGGGATTTACAGATTTGGAATTACAATTAGATGAGAATGAAGATAGACTATTTACCTATGCTACAACAGCGGCGAGAATATTATTGGCGAAGTTTTGGAAACAGGAAGATATCCCTACCACTGAAGAGTGGTTAGGGAAATTAAGAGAAATAAGAGAAATGGACGAATTAACTTTTTTCTTGAAAAAGAATACCGGGAACCCGATAAAGAGGACAGATTGGACTCTATATGAAAATTACGAAAAGGAAATAAATAAATAAGAGGAATACTATGAAGAGGATATAATGGAAATATCATTGAGGACACAACACCTGATGGAGAGATGGAAGTCAATTTTTATTTTATATTTTTTTCTCCTTTTTTTCTTTTTTTTTCTTTTTTTTCTTTTTTTTATTTTGTGTGGCTTTTATATTTTTGCATTTTTTTCTGGTGGACTTGGGGGTAGGGGGATGTATTTCTTACTTTTTTCCTACTTTCCTATCATCTTTTTTTAATATTCTCCCTCTTTCGATGTTATTTTTTAAAATCTTAATAAAAACTATTATATATAAAAAAAGAAAATATAAGCCAAAAAATACAGCAACAAGTAGAACTCCTAGAAAATAGAGAATTAGAATACCAACTAAGAATCAGAAACCTAGAAGAATCAAAAAATGAGAATGTCAAACAGATAATGATTACCCTGCTCGCAGAACTACTGGATGTGAGCACCGAAATAATTGGCCAGGATGTGGATAGAGTCTACAGAGTACCAACAGGATACGCCAAAAAACATAAAACAGCCAGACGTGGTGATCAGCTTTTGCCATAAAAGTACAAGAGATGTAATACTGAAAGAAAATGTAGAGAAACCAGTATTCTACAAAGATCAAAGAATTATCATCATGAAGGAAGTGACTCAACAAACCCTTTCCAGAAGGAGAAAATATACCTTCTTAACAGAAGAACTCATCAAAAAGAAGATAAAATTCAGGTGGGAAAAAATGGAAGGCATCACAGTCACATTAAATGACAAAAGGTACTGGCTGAACTCGGAGGAATTGGCAAAAACTTTTTATGTAAATCAAGTCAAGGCTAAGGCACAAGAACCCCCGCAAAGTAAATCCCACAACAATATGAATGGAAAGAGATCAAGAGACGCCAATACCAGACAGGATAAAGGAAAGGACCAAACAGGAGAGGAACACAAGGACAGTGAAGGAAAACACAGTATGATGTGAGTCGGACAAGAGGAAAAAGAACTTAAGAGATTACGAGAGTTCTGACCAGAAAATTATCAGCTGGTCCTACCCCAAGAAGTCCTGCAGTGGGAGATGATGGAAAATACTCATGGGTAGGGATATAAGAATATACTCCAATAATATTAATGGCCTCAACTCACCTAATAAAAGAAAAAAATTCCACTTCTTGAAGCAAAAGAATCCGGACCTCATTGTTCTTCAAGAAACACACATGGCAAGCAGTCACACCAAATATTTAATCCAAGAAAAATTAGGAAAAGAATTCTACGCATCTTGTAGTGAAAAAAAAAGATGAGTGGTGGTATATGCTAAAGACTGGCTTAGACCAAAATAAATCTTTAAAGATCTGGAAGGAAGATATATTGGCATTTTAATTGAAATAAAGAATCAAAAAAATTTATTTTGCAATATTTATTGCCCAAACGGTCCTAAAATGAAATTCATAAAGAAACTAAAAAAAGAAATAGACAATCAAAAGTGGGATGAGTTAATAATACTAGTGGACTTTAATGGGGTTGTAGACACCTCCCTGGACAAATCTTATTGCAACACCAAAAAACTCACAGGTACAAACAGAGCCAGCCTCCTTCCCAATTTTTTTTATCACAATTAGAAAAATTAAATTTACAAGACACATGGAGACATCACAAAGGTGTGACAAAAGACTACACATATTATTCTGGAAGACACAATTCTTGGTCTCGCATCAATATGGCATGGACAACTAAAACACTGACTCTAGAAGTAAAAAAGATAATGATAGCCGTGAGAACTTTCTCTGATCACTGTGCTTTGGAAATGACAATTAGAGGAAATGAAACATTTTTTAGATGGAGACTGAAAGATAATTTGTTGAAGAAAGAAAAAGATATTGAAAGGAAAAGGAAATTGTTAGAAGAATACCTAAATTTAAACAAAGGCGGAGATACATCCGATGCCATACAATGGGAGGCCATGAAAGTAGTCATGAGGGGATACCTAATTCAACAAGACAAAATTAACAGGAAAAATAAAAACAAAGAAGTTAAAGAGATTCTAGAAAGAACGAGGAATTACTTTTTAAAAACCCTAAAAATAAAAAAAATTGATTCTTATATCAGAATAACTAAAAAAAAACACCAACTCCTACAAACGGAAAGTTTAGGGTGATTTGAATGCAATATTCCTGCTTCTTGGCAGGGGGTTGGACTGGATGGCCCATGAGGTCTCTTCCAACTCTTTGATTCTATGATTCTATGATTCTATGACTGGAATGTAATGATAGCCTTTTTGCTTTTCTAATCCACATGTAAATATATGGCCTAATCTTCTCTGGATGCAATCATGTTATTACAAATCTGCTTTAAATGTCAAAAGGTTGCTTGGTCAAAGATCCAGGAAGCTGCCAGTGACTTCATAAAAATTGTAATGAGTTTGTCTCGGATTATTTGTAGCTTGTAAATGTGTTCAAGGAGCATTTCGGGTGGGTGTTGCTGTATGCTTAATTGTTCCAGTTAAAATATGTGCATATGCAAATGAATGTTGTTGATTCCTCCGAGAGAGTCACAGGGAGGGTTTGGAGGCCTCCCAGCTGCCTACTCTTTTCCTGAGATTAGGTTACGATGGGTGTTGATGTAGTGATTTCAGCTATGACCACAGTTAAGAAGTCAGTGCGTGGTGAGCATCTGCTAAACCACATCAACCAGGACAGGGAAACAAGCTCCCCAGGTTGAAGGCAAAATGATTCAGCCAAAAAGGATGCAAGCACAAGCAATACGCTTCAAAAGGTACAAGCATAAATTCATAGAAAAATATAAGACATCTTATACAGTTCTGTCAGTGACTCAGACTTCCTGCTCCCTTCTCTTATTTATTTATTTATTTGTCGTGTCAGAGCAACCAGTCCATTATATTACATTTCTAACAGAACAAAGCAAA
>NW_026844811.1:11182046-11294651 GCF_025583915.1 Anolis sagrei ordinatus
TGCTTGTCTGTTCTTGAGATGAAAAGCACATGTCTGTGTTTTAGATGGGTTAGGGATCAGCTGGTTTTCCCTATAGTAGGCAGTAAGAGCACCAAGAGCTTCGGAGAGCTTCTGTTCTACGGTCTCAAAGCTCCCTGCTTGAGCAGTAATGGCACGATCATCAGCATAGATGAAGCTCTCTGTCCCTTCTGGCAGTGGCTGGTCATTTTTCTGATTGGCTGAAATAGAAGCAAGCCAGGTGATTGTGTCTGATGTGAATGATGTTCATAATGATGTTCATATTGATGTGGATGAGGGAGTTATCGCATATCTGTTCACGAACTCACGCGATCTCTTTGATCATCTGGAGAGGCCCTGCTCTTGCTCCCGCCCCCTTCACAGGCGTGGGGACAAGGGAGAGGGGCTTCTCTATGGTGGCCCCCCATCTCAGGAACTCACTCCCCAAGGATATCAGTCAAGCCCCCTATAAAGATGTTGAGGGTTTATTTGGGAAATAATAATAAACACAGCAAAACCCCCCTTGAGATTGGAATGAGGCTCCTGCGTTTAAGAGCTCCAAAACCCAAAAAAGCTGAAGATAGAAAGTTGGCACTTTCTTCCTGGCTAAAAAACCCTTTTTGAAAACGCACTGGCACCCACCCACATAGCAATCTTTATAAGCTCATGAAAGAGAGTGATTGTGTTAGACCTCAGGCTTGTGTTTCTGAGGTACCCTTTAAAGTTAGTTCTTTAAAACATACGCAGCCACCATGAACTTCTTGATTTCTGCTTAAAGCTGCTTTTAAACCTTTAAGCACAGAGGCACACTTGAGTCAGATGTGATGAACAATAAACTATAAGGTTTATTTACAAGAACAGGAACCATGCAGGTACTAAAGCTTGGCTGTTTCAGAGATTTGTCTAGAAAGCATGTGATTACATAAATAGTTCATCATCATCATCTTTAATTACTTATTAATCGCCCTCCATCCGAGATGCTCTAGGCGATTTACATTGCAGAAATTATACAGGATAAAACACATACATACAAATATTAAAATTAACATGGGTCAAATGCTCTAGTAAAAAGCCAGGTCTTAAGTGCTAGGATAAAATGCCCTAAGTCACACATGGCTCTCAAATAGGGAGGCAAGGAATTCCAAAAGGCAGGGGTTGAAATAGAAAAGGCCCATCTGCATCTGGTGCTTTCCAAGTGCACTTCCCTAGGACCCAGTATATAGAGCAAATCGCGTTGGGATTATCGTGGTGACCTCCAATGATGGGAGAAGGAGAGATGGTCCCTAAGATACAATGGACCCTGGCCATATAAAGTTTTAAAGGTCAGGACCAGCATTTTATACAAACCACGATACTCAATTGGGAGCCAGTGTAGATGCCGCAGCACTGGTGTTATATGGCATTTCATGGGCGTTTTTGTGAGTAACCTGGCTGCAGCATTCTGGACAATACAGAGCTTTCGGGTCGTAGAAATAGGAAGGCCAACATACAAGGCATTACAATAGTCCAGCCTAGATGTGACCGTGGCATTGAGTGACTGTTGCCAGAGCCTCATCCGACAGGTAAGGTGCCAGTTGCCTTGCTTGTCGTAGATGGAAAAAGGCCTGTTTGCTTGCAGCAGCGACCTGAGCTTCCATTGTCAGCTGTGAATCCAAAACGACACCTAGGCTCTTAACGGTAGGCGATGGAGATAGAGCAGCGCCATCAAAGGTAGGTAACGGATGGGTCGGACCTATCGGGCGGCCATGCCATAGGATCTTAGTCTTCGCCTGATTCACTTTCAGTCTGCTAGCATGTAGCCAGTTCGACAGAGCCTCCAGACATAAGGTGAAATTGTCAGGTATTGACGTTACTCCAGGCTCCAAGCGCAACAGGAGTTGGGTGTCGTCCGCATATTGATAGCAGTCCAGGCCGAATCTCCGAGCAAAACTGGCAAGGGGCCTAACGTAGATGTTGAAAAGAAGAAGGGAGAGAATTGCACCTTGGGGTACCCCGAATAGGAGGGGGGAACTTTCGGAGACTTGGTCCATATATTCCACGCACAAAGAAATTAATTGAACCAATTGAGAGCCTGACCGTGAACTCCGGACATGGCAAGATGGTGAATCATTAAAATTCGGTTCTATCTGCAGATAGGGCAGAAGGGGATGAGAAAGTCCTAAAGATGAAAATCCATGTAAATAAGTACGCAATCCAAGCTAAATAAATCATTAAAAGCAATTCCAGCTATGGTACCCTAACAGGTTTCCATGTCTGATGCTGCTATTTCCAGAATCATCGTAGTTAGATGATTCCAAGGATGGTCTGATCGATTGGTCTATGTTAATCATCAACACATCGTTGGAGCAAGGAATTTTTCCATCAGGCTTATTCCAGCACTTAAGACCTTGCTTTTCACTAGAGCATTTGATCTATGTTAATTTTATCAATATCTGTATGTATGTATTTTTATCCTTTACAATTTAGCTTGTAAATTGCTAGAACATCTTGGATGGAGGGCGATTAATAAGTAATTAAATGATGATGATGATGATTTACTTCACTTTGTATTTGTGCACGTATATGTACCACAAGGGCTTGATGTTGCTGTTTTCAATGCGGTTTTTTAAAAAAAGCTCAGTCACAAGAACCAGAGTATTTTGTCTGAAGCTTTAACCTTGAATAATGTCTAATCAGTAGGATTCAGAGGTTTTCCCCCTGTCTTTCTTAAGTAAAAAGTCAATGTATCCATGTCCATTATTTCCCATAGTTTATTCTCCCAATCGTCTTCAGATGCCGTTTCCTTCGATTTCTAAAACGATCCGTGCGGCAGTGGTCAAGTAGGTGAACAATTTATCTTTATTTTTGTCGAGCTCAATGTCTTCATCTGTAATACCAAGTACGAAGTATTCTGGTTTAAACTGTATTGTAGTTTGTAAGATCTTCTGTTTGGCTTCCTGAATCATTTCCCAATATTTTCTTACTTCAGGGCAGGACCACCACATATGATAAAGTGTTCCTGACTGTGTTTCGCATTTCCAACACTTTGTTGCAACCCAGAGCAGGAAACAAGACCATAAGATAACAATCCACCACACTTGACTGTGGGAAAAAACAATCCCTTTTTATTGATGAAAAATGGTTACAAAATAGAGGAAAATGCAAAGTCAAAAAGCCACAGTAAAATTCAGCAGTCAGGAATATCCATGAATTAGATCAAAATTCCAAAAGCAACACTGTAAAAACCTGGAACCTGTTAGCAAACCACTAACCGTACTTGGAGCACTAGAAGCCTCTTGGGATGTAGGCCACGGGAAATAGGGAAATCTGCCAAGGTAATGCCTCAGTCTAAACGATGCCTGATCTAACGAGAGAACCCGGCGAGAGGCACTTAAAACTGAAGAAGCTGTTTCGTGACACGCCTCCAGGCTTTCAAGCCTGTGTTTCCTTTTCCCTTAATCTGCTTGACCTTCGCAGACTCTGCGATTCACTCCTGTTTTTCCAAATCTGTCCTTTTCTATCCTCATTGGGGAAGCCAGGTGTTAGCTCCTCTGGAGAGCTATCACCGCTTGGCTCTGCAACATTCTCATCAGAATGTGTAGTTTCACTTTCCAAGCCACTGACCTCAGAATCATTTTCATTACCATCAGGGAGAAATACATTTTCAGTAGCATCAGGAAATACAATCAGAGAATCAGGTTCAGGTTCAGCAATCAGAGAATCAGGTTCAGGTTCACACGCAGGTTGAACCCCAACACACTTGTTTGATGTCTTTTTGTACATTAGGCGTAATTTTTGTGGGGTGATGTACCAGCGGAAGAACATCTTGTGCCAATTTTCTTTTAATTCAATCGCATACCTGTATTTTAATTTTACCTTCCAAATCTGTTCCCATTCCCTCAACTTTATTGATCTCCCTACGTTCCTGGACCATTTAACCATACATTATTTTATTGATTTAGTCTCTGTGGACCATTCTAATAACTTTGTATAAATCTTGGTTATGCTTTTCTTGTCTTTTTGTATTAAGGATTCCCAAAACTCATCTTTTCCCACAAAACCGACTTGTGAGTCTTTTTTGAAGTATTCTTTTAGTTGGTAATATTGGAACCATGATACATTCCTATATTGTGAGGAGATCTCTTCTTGTGATCTTAATTGAATCTCTCCTGCCTTCTTTATTAGTATATCCTTGTAGGTGGGCCACTCCGTCCATCCTAGAAGTCTCCTTTCGCCTGCTTCTAAGGGTGAAATCCATGTTGGTGTTTTCGAGTACCGTATATTCTGGCATATAAGACGACTGGGCATATAAGACAAGCCCCAACTTTTCCAGTTAAAATATAGAGTTTGGGATATATTCGCCATATAAGATTACCCCTCTTCCATCGCACATCAATTTTTTAAAAAAAGCATCAGATTTGATTTCAATATGGTAATTTTCCTATTACTGTACCTCCTTCTCTGCCTCTCAGATCTCGCACGTGCGCACCTGCACCGCTTCACTGCAGTCTTCAGGAGTGAGATCTGAGAGGCAGAGGAGGAGGTCAGACATGTAAAAGAGGTGTGTTTGTCTGGGTCCAGAGCCACTCTATCTCTTTTTTCCATACCCCGGATGTCCCGGATGCCTGCAGCTTGCTCCGCCCTTCATTACACCTTCCTGGTGAGGTGCCTCCTCACCTCATCATCGGGACCGCATTAAGTCCACGAATCCTGATGAATGGATTTTCTTCTACCGTACTTGTACAGCGTCACCCTTAATGCTTTCATATGGCAGGGAAACAGCCATTGCCATTTTGGAGCTCCCCCCACCATATGCGGCAAACACAGATTCTCCAATCCGATTGGAAGTTTCACCACCCACTCTATAAGACTACTCCAGCATATAAGACTACTCCAGTGTATAAGACTACTCCCATGTATACGACTACTCCCGCGTATAAGACGATCCTTGGGTTAAAAAGTAGTCTTTCTTGGGTTAAAAAGTAGTCTTATACGCCAGAATATAGGGTAAATATTTTTTTGTATTTCTCCCAAATTCTTATTAATGTTGATCTTATAAAGTGATTTTTGAATTTTTTTTCTATTTTTGTCTTCTTGTACCAGAGGAACCCATGCCACCCGACTCTCAGGTTGAACCCCTCCAGTACTAACACTTTCTCTCTTTTTAAGCCAGGTAAACCCGCAGGCATCGTAATATAATTTAACATCTCGAAGGCCCAGGCCTCCTCTTTTTTATTGTCTGTCAAGTTTCTGTGTTTTATTCTCAGTTTTCTGCCTTCCCACTTTGCACTTTAGCAACACAACTGTTCAATGCTAAGGCTTCCTGCCAAAATGGAACTGTAGAGGAGAGTCTACTGAACAAGCCAGTACCTGCCGCATACCAGGACTGCCATCTGTTGAGGAGTTACGAAGGTGGAGGCATTACTTTGCATTCAACCGTCGTATATTAAGCTAAAGCACAGTTCACATGATGTATCCCTTGAAAAAGGATTAGGAAAGAGGAGGGGAAGCTTGGAGGAAGGGAAGGGAACCGCTGAACCCCTCAATAAGCTTCACGGAGCCCCAAGGGTTCTGCGGAGCACAGTTTGAGAACTGCTGTGCTAGATTAAGCTAAAATGTCATTCAAATATTGTCTCCCTTGAAAAAGGGTGTCATGGTATAAACTGCGTGGATGGCATGCATCTGACATAATTAGCCACTCCCTAACCAATTAATGACTGTCTGGGCAGGAGATGGCATTTATAATTAATTAATTCCCTATTAAATGGTGAGACCGATGGGATGCAGAGACTCAGAAGTCATCCAAGAGAAAAGATAGCCCTTTCATGCTTGTTTGTCAAGAGGATGGCATTTCTTGCCACTCTGGGGATGCTCGCGTTGTATGCCAGCCTTCTTGCTCTCTTCTGGAAGACTGCATGGGCCATTTATCATGATCAGAGAAGGCTGCACATTCCCCCGGGAATCAAATACCCCATAACACTACGAATTATGCATACTCAAATGAAATTTGGAATCCTTGCGGTAAGTCCTCTGGATTTTCATGCACTTCTCTGTGTCTTAAATACATAAGTGGCACCATCATACGGATTTTTTCTTTCTCTGTGTCATACCAAGACAAGGGCCTTCTTTTTAATTTTTTAAGTTTCATAATCTTTATTGAATTTTCCAAAAACAGTTTAAAAGAGAAGCATGGTGGTGGGGGGGGGGGGGGTGAGAGATAAAGAAGAAGAAGCAGAGAGAGAAAAAACACAGAGAGAGAAACAGGGATTTCAGTAAGGCCATAGACAAGGTCCCCCATGACCTTCTGGCTAGGAAACTAGTCCAATGTGGGCTAGGCAAAACTACGGTGAGGTGGATCTGGAATTGGTTATATGAATGAACCCAGAGGGTGATTCACCAATGCTTCCTCTTCATCCTGGAAAGAAGTGACGAGCGGAGTGCCATCCGCAGGGCTCCGTCCTGGGCCCGGTCCTGTTCAACATCTTTATTAATGACTTAGATGAAGGGTTAGAGGCATGATCATCAAGTTTGCAGACGACACCAAATTGGGAGGGATAGCCAATACTCCAGAGGACAGGAGCAGAATTCAAAACGATCTTGACAGATTAGAGAGATGGGCCAAAACTAACAAAATGAAGTTCAACAGTGACAAATGCAAGATACTCCACTTTGGCAGGAAAAACGAAATGCAAAGATACAGAATGGGGGACGATGCCTGGCTCGAGAGCAGTACGTGTGAAACAGATCTTGGAGTCCTCGTGGACAACAAGTTAAACATGAGCCAACAATGTGATGTGGCGGCAAAAAAAGCCAATGGGATTTTGGCCTGCATCAATAGGAGCATAGTGTCTAGATCTAGGGAAGTAATGCTACCCCTCTATTCTGTTTTGGATAGACCACATCTGGAATATTGTGTCCAATTCTGGGCACCACAATTCAAGAGAGATATTGACAAGCTGGAATGTGTCCAGAGGAGAGCGACTAAAATGATAAAAGGTCTGGAGAACAAGCCCTATGAGGAGCGGCTTAAGGAGCTGGGCATGTTTAGCCTGAAGAAGCGAAGGCTGAGAGGGGATATGATAGCCATGTATAAATATGTGAGAGGAAGCCACAGGGAGGAGGGAGCAAGCTTGTTTTCTGCTTCCCTGGAGACTAGGACGAGGAACAATGGCTTCAAACTACAAGAGAGGAGATTCCATCTGAACATGAGGAAGAACTTCCTGACTGTGAGAGCCGTTCAGCAGTGGAACTCTCTGCCCGGAGTGTGGTGGAGGCTCCTTCTTTGGAAGCTTTTAAACAGAGGCTGGATGGCCATCTGTCAGGGGTGATTTGAATGCAATATTTCTGCTTCTTGGCAGAATGGGGTTGGACTGGATGGCCCATGAGGTCTCTTCCAACTCTTTGATTCTATGATTCTAGTCCAAAAATACAAATGAAACAACCCACATCAAAACGAGTGACGACATGACAAGCACGGGGGGGGTGAAAAAAACAGAACAACCCCCCCCCCCCCAAAAAAACCCATACAAAATAATTAAAATTATTTTTGTGAATTTTCAGTATCTTCTTGAGGGCCTTTCCTCTTCTTTTCTCTCGTCTTCCTCTCCTCCTTCTTCTTCCGTTTCTTACTTATTTCTTCCTCCCTCTCATTATTCTCAGGTCTCATCTTCCGTGGCATTTACCTGGTTAGTTTACTAAGATCTTCTTGTTTCTTTCAAGGGCCTTCCGAAGGGCATGGGTTGCTTTGACTCAACTCATGGGGACGGACGGTTTCACGTCTTCAGCTCTGATTTCCAGACTGTAAATGTCGTTCCAGTTCTCAGTTTTGGAAGCGCCCCGTTTGATGAGCTCCAGAAAAGGTTAAAATAAGGTGGCTTGTCATACAAACTCCAGACTCATTTGTACCTGAAAATGGGACGATATTTCCTTAAGTTCTCTTCAGAGAGAACCTTTCTTTCCAAAGTCAAAACATGCTTGTTGGAAACTTCTAGAGATATTTGTATCCTCTTTGAGACCATGAGAGCACTGTGTGACACCATGGCTAGGTCCAACAGGATCCTGGGATTTGTGGTTTGTTGTGTAATCAGAGTTCTTGCTCTAAAAAGGGACCTTCTCCAAGATACAGTTCATGGTGGGTTTTCATATCCAGATCAAATTGCCCTTCATTCTTGTTCAAGGAGGTGTCTAAAAGAAATGTGTCCTATGGGCTGTGAGGCCAGAGCTCACAAGTGTGGAAATAGCAGCCCAAGTGACAGGTCTCTTTTGGACATTCCTTCAACAAGAATTGAAAACAATTTGAGCTGGGTATGAAATCCCACCATGAATTGTATCATGACATTCTTGTACTTTTGCTGAGCATCTTGAGTTATTCTGGGTGGAACCCAATCTTTCCAACTTCAGACAAGGTTGGGGAATATCCTGGAATTTGCTTGAAGCTCCAGGTTTGAGGTCAACCGGACAGCTGGATGGGGTCCTATTTGAACTGGTTCTCTGTCTGGACCATACACCAGCACAGGGGGGAAGAGAATGGGTTGTGTCCATGCTGCCACTGTTGCTGATCCCAACGATCTGTAGAGCATTACACCTGGTCATCAACAGTGCCCTAATATGACGTTGGGAGAGGCAGCAACGAAGCAAAGAAGGGAGTGAGGGAGATGGGCCCTCTCTTCTTCCCAGTTGTAGATGCTTCTTCTGATGTTGGAATGGGACACCAGCAATGACCAGGAATTCAGGTGTCTAGCTGAGAGTAGCCATGCCAAGACACAAGGTGAAGTGATGTTCTGACACAGTCTCGGTCTTTCTGGACCATATGGATGCCATCCAAGCACTGCAACAGGTGTGTGCTGAGACACACTGCTGTCTCCTTTCCAAAAAGACAACCCCAAAACCCTAGTGTCTCTGTCCAATTAGACCCTAAGAGGTGAGAAGTTCTGGTATGACAGATTTATTTGATCAGATCTCTCTGTTGGGTCGACAAGTGCCACACACTGAGGACGCAGCTCAGGGGGATTTATAGTCTTAGGTTTTAAGCCTGGACAGACACACAAATTATTTCATTCACACTTCTCTTTCCCATTGTTCTCATCTGGCGCCTCCTTATCAACAATTGACAACAGCAATTCACAACCATTTCCCCCCTTTGCTGGCTTGCAGGTCTTTTGAACTTTCTCTTTCAGCTAGCTCTTTCCCTTGTGGCTTTGACTAGAAATTTTTCCATCTCCCTCTTTTTGTCTAAACCTGCTCCTGGCTTGGTAATTTTCCATTGTTTACATTTCTCTTTGCCTCAGTCCCATCTCTTCTAGATTCGACCTAAGGCTGTCACTTTCTGTACGTAAGCCCTGTGTCCACATGACATTTATTTCTCCTTTATATTTTTCTGTAAACAGGAATCATTCTTTAAAAAAATTGGCTTGGGCAATCCATACAAATTAGTTGGGTGGTTGTACAGAAGATTTATACCCAAGTGGAGCCCAACACTGACGATCAAGGACTTGGTGTTTGATGACGTTCCGGTCAGAGTGTATTGGCCCAAAACAACTCCTTCTGGGAAGAGAAGAGGAGTGGTTGTCTTTGCACCAGGTGGTGGAGTTTTCGGAAATATTGGTAAGTTCTCCAGGAAACAGAGTTCAGGTGGAGCATATAGGATTTTTCTATGTACATAGTCATGAAACCCATCAGTAATAATCTCTCTTAAAACATGATGTGTTTTCCAGAGGGAACCGACCAAGCATGCCGCTGCATTGCCCGGGAAACGGATTCTGTCGTTATGACTGTTGCGTAAGTGACTTCATACTCATTCTGGCTCTATCAGAATGGACATTCTCCCACACTATCCGATCTATTCCCTTTCCAAGAAACTTGACTCAAAGATTTATTTATTTATTTATTTACAGTATTTATATTCCGCTCTTCTCACTCCACTGGGGACTCAGTACATATACATGGCAAATATTAAATGCCATAGACACACAACATATATAGACAGACACACAGAGGCTATTTAACATTCCAGCTACATGAGGGTATTCTGGTCACCAGGGGAGTTGTGACTTCGCCGTCCACTTGTGACACCGATGGAGTACTTCCTCATTCTTTTGCATGCTTGCTGGAGATTTTATGATGTCGTAAATTAGTAAAATTAGCCTCCCCGCATAAGCGGTACCTACATTTCCTACTTGACAGATCCAGCTGTCTTTCAGGTTGACAGCAAACTGCACAAATGGTCAGAAGCTGACTCCGACCCAGGCTGGTGTCAAACTCTTGACCTCTTGGTCAGTAGTGATCTTAATGCAACTGATTCCCAGTCCCAGTTCGGTATTTCCTTTCTCAATAAACTATTTTCCTATTGGAGAAGCCAACAAACAAAGGAAGAGGGTGTCTCTCATCCCAAATGGATGCCTTGTTTCAAAATGTTAAGGGAGATGCAGAACGTTCCTTTCCAAAATGTCAATCATGTGGTTGAAAAATTCATATCATGAGTGTACTCTGTTATTCATGGTGAATAAAAATGTATGAAGGAAAATGATCCCAGGTGATTTTAGCCTGAAGACACTCATTATTTTTTTGAAAAGATATCAATCCTTTTGGATTGAAAGACATTGGCATTTTGGAGGTCCTCCAACTCAATTCCACAATATGCTTCCACCAGATGTTGATGGTGGAAGCTTGGGTTCGCAGCTTGGGTTCGCAGCTTGGGAGTGATCCCGGATTCATCGCTGAGCCTGGAACCCCAGATTTCGGCAGTGGCCAGGGGAGCTTTTGCACAGCTAAAACTCGTGCACCAGCTGCGTCTGTACCTTGGGAAGTCCAACTTGGCCATGGTGGTCCACCCTCCGGTAACATTCCAAATAGATAGCTGCAACGTGCTCTATTTGGGACTGCATTTGAAGACAGTTCAGAAACTTCAGAAACTAGTTCAACGGGCGGCAGCCAGATTACTAACTGGGGCGGCATACAGGGATCATACCACCCCCCTGCTATGCCAGCTCCACTGGCTGCCAGTCCATCTCCGAGCCCAATTCAAAGTCCTGGTCTTGACCTATAAAGTTCTATACGGTTCTGGCCCAGCTTACTTGTCCAAACGCATCCGCCCCTACATCTCACCTCGTAATCTAAGATCATCCGGGGAGGCCCTGCTCTCGCTCCCGTCAACAGCACAGATGCACCTGGTGGGGATGAGAGACAGGGCCTTCTCGGCTGTGGCCCCCCGCCTATGGAACACACTCCCAAATGAGGTAAGATCCGCTCCGTCCCTAATGGCTTTTAGAAAAATTAAAATCATGGTTTTGGGACCAGGCCTTCGGGCAGTAGAAGTAAATGTATGCAGCATTTCGGAAAGACAATGACTGGAACGGCGATTTGGTGGACGAGACTGTTTTATTGTTTTAATGATTGTTTTATTGCTTGTGGATGTACTGTTTTTAACTTGATTTATGTCAAATTGTAGTGTATAATTGTAATTGTACTGGCATTGAATTTTGCCATTAATTATGTGTAAACCACTTTTAGTCTCCCTCGGGGTGAGAAAAGCGGTATCGAAATACTGTAAATAAACGTAACACCCGGGATAAGTGAAGGAACACTGTACATAAAAACAACACTGGGCACAGTGGACTTGAATTGTAACAGGACTTTTTAGAATATTCTGTGTGTAAAATTCAGAGAACGTTATCATGTGGATTGCGGATTCAGACCGTTTCTCATTTCTGCTTCAGGTTTCGTTTGGCTCCAGAGCATCCATTCCCAATCCCAATTATGGATTGCTGCACAGCTACTAAGCACTTTTTGAAAAATGCAGAGGAATACGGAGTGGACCCACATCGCATTGTTCTCTATGGAGACAGTGGCGGAGGGTCATTTGCTGTAGCTGTTTCTGAATATTTGGCAGGCAAGAAAGATCTCCCAAAGCTAGGAGGCCAGGTCCTCATCTATCCGGCTTTGCAGGCCGTCGATTTCAATTTGCCTTCTTATCAGCAAAACCAGTCGGTCCCTTTCATGTTCAAGAAACGGGCCTTAAAGGTTGCTACCCGGCTTCTGACTCCGAAGGAGGTCAACTTGGAGGACATCATGAGGAATGCTCACCTACCCGAACATGTGTGGATGAAATACAGGAAATGGCTCAATCCCGATGACATTCCAGAAAGATTTAAGGGCAGGGGTTACGTGCCCATGGAGCGGCCTCCGTTTAACCAAGAACTTTACGAAATCATGAAAGAAGCAGCCAACCCCATGTATTCCCCACTTTTAGCAGAGGATGACGTGATCCGCCAGCTCCCCAAGACTTTCCTTTTAACCTGTGAATACGATATTTTCCGAGATGATGGGCTCTTGTTCAAGAAACGGCTAGAGGACAATGGTGTCCCACTGACATGGTATCACATCAAGGACGGATTCCACGGAATGTTGTTTGGCCATGGTCGTTGGCCACTGGAATACCCAGAAACAAAACTCCATTGCCAGCGTATAAATAATTTCATTAACAGTATATAAAACACATGTTTTATTTTATTGTTGAAGGCTTTCATGGCCGGAATCACTGGGTTGTCTGAGGTTTTTCAGACTGTATGGCCATGTTCTTCAAGCATTCTCTCCTGACGTTTCGCCTGCATATATGGCAGGCATCCTCGGTGGTTGTGAGGTCGGTTGGAAACTAGCAAAATTTCTGCTTTCAACCTGTTAGGTGAGCAGGTGATCTGGGGCAAACAGCGGGTACTCACACTGACCTAGGCTTGAACTGCTGACCTTTTGGTCAGCAGGATTTTTCTGCAGCACAGCAGCTTAGTCTTTTGTGCTAAGCTCGGCCCCTATGGCTCAAAATGGTAAAGGTGTCATCCAGGAAACTGAACCACACAGTGGGCTTTTTTGTTGCTGTTCCCAGGGCTCATTTTTCAAAGTGTTCCATGGCCAAAAGGGTTCCATGTAGAGGTCGGGCTTTAGCACAGCAGGGTAATCACCAAGCTGCAATAAATCTTGCCAACCGGAAGGTTGATAGTTTGAAGCTTGGATCAGGGTGAGTGCCTGAGCTTTAGTCCAGCTTTTGCCAAGCAGTTCGAAAACAAATGTGAGTACATAAATAAGAAACACATTAAAGAAGGGAAGTACAATATAGTCTCGCTTATCCAGCTTTCCCTTATCCGACATTCTGTCTTATCCAAAGCTCTTATCCAACACCCCCCTTTTCCTCCATTTCCCCTTCAGTTAAAGGAGTGCTCCCCAACAGGGGCGGCGCAACCATTTCGCAGAGTAAGCATTTGCGGTATACTTTGTTTTGCCCAGGGTCAGAGGTGGCGCTTCCTCATCCTGAGGTGATGGCGAGGTGTTGTCGCCCCAAGGAGGCGGAGGAGGCAGTGGGAAAGGAGGGGGCCAGTTAGGCTCTCGGAGGAGGCGGCAGCGAGGAGGAGGCTGGTGCCAAAGAGGGACTCAGCGGCAGCGGTGACTTCCCCCTGGCCCCTCCACTCCTCCGTGTTCCTTTCTCGCCAGGCTGGGTGCCCAGCGTGGCGAGGAAGGAACACAGAGCAGCGGAGGGGTAAGGGCGAAGCCGCCGCCGCCGAGACCCTCTTTGCAATGTCCTTCTCCTGACCTTCTCTCTGCTGCTCCATGCCTTAAAACGTCCCCTCCTTGCCAGGCTGGGCTCCCAAGGCTGGCACCCAGCCTGGCGATAAGGAGCATAGAGCAGCAGAGGGGCGTGGAGGAAGCTGCCACTGCTGAGGCCCTCTTCGACAATGGCCTCCTCCTTGCCCCCTCTGCTGCTCCATGCCTGAAAGGGTCCCTTCCTTGCCAGACTGGGATGCCAAGCCTGGTGCCCAGCCTGGCGAGGAAGGAGCACGGAGCAGTGGAGGGGCGAGGAGGAAGCCGCCGAGGACCTCTTCGGCAGCGCTCTCCTCCTTGTCCCTCTGTTGCTCTGTGCCTTCCTTGCCAGGCTGGGCACCCAAGCCTGCCACCCAGCCTGGGGAGGAAGAAGCACAGAGGAGCACAGGGGGTGAGAGGGAAACCGCTGTTGCTGAGGCCCTCTGCTGCTCCGTGCCTCAAAGGGTCCCTCATCAGGCTGGGCTTCCAAGCCTTGCAAGGGAGGAGCGCAGAGTAGCGGAGGGGGAAGCTGGCGCCGCCGAGGCCCCCTTCATGCCTCAAAGGAATATATATATATATATATATTAGGCTTGGGTAACCAAGCGTTTCATTTTTTCAAATAATTCCGAAATTTCGTATAATTACGAATCAATTCGTTAATGGCGGACGCAATTGCGCAATATGCTAAAAAACCAACCAAATGGGACAGGGGGAACTTCTGAAGCTTCCCTCTCCCTCTGTTGTTGACTGTTGGTGTGATAAAACAAACAACAACTATAAAACTTGCACCAGACATGCAAAAATAATTACAAAATAATTACAAAATAATTATGAAATAAATTGAAAAAATTGTTTCAAATCTAATTTACTCCTCACACTATTCCTGCATGGCTCAATATTGGATCGTAAGCTAATTTAAATACGAATTAATAACAAATTACGAAATTAACGAACGAAACCGCCCAAGCCTAATATATATATATATATGGCTTGGGCAAGTTCGTTCGGAAGCCTCTAAAATCATAATTAATTCGGACTAAATTCACTTTTGAATCAATTTTGAGCCATGCAGGAATAGTGGGAGGAGCAATTCCAAATTGAAACCACTTACCCATTGTTCGGAATTATTTTCGGATGTCTCCCACAGTTATTTTGATTTTACGACCATTAAGCAATGTTGGCAAAGCGTAACAAACGGTTTTAAAATCTCACGGTTTCCCTTCCTTCCCTGGCGGCGAGCTGTGATGCAGAGGGACAAGGTGGGTGTGGCTAAGCACAGCTCTTCTTGAAGGCCATGCCCCCAGTGGCCATCAGGAAGAGCTGTGCTTAGCCATGCCCACCTCTGTTGTGGTTCAGTGTCCTGAGCAGCATGATGGGATTCAGATGCCTGGCTCTCCTGGCCAGTTTTCTGTGCCTCAGCCTCCAGTTGTGGCCTCTCGGAAGCGTTTCTCACAGGAAAGGAATGCAGCTGAAGAAGAGGCCAGCCAGGTGCCTTCTCACACTGATAACAAAACCGTTAGAAGGAGTTCACGGATCGCTTCCAGGAGAAGCTAGGTCAGCGAAGGGTCATGGGACCAGTGTGAGACTAGACTGTTTGATGTTTTGATGTTTAGAAAGCCTATTTAGGGGTTTAACAGACGCTGTAAACCTGTCATTTCAACGCAGCTTCTTAGCCAACAGCTTCATGGGTTTTGTTCCTGCATCGGGCTTCTAGGGCTTGAAGCCAGAGTTTCTCCTTGGGGTTTTGGACTGTGTTTTGACTTTTGCTCGAAGGCTTGTGTTTCCTGTTTCATGACTTTTGCTTAAAGGACTGTGCTTTGTTTTAACCTGAATATTTCTTGGAACTGTATTTTGCATTTAACCCGACCTTTGGGACTTTGTATCTACTTAATCACTTCCATTCTTCGGATCTTTTCCTCAATAAACTATAAATTCTATAGTTTTGTTCTGGTGGTGCTTGGGAACAAGGTGAATCCTATTCTGAGTTGCAACAACCTCGTCCCTCTGCATCGTAGCTCGCCGCCAGGGAAGGAAGAGAAACCGCAAGATTTTAAAACCAATTGTTAGGCTTTGCCAAAATTGCTTAATGGTTCTGGAGGGAGGGAGGGGCACCTTCCATTAACAAAGCAAAGGAAGCGATTCGGATTTCCTAATATTTCCGATCTTTTTTTCATTAAAATTTTGTAAATCATTTAAAAATTGAATCGCCAGCATCCCCTACATCCGAAACGGGTTTTGAACCTTTTTTTTTGGATCACCAAAGTCTAATATACATATATGGCATGGGCCAACTTCGGTCCTCCATGTGTTTTGGACTTCAACTCCCACAATTCCAAACAGCCAGTAGGAAGTCCAAAATACCTGGAGGGCCAATATTATATTTTAAAATTATCTAATTATATAATTTTTCAGTGATTGGTTGGGGGGGACGTGTGCCAAAATTCTGTTTGCTTACCCCTGAAAATTACCTGGCGCCATCTCTGCTTCCCAACTCTCTCTCCATTCCCAGTAAGTGAAAAAGGCAAGTAAAGGAGGAGGGGGAGAAAAGGGGGGAAAGATCAGGACTGGAAGCAGAAGCGTCCTTCCTTCTTCCTTCCCTCTTGGATTTCCACACTCCTCTTTCGCATCTGGGAACTTCCTCCTGGGCCCCTCTAGCTCTGAAGTGTTGCCTTTTCTTAACTTTTTAAGTACCTGTTGTTAGTATTCTAGGTGTCTAGCTCCACATCAGATGGGTAATAGTAGGAGACTGTGACCAGGGGAGCATTTGCACAGTTAAAACTTGTGCGCCAGCTGCGCCCGTACTTTAAGAAGTCTGACTTGGCCACAGTAGTCCACGCTCTGGATACATCCCATATAGACTACTACAATGCTCTCTACGTGGGGTTGCCTTTGAAGGCAGTCCAGAAGCTTCAACTAGTCCAATGAACGGCAGACAGGTTGTTAACAGGAGCAGTGCTCAGGGAGCATACAACCCCCTTGTTGCGCCAGCTCCACTGGCTGCCAGTTTGCTACTGGGCCCAATTCAAAGTGCTGGCTTTGACCAATAAAGCCCTAAATGGTTCTGACCCAACTTACCTGTCCGAACGTATCTCCCCTTACAAACCATTGAGGATTTTAGGAACATCTGGGGAGGCCCTGCTCTCGGTCCTGCCTTGGTCACAAACACGTTTGGCGGGGATGTTATGAACCCAAAGAGGTTCCTGTTCTTTGTGCAGAGTGTTCAAGGAATAGTAAGGTAGTTTAGATTAATGAGACACTTTAGAGACCAAATTTGGTTTTGACACTATTCATGTAACATTTATTGAAATACAAGCATCACAGAATCATATCAGAATCACATCAAGGAGAGCTCTCATGCGCACACACATTCATGCATACTCACGCACACACAGGCCTCCTCCGGCGAAGATGATCAGTCTTTTCCAAGGAGGTGCAGATGCTCCATTGCCATGGATCAGGAAGCATGCATGCTCTTGGGGTCCCTTGCATTTATAGACCAAAATCCATTTTTCTTTTTTTTCTTTTTAATAATCAGGTTGTTCTGTTCCTTTCAAGTCCGTTCCAGTTAAGGACATCCTCATGACTTATGCGGTACCTCCTGCACACTTACTTGCTTGACCGCACACCTTATTGTTCATTGTCATTCAGTTATGCCTTACTGCCTCCTTGCTTTGACTGTCAAGTTCATCCCATATCATGACTTGCAAGAACTCCATGTTGGTTTTCCTTTTAGGTCTGTTTCTTCTCTTCTACATACATTCAGACATTCATTCCTTACAAAACAAAATGAGAAAATGGAACTAGAACAAAAAAAATTACTACAAATGCAAATGGATTACCAATTATGCTTCAGGAATATACAAAAGGAAACAAAAGAAGACATAAGAAAAATTATAGCTAAATTAATCACTGTGTGTTTGGAATCTGAAGAAGATGAATTGGAACAAGAAACTGACCAAATTTACAGGATCTCATCATTCTATGCTAGGAAAAATAAGACGCCAAGTGATGTAATCATACAATTCTGTAAGAAAAGAATAAGGGATGAAGTGTTATGAAAGAATGGTAAAACTTCCATCTACTACAAAGGCAATAAGATCCCCATCCTTAAAGAATTCCCACAAATGATTGTAAATAGAAAAAAGAAGTACTACTTTCTTACTGAAGAACTAAAAAAAGAGAAATCAGATACAGATGGGAGAGACGTGAAGGAATACTGGTAACATAACGAGTAAAGGTATTGGTTAACAAGTGAAGAGAAGGCCAGAGCCTTTTATGAAAAATTAACGCAAGGATCAGAACAAGGAGACAAACAAGAATCTACCCCTAGAAAAGGAAATAAAAATAAAAAGCAAGATATGACTCCCATGAGTCATATCATACACTAACGATGGGACAAGGACGGGCACCAGTAACAACAAAAGACTTAGAGTCTGTAGTGGTCGGTTTGCAGGAAATGGCGACCGGGATCTCTGAATTGGATATTGGTAATGTCGGATCGGATTTAGAAGAAAATGAATAAAATGGCAGAGAGACAAATAAAGTGCTTTTCAAATAATATCAGTGGTCTTAATTCACCCCTGAAATGCAAAAAATTATTTAATAAATTGAAATGAAATAATTATGACTTAATAACTCTCCAGAAAATGCATATTTGTCATAAACATGCAGCACACCTCTCAAATATAAAATTGGGAAAGATGTATTACTCCTCTTTTGAGAAAAAGAAAAGATGAGTAATTACTTATGTAAAGGAGAACATTCTATCAGAGTTAGCTTTCAAGGACCAAGAAGGAAAGTGTGTAGCAGTAAAAATAACAATTGGAGATGCTCAAATTGTAATATGTAACATTTATGCACCTAATGAACAAAAAACAAAATTTATTCAATACTTGAGAACCAATTTGAAGAAAATTGATTAAATGACAAACTTCTCCTGATTGGTGACTTCAATGGGGTAATGAATAATCACTGGGATAAAAGCAAAATTAAAAGGAAGGGTGATTTTGGAAACAGTATCCTCCCTCAGAAATTTCACGAATTGCAAGACGAATTTGACTTAAATGATACACGGAGAGTAAGAAATGAGCAAAAGAAAGATTATACTTTTTTCTCATAGACATTAATCATGGTCAAGGATTGATATGGCATGGATATCTAAAAAAATTAGGTACAAAAGTTCAGGACTTTAATATACTTCAGAGACTTATCTGACCATTGTCCCTTGGAAATAATAATTTACCAAAAAAAATCAGTATAGGGAATGGAGGTTAAATATACAAGAATAAAAGTAGGTGATAAGGATATAACGATGGATAAAGGAACAATGGAAGAATTTATAAACAATTATATTCCAAAGAACAAATAAGTAAAGAAGAAATAATCAATTATATAGATACATTCAAATTTCAGAAAATAAATGATGTGACTAGAGAAAAGTTGAATAAGCAAATAACGGAAGACGAAATAACAAAAGCAATTAACAAAATGGACTCAGACAAAGCTCCTGGCCCAGATGGATATACAGCAGGTTTTTATAAATCGCAGAAACAGGTATTATTACGAGGCAATCCTTATTTTAAAAAGGATTGAATGAGATAATGACATTCCAAAGGATCCCTGATACATGAAGGGATGCAGAAATAATTATGTTACATAAAGAGGGCACAATAGAGACAGATATTAAAAATTACCGGCCGATCTCTCTCCTTAATATGGACTATAAAATCTTTGCAAACATTCTTGCTGCGAGGTTAAAGGAGTTCTTAAGAGAATGGATAGAAGAAGAACAAACAGGCTTTCTCCCAAATAGATATATGAAGGACAATATTCGGATAGTTCTGGACTTAATAGAATACTATGAGTTAAATCATCAGAAGGCATTGGCTATCCTAGCATTAGACGCAGAAAAAGCATTTGATAATTTAAATTGGGACTTTTAAAAATTGTTGATACAAGAATTAGATATGGGCATTTGTGCAGAAGTCATTGATACTATGTATGTGTTTAACTGTTAGAGTATATATTTGTGTTTGTAACAGTAGCTAAAACTAGAGTTTTCTGGTTTGAATCCATAGTGAGCGTTGCCAAGGAGACCAGGCAGGCTAGCTCAGGAGAGTGAGAAGTGGGCAGAGTCAAGCAGGAAAAGTTATAGGCGTCTTCGGAAAAGGGCCAGAGTGTGAGAGAGTGTGGGGGCTTGAAAAGCCTGGGAGAGAGGCATGTGTGAGCAGCTGGAGGTTTTTCAGTCTAGGAGGGCTGAAGAGAGAAACCTGGCCAGTTTCTTTAGTCAAGGAAGACTAAAGGAAGCTTGTTAAGATCCCTAGTCAAGGAAGGACTAGAGATCAGAGATTTGATCAAGGAAAGATCAAATTGGAAGGCTATTCATCCTGGGCGGTTTCGTTCGTTAATTTTGTAATTCGTTAAATATTCGTTATTTTTCGCAATTACAAAACGATTACAAAACACATTTTCAAACCCGGAAGGGTTTTAAAATAACGAAACGGCATCCCCCATACTTTTAACGAGCTTCCGCCCGTTTCGTAAATGGGATGGAGGATGCTGGTGCCCTGGGAGCCAATCCGGCGCTCCCAAGCACCCAAGCAGTGCACCGTGGCTGTTTTTGATTGGCCGGCGAGCCTTTAAAAGCGGCTCCGCGCGGCCGTACAGCTCATTGCTGCAGAGGGCGAGGGAGAGAGAAGAGGTCCGGGAGGGTTTGCATTGGGTTGGCTTGCAACTGCTTGGATTGGATTCATTCCTTGCTCATTCCTTGCTTGGATTAATTCCTTGCTGCTTAGTGGTTATTATTCCTTGCTTGGATTCATTCCTTCCTTCGGTTTTTGTGAATTTGTTTGTTAATTTTCCATTTTTAAATATTTTTTAATATTTTCTAAAAATACCTGTCTTTTATTCTTAAAAAAATACAAAAAATATTCTAAAAAAGAAAAGACTCTTCTGTTGTTGTGCTCTCTCTTGCCCTGTCTCGTGGCTGTGTTTGGTCCACATCAGGGCCAGTTTTTGGTTAAGTTTCCATTTTTGAATATTTTCTAAAAATACCTTTCTTTTATTCTTAAAAAAAACAAAAAATATTCTAAAAAAGAAAAGACTCTTCTGTTGGTGTGTGCTCTCGTTTGCCCTGTCTCGTGGCTGTGTTTGGTCCACATCAGGGCCAGTTTTTGGTTAATTTTCCATTTTTGAATATTTTCTAAAAATACCTGCCTTTTATTCTTAAAAAATACAAAAAATATTCTAAAAAAGAAAAGACTCTTCTGTTGGTGTGTGCTCTCGTTTGTCCTGTCTCGCGGCTGTGTTTGGTCCACATCAGGGCCAGTTTTGGTTAATTTTCCATTTTTGAATATTTTCTAAAAATACCTGCCTTTTATTCTTAAAAAAATACAAAATATTCGCTTTAACAAATCGATTCGTTCGGTGGCTGTGTGTGCGTTTATCATTTGTGTAGTTCCAACCAGTGCGCTCCTTTTGCCAACAGAAAGTGCTATAATACAGTGCTCGCTCATTTGTGTAGTTCCAACCAGTGCGCTCCTTTTGCCAACAGAAAGTGCTATAATACAGTGCTCGCTCATTTGTGTAGTTCCAACCAGTGCGCTCCTTTTGCCAACACAAAGTGCTATAATACAGTGCTCGCTCATTTGTGTAGTTCCAACCAGTGCGCTCCTTTTGCCAACCCAAAATATTTAATAACGAAGTTATTAATAACGAAGTTTTTAATAACGAAGTTTCGGAAGTCACTTTGCGCATGCGCAAAGCGTCCGCCGTTTTAACGAATCGATTCGTTATAACCTTAACGAATCGACCCCGCACCAATAACGAAGCTTCGGAAGTGATTTTGCGCATGCGCGGGGGGTCCGCCATCTTAACGAATCAATTCGTAAATATTTACGAAATTTCGTAAATACCGAACTTTTTTAAGGGAAAATTTTGTAATTATTTTAAATATCAAAACAAAAAAACACCCCAATTACAAATCGATTTTAGAAACAAATTTTTGCGTTGTTACCCAGGCTCATAGTAGGAAATAGGGCTGGGCGGTTTCGTTTCGTTAATTTGTAATTTGTTAATAATTCGTTAATTTTTTCAATTACAAAACGATAACGAACCATTCTGGAGCAATTTTTTAAAAAACGAATTTTTAAATAGTTTTGTAAATGCTTCGTATTTCGTTATTGTATTCGTTTCGTTATTGTTTTGAGGTCGTTTCGTTATTATTTCCGCATGTCTGGGGCAAGTTTTATGGTTGTTTTTTGTTTAATTAGTGAAAAAAAATTATAATATCACACCAACAGTCAACAACAGAGGGAGAGGGAAGCTTCAGAAGTTTTTGGAGGTTTTTTAGCGTATTTCGCGGTCGCGTCCGCCATTAACGAATCGATTCGTTATTGTTTCGGAAATCGATTCGTTAATGTTTAGTAATTTTTTCACATTTACGAAATTTTGTAAATATCGAACTTTTTAAAAGGAAAATTTTGTAATTATTTTAAATAACAAAACGCAAAAACCCAAAAACGAATCGATTTTAGAAACAAATTTTTCCGTTGTTACCCAGGCCTAGTAGGAAACATTGTTCACTAAAGAGCTTCACCTCAGTAAAAGTTAGACACAAGCTGTGTCATCTGGAAGAGTGGACTGTATTACAAACCAAGTGATATTCAAAGTTCTATAAGTTATTTAACAGCCTGCAACCATACGCTTTGTACACAATAAACTTGTTATCTTTTGTTGAAGACAGTTTCATCTCAATTAATCTGCATCTGTAGAGCCAGATCTCATCGGTGGTACCTCAAATTCCTCACGTTGGTGGCAGTTAGCTTAATTTACAAATAATTGGCCTCCCCTATAATATATTCTTATACACAATTGAGGCCTGAGATTAATTCCCTCCATAATCATCCACATCTGCACAATTGGTTTGCACATCTTCTCAATTGGTGGCAGTGGTGGGAACAAAAGGTGCCTGAGGTAAAATACCTCCATTGTTAGGTCCTGCCGTTGCCAACCTCAGCAAACGCACATTCTTCTCAGCATTAAATTTAATAATGCAATAAACACGATATACAACTCACAAAAAGCCAAACTGATGATAAATGGTCAAACGACAGAAGAATTTAATATAAACAAAGGAACATGACAGGGATGTCCCCTATTCCCATTAATATTCATACTGGCATTAGAACCATTAATGAAAGATATAAGAGAAGACCAAACTATTAGAGGAGCAAAAATTGGCAAACATGAGTATAAAATACGTGCCTTTGCAGATGATGTATTAGGAATTGTAGAAGACCCATGTAATAATTTACAGAATTGAATCCAAAAGATAAATGATTTTGGGAAAGTGACAGGATTTAAGATGAACATGGTAAAAACAAGGAGGGGACTCAAGCATGGAGCAGCAGAGGGGGTCAGGAGAGGGTCTCAGCGGCGGCGGCCTCGCCTTTGCGGCTCCACTGCTCTGTGTTCCCTCCTCGCCAGGCTGGGCACCCAGCCTGGCAAGGAAGGAGCACGGAGCAGCGGAGGGGTGAGGGGGAAGTCACCGCTGCCGCTGAGGCCGTCTTTGGCAGCAGCCTCCTCCTCTCCCGCTGCCTCCTCCACCTCCTTGGGGTGACAGCACCTCGCCTTCACGTCAGGAGGAGGAAGCACCGCCTCTGACCCTGGGCAAAACAAAGTATACTGCAAATGCTTACTCTGCGTAATGGTTGGGCAGCCCCTGTTGGGGAGCGCTCCTTTAACTGAAGAGGAAATGGAGGCAAAGGGGGGTGTTCAATAAGAGTTTTGGATGAGACAGAATGTCAGATAAGGGAAAGCTGCTGTGCTGCAGAAAAATCCTGCTGACCAAAAGGTCAGCAGTTCAAGCCTAGGTCAGTGTTAGTACCCGCTGTTTGCCCCAGCTCACCTGCTCACCTAGCAGGTTGAAAGCAGAAATTTTGCTAGTTTCCAACCGACCTCACAACCACCGAGGATGCCTGCCATAGAAGCAGGAGAAACGTAAGGAGAGAATGCTTCTAGAACATGGCCATACAGCCTGAAAAACCTCAGACAACCCAGTGATTCCGGCCATGAAAGCCTTCAATAATAAAATAAAACATGTGTTTTATATACTGTTAATGAAATTATTTATATGCTGGCAATGGAGTTTCGTTCCTGGGTATTCCAGTGGCCAACGACCAAGGCCAAACAAATTTGCGTGGAATCCGTCCTTGATGTGATACCACGTCACTGGGACACCGTTGTCCTCTAGCCGTTTCTTGAACAAGAGCCCGTCATCTCGGAAAATATCATATTCACAGGTTAAAAGGAAAGTCTTGGGGAGCTGGCGGATCACGTCATCCTCTGCTAAAAGTGGGGAAAACATGGGGTTGGTTGCTTCTTTTATGCTTTCGTAAAGTTCTTGGTGAAAAGGAGGCCGCTCCATGGGCACGTAACCCCTGCCCCTAAATCTTTCTGGAATGTCATCGGGATTGACCCATTTCCTGTATTTCATCCACACATGTTCAGGTAGATGAGCATTCTTCATGACGCCCTCCACGTTGATCTCCTTCCCAGTCAGAAGCAGGGTAGCAAGCATCAAGGCATGTTTCTTGAACAGGAAAGGGACTGAATGGTTTTGCTGATAAGAAGGCAAATTTAAATCGACGGCCTGCAAACCCGGATAGATGAGGACCTGGCCTCCTAGCTTTGGGAGATCTTTCCTGCCTGCCAAATATTCAGAAACGGCTGCAGCAAATGTCCCTCCGCTGCTTTGTCCATAGAGAACAATGCGATGTGGGTCCACTCCGTATTCCTCAGCATTTTTCAAAAAGTGCATAATAGCTGTGCAGCAATCCATGACTGGGATTGGGAACGGATGTTCTGGAGCCAAACGAAACCTGAAGCAGAAATGAGAAACGGTCTGAATCCGCAATCCACATGATAACGTTCTCTGAATTTTAGGCACAGAATATCCTAAAAACTCCTGTTACAATTCAAGTCCAATGCCCTGTAGGGATGTGCACAGTGTTGTTTTTGTGTACAGTGTTCCTTCACTTATCCCTGGTGTTATGTTTATTTACAGTATTTCTATACCGCTTTTCTCACCCCGAGGGGGACTCATTAATATAGGAGTTACGAAGGTGGAGGCATAACGTTTCATTCAACACTCCTATATTAAGGGTTAGAGAGCTAGAAAAGTCTGCTGCTGAGGCTGCTATAGAAGAGGCCGGAACATCTCCAGCAAGCTCTCCTGCTCCTGGCTTTGGGGCTCCTCGTGAGGAAGACTGCAACCCCAGGCCTTTTCCAACTGGGAGTGACTTACCCACTCCAGGAGGGGCAGCTGTGGTGTTGACGGGAGCAAGAGCAGGGCCTCGCCGGATGATCTTAGATTACGAGGTGGGACGTAGGGGCAGATGCGTTTGGACAAGTAAGCTGGGCCAGAACCGTATAGAGATTTATAGGTCAATACCAGGACTTTGAATTGGGCTCGGAGATGGACCGACAGCCAGTGGAGCTGGCATAGCAGCAGGGTGGTATGCTCCCTGTATGCCGCCCCAGTTAGTAATCTGGCTGCCACCCATTGAACTAGCTGAAGTTTCCGAACCGTCTTCAAATGCAGCCCCACATAGGATTGATATTTTTTCAAAAAAATGAGTTTCTTCAGGCTAAAATCACCTGGGATCATTTTCCTTCATACATTTTCATTCACCATGAATAACAGAGTACAGTCATGATATGAATTTTTCAACCACATGATTGACATTTTGGAAAGGAACGTTCTGCATCTCCCTTAACATTTTGAAACAAGGCATCCATTTGGGATGAGAGACACCCTCTTCCTTTGTTTGTTGGCTTCTCCAATAGGAAAATAATTTATTGAGAAAGGAAATACCGAACTGGGACTGTGGCGCAGCTGGCTGCAAGTCAGTTGCATTGAGATCACTACTGACCAAGAGGTCAAGAGTTCAACACCAGCCTGGGTCGGAGTCAGCTTCTGACCATTTGTGCAGTTTGCTGTCAACCTGAAAGACAGTTGTATCTGTCAAGTAGGAAATTTAGGTACCGCTTATGCGGGGAGGCTAATTTTACTAATTTACAACATCATAAAATCTCCAGCAAGCATGCAAAAGAATGAGGAAGTACATCTGTCCAATAGAGCATGTCACAAGTGGACGGTGAAGTCACAACTCCTCTGGTGACCAGAATACCCTCATGTAGCTAGAATCTTAAATAGCCTCTGTTTGTGGAAATTTAAACAGCCTCTGTGTCTTTCCAAGTTTCTTGGAAAGGGAACAGATCGAATAGTGTGGGAGAATGTCCATTCTTATAGAGCCAGAATGAGTATGAAGTCACTTACGCAACAGTCATAACGACAGAATCGGTTTCCCGGGCAATGTAGCGGCATGGTATGTCAGTTATCCCTGAAAAACACATCATGTTTCAAAAGAGATTATTACTGATGGGTTTCATGACTATGTACATAGAAACATCCTATATACTCCACCTGAACTCTGTTTCCAGGAGAACTTACCAATATTTCCCGCAACTCCACCACCTCCTGCAATGACAACCACTCCTCTTCTCTTCCCAGAAGGAGTTGTTTTGGGCCAATACACTCTGACCGGAATGCCATCAAACACCAAGTCCTTGATCATCCGTGTTGGGCTCCACTTGGGTATAAATGTTCTGTACAACCACCCAACTAATTTGAATGGATTGTGCAAGCCAGTATTTTTAAAGAATGATTCCTGTTTACAGGAAAATATAAAGGAGAAATAAATGTCATGTGGACACAGGGCTTACGTACAGAAAGTGACAGCCTTAGGCCGAATCTAGAAGAGATCATCCCATGAACGTTTGATGGGACTGAGGCAAAGAGAAATGTAAACAATGGAAAATTACCAAGCCAGGAACAGGTTTAGACAAAAAGAGGGAGATGGAAAAATTTCTAGTCAAAGCCACAAGAGAAAGAGTTAGCTGAAAGAAGAGAAAGTTCAAAAGACCTGCAAGCCAGCAACGGGGGAAATGGTTGTGAATTGCTGTTGTCAATTGTTGATAAGGAGGCACCAGATGAGAACAATGGGAAAGAGAAGTGTGAATGAAATAGTTTGTGTCTGTCCAGGCTTCAAATCTAAGACTATAAAACCCCTGAGTTGCATCCTCAGTGTGTGGCACTTGTCGACCCAACAGAGAGATCTGATCAAATAAATCTGTCATACCAGAACTTCTCACCTCTTAGGGTCTAATTGGACATAGACCCTAGGGTTTTTGGGTTGCCTTTTTGGAAGAGGCACAGCAGTGCCTGTTGCAGTGCTTGGATGGCATCCATATGGTCCAGAAAGACCGAGACTGTGTCAGAACATTACTTCACCTTCTGTCTTGGCATGGCTACTCTCAGCTAGCCACCTGAATTCCTGGTCATTGCTGGTGCCCCATTCTAGCATCAGAAGCATCTACAACTGGGAAGAAGAGAGGGCCCACCTCCCTCCCTCTCTTCTTTGCTTCGTTGCTGCCTGTCCCAATGTCATATTGGGGCACTGTCAATGACCAGGTGTTTACATAGTGCTCTATGGACTTTTAGACACCTTTTTGAACAAGAACGAAGGCCAATTTGATCTGGATATGAAAACCTACCATGAACTGTATCTTGGAGAAGGTCCCTTTTTAGAGCAAGAACTCTGATTCCACAACAAACTGCAAATCGCAGGATCCTGATGAACCTAGACATGGTATCACGGTGCTCTCATGGTCTCAAAGAGCATACAAATATCTCTAGAAGTTTCCAACAAGCATGTTTTGACTTTGGAAAGAAAGGTTCTCTCTGAAGAGTACTTAAGGAAATATAGTCCCATTTTCAGGTACAAATGGGTCTGGAGGTTGTATGACAAGCCACCCTTATTTTAACCTTTTCTGGAGCTCATCCAAAACTGAGAACTAGAACCACATTTACAGGCTGAAAATCAGAACTGAAGATTTGAGACCATCTGTCCCCATGAGCTGAGTCAAAGCAACCCATCCCCTTCAGAAGGCCCTTGTCTTGGTGCGACACAGAGAAAGAAAGCATCTGTATGATGGTGCCACCAAAACATGTACACAAAGACACAGAGAAGTGCATTAAAATCCAGAGGACTTACCGCACGCACTCCAACTTTGGCTCCGATATACAAAATTCGTAGTGTTATGGGGTATTTGATTCCCGGGGGAATGTGCAGCCTTCTCTGATCACGATAAATGGCCCATGCAGCCCTCAAGAAGAGAGCAAGAAGGCTGGCATACAACGCGAGCATCCCCAGAGTGGCAAGAAATGCCATCCCCTTGACATACAAGGATGAAAGGATTGTCCTTTCTCTTGGATGACTTCTGAGTTTCTGCATCCCATCGGTCTCGCCATTTAATAGGGAATAAATTAATTATGAAATGCCATCTCCTGCCCAGACAGTCATTAATTCGTTAGGGAGTGGCTAATTATGTCAGATGCATGCCATCCACGCAGTTTATACCATGACACCCTTTTTCAAGGGAGACAACATTTGAATGACATTTTAGCTTAATCTAGCACAGCAGTTCTCAAACTGTGCTCCGCAGAACCCCTGGGGCTCCGTGAAGCTTATTGAGGGGTTCAGCGGTTCCCTTCCCTTCCTCCAAGCTTCCCCTCCTCTTTCCTAATCCTTTTTCAAGGGATACATCATGTGAACTGTGCTTTAGCTTAATATACGACAGTTGAATGCAAAGTAATGCCTCCACCTTCGTAACTCCTCAACAGATGGCAGTCCTGGTATGGGGCAGGTACTGGCTTGTTCAGTAGACTCTCCTCTACAGTTCCATTTTGGCAGGAAGCCTTAGCATTGAACAGTTGTGTTGTTAGTGCAAAGTGGGAAGGCAGAAAACCGAGAATAAAACACAGAAACTTGACGGACAATAAAAAAGAGGAGGCCTGGGCCTTCCAGATGTTAAATTGTATTATGATGCCTGTGAGTTTACCTGGCTTAAAAAGAGAGGAAGTGTTAGTACTGGAGGGGTTCAACCTGAGAGTCGGGTGGCATGGGTACCTCTGGTACAAGAAGACAAAAATAGAAAAAAATGCAAACATCACTTTATAAGATCAACATTAATATTTAACTGAATGTTGTCCAGTTGGCTGTACAAAATAGAATGAAAAAGGAAATACTTTTAGTAACACCTGGCAAGATGATGACTTGCAGAACATTGGTTTTGTCTGCTTGGTTGAACAAAAATACTGTGCCAAGTACAACTGAGAAATTAGATTTGGATGGATGGAAAGATGTAATGCGAACTACTGTGCAAGAAGAAAGTAGTGAAGGAACATCAGAGAGTGAGGAAGACCCCCGTGCAGCAGCTATCAAGGAACTTATTGAAATGTGGAGGCTTTCAGGTAAAGCCGTTCCAGAAAATATCAGTGAACAGGATTTAAAGATCCTAATAGAATCTCCAACTAAAACTTCCAAAAGGGAATATTTACAATTCTTGGCTAAAAAAGAAATTCTGAAGAAAGTCCAGAAAGAAAAGAAGGAGAGAAAAAGATTATTTATTTATTTATTTATTTATTTACTTTGCTTGTATACCGCAGTTTCTCAGCCCGTAGGTGACTCAACGCGGTTCACAACAAGAGCAAAAGACAATCCAACAACATACAATATTAAAACCATTAACAGCATAGTATACAAAGTAATGACACATCAATAACAACACATTAACGTCTCGTAACTAAAATCGTGATCCAATTCGTCATCCATAATTCCGTTTCCTATATTCATCGTGTTCATTGCACTATTTATCCGAACGCCTGTTCAAACAGCCAGGTTTTTAGGCAGAAAAAAGGCAGAAAGGGGAGAATTAAATCCACCAGCTCAGAAAGATAGTGATGGTGAGCTAGAAAATACATTTCTCTTGAAGTTTTGGTCCAGATCAGAAGATGCTCTCTACAACTGGAGAGCTGCACAGGCTATGATCTTTGGTCAGCCTTTGGTGTTCGACATGGATTATGAAAACTATATGTCACGTAGAGAAATGGAAAATGCAGTAAAACAGATGTTGGAATCTGAAGGCATGAATCGTAGGGCTCTGGACTAGGCTTGGGTAACCACGGAAAAATTTGGTTCTAAACTCGTTTCGTTTTTAGGGGGGCCCTTGCGTTTCGTTTTTTTTAAAGAATTCTGAAATTTTCCTTTAAAAAAGTTCGAAATATACGAAACGGTTGATCTGGAAGATATTTACTGCCCCCACGGATGAAGAGTCATTTATGGGTTTTTCTGGGTCACAGAGTGATGGGACTGGGGATGAGGCTTTTGACTGGACTAAAGTACGAGAGGTGCAAGCGGTGTATGGGGAAGCTACATCCAGTGACACATTTGTGGGTTTCTCTGGGGCTGAAGAGTGGCAATCAGGGAGTGCTACTGAAACATGAGGAGACTTAAGTCTTGACAGGAGGTGGACGGGTTGGAGACATGGTAACAGGAGTTCATGTATGGCTCGTGGGGCAGCGGCACGGGATAATGACAGGGCGTTGGCTAGTTCCTCATCAGAGGATGAAGATGTATGACATAAGCAGGGTCAAAAATGGGTATCCTTTGCAGAAAGCAAGGTGTTGTTTTGGGATCGTATGCTCTTGTCGCTGCCTTTTTCGTGTTGGGAATTTTTGGGTCCGGGATCTGCAGCTTGGTGTTTTGTTTGCTTCGTTGGGACTGACTTCTCGTGAGTGTGGAATTCTCCTATCTTGAACCTTGGACTGGTTGACGACTACTCTGCCCGCTGGACTTTGGAAACTACGCTTCTCTGGTTTGTTTCTACTTCGACTTCTGGACTACGACTGACGACGGCTTCTCTCTCCCTGCAGTTCCTGCTTCCTGTTAACTATGTTTGCGGTTTGTTTGTTTGCTGCTAAAGACTTTATTCAATCCAGTTCTTTTTGCTGGTTAATCCGGGTTATTTCTCCTTTTGCTTTATTTGCACCAAGTTTGGTCTATGTTTTGAGTTGTTGCCAGAAACACTGAGGTTAACTCTGTTGGCACACAGAACTCCCATGAATAACAGAAAATACTGGAAGGGTTTGGTGGACATTGAATCTTGAGGGACTGGCGGCTCAGGTCGCAGCTTTGCAAAGGCAGCTGCAGCAACTCCATGCGGCACAGATGTCCCCTTCACAACCAAAAGGTCATGTCATGCTCCCACAGTGTTTTGATGGCACAAGGGACCTGTTGCCTGTATTTCACTCAAGTAGACCTGTATTTTGGGCAAATTTCTGCTCAAGAGCTACCCAATGACTCAGCCAAGGTGGCATTTATGTTGAGTTTGTTGTCTGGACCTGCAGCCAAGTGGGCTGTCTCTATCGTGACTGGTAATAATCCAATTAAGGACAACTTGGTTGCTTTCAAGGAAGCTCTTACTAATGCCTTTGGTGATCCGCTGCGTGTTGAGAACACTGGATGGGCTCTGCATCGGTTGAGACAAGGAAAATTATTATTATTATTATTATTATTATTATTATTATTATTATTATTAAACTTTATTTGTACCCCGCTAGCATCTCCCAAAGGATTCGATGCGGCTTACACAGGCCGAGGCCTCAAACAACACAACATAATAAAACAATCAAGCAAATCAAACAATTAAAACAAAATAAAGCAAAGTAAACAACAGGCACAATACATTAAAACACAATAAAACTGGGCCGGGTCAAAAGGTGGGTACAAGGATTAAAAGTGCTGATTTGACAGGAGGTGTATAAAGGGTTTCTAGGGCAAGTGCGATGTGTGGTGTGCAGCAATCATTGGTTCTAGTAAAGTGCTCATGGGACTCGGTGGTGGAGATTTCCTAATCTGGGAAGGCGCATCGGAAAAGCCAGGTTTTCAAGTTCTTTCTGAAGACAGCCAATGAAGGGGCCTGTCTAAGGTCTTTGGGGAGGGTGTTCCAGAGTTGGGGGGCCACTACGGAAAAGGCCCTGTCCCGCGTCCCCACCAAGCGCGCTTGCGACGCCGGTGGGATCACGAGCAGGGCCTCTCCAGATGACCGAAGAGAACGCGTGGGTTCGTAGATGGAAATGCGGTCACGCAGGTAGGCTGGTCCCAAACCGTTCAGGGCTTTGTAGGTAAGCACCTGCACCTTAAATTGGGCTCGGAATATAAACGGCAGCCAGTGGAGTTCCTTAAACAGGAGGGTTGACCTCTCTCTGTAAGGGGCCCCAGTTAGCATCCTGGCTGCTGATCGTTGGACCAGTTGGAGCTTCCGAGCCGTCTTCAAGGGCAGCCCCATGTAGAGCACATTGTAGTAATCCAATCTGGAGGTGACCAAGGCATGGACCACTCCGGCCAGATCCGCCTTCGCGAGGTACGGTCGCAGTTGGTGCACAAGTCTCAGTTGTGCGAAAGCCCTCCCAGACACCGCCGACGCCTGAGCCTCAAGCGAGGCACTGTGTTAGAATATTTGAATAAGTTTAACCTTTAAAGCATCAGCTGGACTGGGGAGAGAAGCCCTTTATGCTCCTGTTTACTGCAGGGTTATCTGAACAACTGCAGGACGAATTAGCTCGTTTGGAGCCAGCTACCACGTGGGATGATCTTGTTAAGAAAGTACTAAGGATCGAGGCACGCTTGGAGTTTAGAAGGAAGGGTCAACTGAGTCGGGGAATTATTATTGCTTCTAGTCCTAGTATCACCAGCCATAAAGATGATGAAGAACCCTTGCAGCTGGGAATATTTAGAAGATTAACCAACGCTGAGAAAGAGCGAAGGAAACAATTACATTTATGTTTGTACTGTGGTGGTGGAGGACATTTTGCAAAAAACTGTTCTGTTAAACCTTCTAAGTTTCAGGGGAAAGGTCAGCCCTAGTGCATCAGGAGTCCAATGCACTAGGGCCAATAGTTCAGTTGCCCAGAAGTAACAAGCATGTGTTGGTTCAAATTACACTCTTAGTTGAGAATGGGGAGAGTGTAGATACTAGGCCTGGGTAACAACGGAAAAATTTGTTTCTAAAATCGATTCGTTTTTAGGGTGCCTCAGCGTTTTGTATTTAAAAATATATCCGAAATTTTCCCTAAAAAAAGTTTGGTATTTACGAAATTTCGTTAATATTTACAAAACGTTTTGTAAAGATGGCGCCCTTTTTTTTCAATATTTTTTCAATATTTTTTTAATTTAATTATTAATTTTTAATCTGGGATAAACTGAACACCTGGGATCAGATCCTGGGATATAAGTTCTGCCTGGAAGAGCCCTGTGTCAGTCAGTGATTTATTACGGTCTTTGACCAGCACAGTACAGAATGGGGCATCGGTGCCCAAGGAAGGGAATCGCAGTTCCCAAGTAGATCAGGTATAAAAACAGATTAAAAGCAGATTAAAAGCAGATTAAAAACACGTTATATAAGAGACAAATTAAAAAGATAAAACAGACTAAACTTACAGTTTAAAGTGCATGTATGAATCTAAAATAAGGGGGTGGCTAATAACAAATATTAGACGACTGGGAAGCTATAAAAGGGATGAGAGGGGAGCATTTACAGCATTTCAGTTATTACAAATCATTCTAACTATATTCCTGGCAGGAAGTTGCCTGGTGGAGTCTGTCATCAGCTGTCTAATGTTAATTGCTGCTGCACAGAACTTGGCAACACTGTAGGTTGTCGCAGAGCAAGAGTCCGAGAGCAACAGGGAGGTGTAATATCTTTCAGTGCGCCCTGGATGTTTTAAAAGCCATGGAGCGATGAAATTAGCTCTAATGTCTCTATAGAACACACATTGGAGGAGCACATGTTCAGTTGTTTCGATGTAGCCAGACTCACACGGGCATAGTCTCTCCTGGGCAGGGGTCTTCTGGTACCTCCCCTCCAGTACTGCCGATGGAAGGGCATGGCATCTTGCCAGAGTGAAAGCTCTTCGGTGTTTAGGCACCTCCAGGTTTGCTAAGTAAGGCATGGGAGCGATGAGATATCTGCTATCTTCGCTAATGGTGAATGCTGGAGAGCAGGCTAAGTCTGATTGTCGCTCTATATCCAGGATCCGTTGTCTAATAAGAGCCTTGGCTTGGTCCCATCCCATACCTAGCAGTTGTCCTTGAGAGAAGCCTAGAGTTGCGATTTTGATTGCCACTGCCTTATTCCATGTAGACTGAAATTCATCTCTCAGAGTTAATGGAGCAAGGCCACATGTTGAGAAAGACAGATGCAGCCAATAATTGAGGGTGGCTGTCCACACTCTCGCCTCCACTCTCACAAGGCCTGTCTCTAATCGCAGGGTGGCGTTTGAGACACATCTGGGGACCTGCATCGCCGATCTTAGAAATTTTGATTGTACTTGCTCCAGAGGGGCATAGTTTGTGAAGGGACCAAGTTGGGCTCCATACATCATTTGTGCTATGGATTTTGCCTCAAAGAGCTTAAGTGCAGCTGGTAAGTAGTGGCCTCCTCCCGTTTTGAGGAACTTTAGGATAGCATATGAGCTCTTTTGTGCTGCCTCTGCTACGTAATCCATATGTACTTTCTTGGAAGGGCCCTGTGATAATCCAGTTCAAAGCAGATAATATGAAAAAAAATAAGAAAAAGAAAAAAAACTCAACTCTGGGGGGTTTTTTTGTTTTTGTACATCCCCCTGCCATTGGTATTCTGGATCATGTAGTTGTGCAGATTGCCCTAAACCTCCCTCTCCACTGCCATATACTCACGGGGAGTGGGTGGCTGGGAGTGGAGTGAGGAGGTCGGCGGGAGAGGTCGCCCCCGGCTGCTCTTGCCCCGCCCCCATGGATGCCCCTTCCTGCCGCCGCTGCCCAGTCACTCCAAGCTTGAGATGGAGCCGGGGGCAGGGACAGCTCAGCTGGCCACCACCCCACCAGTCTCCCTGATAACCGGGCCTGCCGCTCCTCCTCCTCTTCCTCCCCCCTCGCCCTCGGCATCTCCGAGCGGCGCGGCCTGAGGAGGAGGAGGAAGAGAAAGGGTCGGAGGATTGGGGGGGGAGGAACGGAAGGCCCCATGACCAGGGAGACTGGCGGGGTGGTGGCCAGCTGAGCTGTCCCCGCCCCTGGCTCCCTGTCAAGCCTGGAGTGACAGGGCGGCGCCGGCAGTGGAAGGGGCCATCCACAGGGGCGGGGCAAGAGCAGCCAGGGCAAGAGCAGCAGGCTGCGCCGCTCGGTGGGGGCGGGGAGGAAGAGGGACCCTGCTGCTGCTGCTGCTGGAGGCGGAGAAGGAGGAGGATGGGAGGAGGAGGAGCAGCAGGCTTCGATACCACCAGCAGCAGGGTCCCTCTGGCCTCTGATAGCTTCCCACGTCCCTCGCTCTCGGCACCCCTGGCAAAATAAAGTGTTCCGCAACGGCTTACTTGCTTCGCGTAATGGTTGAGCCGCCCCTGAGCCCGCCCAATCAGGAGAACCCACAGGGCAATCAGCTCCGTGGGTTCTTCTGATTGGCTCCCGGAGCTCCCAGCAAGCATCTAGCCATCTTACGTATTTCCGAAATGGACGGAAATACAAAAATATTTGGCGCATGCTGTTTCGATTTTGAAAATACACTTCCGGGTTTGGAAAAAAGTTTGATATCGTTTCGTATATGGAAAATTAACGGGGAAAAAACGATATACAAAATTAACGAACGAAACTGCCCAGCCCTAGTAGATACTTGGGCACTGGTGGACTCGGGAGCTACAGGTTCTTACATGGATGGACAGTTTGTTCAGAAACATAATATTCCCATAATGTGTAAAAGTAAAACTGTTTGGGTGAAAGGTGCTGATGGGGAATAAGTTGGAACTGGTCTAGTGACCCATGAAACCAAGGGTGTATCTTGGAAATTACAGGGGGTTGCAGAAAGTTTTGTTTGGGATATTACCAGGCTACCCAGGTATACAGTTATTTTGGGAATGAGTTTGTTATTAGGCTTGGGTAACCACGGAAAAATTTGGTTCTAAACTCGTTTCGTTTTTAGGGGGCCCTTGTGTTTCATTTTCTTTTAAAGAATTCCGAAATTTTACTTTAAAATATTTCGAAATGTACGAAATTTCATAAAATTACGAATCGATTCATTAATGGCGGACGTGATTGTGCAAAATGCTAAAAAAAAACCTCCAAACGGGACAGGGGGAACTTCTGAAGCTTCCCTCTCCCTCTGTTGTTGACTGTTGGTGTGATAAAACAAACTTATATTATATTATATTATATTATATTATATTATATTATATAATATTATATTATATAATATAATATATTATATAATATACAATTATAATATAATATAATAATATAGTAATATAATATAATAATATAATATAATATACAATACTATAATATAATAGTATTATAATAATATAATATAATATAATATATAATGTATATTATATTATTATTATTATATTAGATTGTAAAACTTGTACCAGACACACGAAAATAATTACGAAATAATTACGAAAATTAGAAAAATTGTTTTGATTCTTAATTACTCCTCACACTATTCCTGAATGGCTCGATATTGGATCGTAAGCTAATTTAAATACGAATTAATAACGAATTACGAAATTAACGAACTGGATCGCCCAAGCCTATTGGTTATCTAAAGTTAATCCATGTATTGATTGGGTTACCAAGACAATTAAGATTGGGAAACAACAGTGTCTGACAATGTCTGAGTAAGATTCAGATATGTATACAACAAAAATACCACTTGTATGACATAAACAATAATATAATAACAGTATATAAACATGCTGCACTGTTAACCTCACAGTGACAACAAACAATATGGTGCAAATTTTTAGTACAGTCGTATTTTCTTTTAAGTAGCTTGTGGATCAGCCGTCCACGACCGGTTTTGGCCTTCCTCAGGCCTTCCTCTGGTGGACTGAAATTAATGTACAAATCAATGTTTTACTCCAGTAGCATACATATATCATTAAATATCATAAGTTACAACACATTTAAGTACTTACAAAGTTATACACTTGAACAAATTCACCTCAGGGGATACAGATATTTTTGAGTCAGTGGTATCTACAACAAAGGAACGAAATGTGGCTATGAGAGTTTGAAAATTACTATGTTGAAAATGATTATATTGTAGAAATACTTAATAGGCCTGGGTAACAACGGAAAAATTTGTTTCTAAAATCGATTCGTTTTTTGGGGGTTTTGCGTTTCGATATTTAAAAGAATTCCGAAATTTTTCTTTTAAAAAGTTCGATATTTACGAAATTTCGTAAATGTTAAAAAAATTACGAAACATTAACTAAACAAATACGAAACAATAACGAATCGATTCGTTAATGGCGGACGCGACCGCGCAATACGCTAAAAAACCTCCAAATGGGACAGGGGGAACTTCTGAAGCTTCCCTCTCCCTCTGTTGTTGACTGTTGGTGTGATATTATAATTTTTTTTCACTAATTAAACAAAAAACAACTATAAAACTTGCCCCAGACATGCGGAAATAATAACGAAACGACCTCAAACCGATAACGAAACGAATACATAACGAATCCGAAGCATTTACGAAACGAATTTAAAAATTCGTTTCGTTTTTAAGTTGCTCCAGAATGGTTCGTTATCGCTTCGTTATTTAAAAAAAATAACGAACTTTAACGAATTACGAATTAACGAAACGAAACCGCCCAGCCCTAATACTTAATATTCAAGTATTTTACACATTAAGAAATTAGTAAAGTCTTCACACTTGTTATTACATCACTATTTGTTCAATAGTTCTTGAACATATCCATTAAATACCCTAAGTTACAACACATTTGAATACTTACAAAATTATACACTTGAAAGTTTGTTCTCATCAGGAGATACAGATTTGTTTAGCTCAGTGGTATCTACATAAAAGGAACGAAATGTGGCTATGAGAGTTTGAAAATTACTATGTTAAAAATGATTATTTTGTGGAAATATTAAAGTATTTTACACATTAAGAGGGTACTCACATGATACTCTGCTCTATGTTCTGGCTGCGAGTATGGGAAAGATCTGTGGGTTCCCTCTATTTAAAGGGAAAAGAACTACTTCAGGTGAAAAGGGGAAGCTCAGTTAGAGCCATAGGAGCAAGGGTTGTGAACAGCAACCACCAGATGGCACTGTGGGTGCTCTCCATGTATTTAAGTAGGGATGTAGTATAATTGAGGTCCAGAGATTATGTGTAACAATTGTACAAATTTAGTTCATTCAGACCATGTGGGTATTCTGTCCTTAATCTAAAAATCCAGTATGCTTCTCTCCGTAGAAGTTTATTGTGGAAATCAATTTGATGGGAATCAGTAACCACTTCAAGGATATGGAACTTAAAGGATTCTGGGCTATGGTGTAAATCATCAAAGTGTTTGTAGAGTATAGACTCCCTGGAATGATTTCTGATTTTACTTCTGTGTTCAATTATCCTTGATCTTATCTCTCTGCGAGTTTGACCCACATAGGAAAGATTACAACTCTAAATGAATAAATAAAGTAATCCCTTCGAGGTGCAGGTCGCAAAATGGGAAAATTTGAACTCAAATGATAGGTGTGGATGTATGAGAATTTTCGTTTCTACCAGTAGCGAACATACTGAACAGTGCCCACAACGGTAATTGCCGACCAAATTGGACCTGGGGGTCCGAGTTCTGTGGGTTACATCTGAGTGTACTAACATATCACCAATATTTTGAGTCCTTTTGTGTGCTATCAATGGGGGTCTCTCACATCCCGGGATGTCTCTTATAAGATTCCAGTATTTTCTAGCCAAATTAGACATGTTTGTAATAGGCTTGGGTAACCATGGAAAAATTTGGTTCTAAACTTGTTTTGTTTTTAGGGAGCCCTTGCGTTTCGTTTTTTTTAATAATTCCGAAATTTTCCTTTTAAAAATTTCGAAATATACGAAATTTCGTATAATTACGAATCGATTCGTTAATGGCAGACGCGATTGCGCAATATGCTAAAAAAACCTCCAAATGGGACAGGAGGAACTTCTGAAGCTTCCCTCTCCCTCTGTTGTTGACTGTTGGTGTGATAAAACAAACAACAGCTATAAAACTATAACTAACCACTATAAAACAATCTAACCACTCCTGAGAGATAGCCAGCTTCAGGTTAATAATAAAAATAAGAACAACAACAACAACAACAATAATAGCAGTCCACTTACATCTGAAGAACACTGTGAACCAACAGAAAGATGGCAAAATTTGAACACGGTGGAGTTTGGGGAAGACCTTGACATTTGGGAGTTGCTTGTGGGGGGGGGGGGGGGCGACGGGCCCTTCGCTCTTTCACCCCACGTAGGACAGAAGGGGAAAGAAGGGAGGGAAAGACAGAAGATAAGGGGAAGAAGGAAATGGAAGGAAGGAAGGAAGGAAGGGTAAGGGTAGGAGGAAGGAGAAACAGAAGGGGAAGAAGGGAAGGAAGGAAAGAACGGACAGAAGATAACAAAGAAGGAAAGGAAGGGACAGAAGATAAGGTGAAGAAGGGAAGAATGGAAAGGAAAGGTAGGACAGAAGGGGAAAGAAGGGAAGGGAAAAGGGAAGGGAGGGAGGAAGGAAACAAAGAACAGAAGATAAAGTAAAGGAAGGAAGGAAGGAAAGAAAGGGGAGGGGAGGGGAGAAAAACAGAAGATAAGGGAAGGAAGGATCAGAGCACTGTGGCTGCCCCATGAGCTACGGGGAAGCGGGGGGGGGGGGAAAAGAGCCGCGCCTGGCCAGGAAGGCGGCGGGGCTCGGGAAGAGAGGCGTGCTGCATCGGAAGGCCGGGCGGGGCTTGGTGCAGGGCCTCTGGGAGACCTCTTGGGGGGAACGGAGGGAGGGAGGGAGGACGCCCGGGCCCAAAACGGCTGTGTGGTGAGGGCCAAATCTCTGGCGACGGAGGGGTCAGAAGCAGGAGTCCTCTCTGCCTGCAACTCCTCCTGGGAAAGGCGGGGAGGCCTCTCCCAGGCGCAGTTGCTATGGCAGGCTCAGCACCAGCAGCACGGTGACGGAGTGGAGAAGGCGCCTCCTGCTTCTGCTCCCTCGCTCGAAGAGGCCCCTCTGTCTCCGTCGGTCAGGCTGGTGTTTCAGATTTTAAACTTTGGTGGAGCTGTGGCTGGCTCCGGGAGGCCCAGCAGCCGTTGCCGCCACAAGTTCCACCGCGAGATGAGGGAGGAGCTCTCTTACATGCACGTGCGCTCCCCCCACAGCTGCACGCATGTGCTGTAATGTCTTCTCCTTTTATTAAGGATTTCTAAGTTGTTTTCAGTTTTTTATTATTTTTATTTTATTTTTTATTATTGATGGTCACACCTTGTATGGTGAGGAGTTTTGTTGCCAAATTTGGTGGATATTGGCCCAGCAGTTCTTTTGTTTTTAAGCCACTCATTACGACATGAGCATTTATATATATATAGTAGGGCTGGGCGGTTTCGTTTCGTAATTTCGTAATTCGTTAAAAATTCGTTATTTTTTTATAACGAAGCGATAACGAACCATTCAGGAGCAACTAAAAAACGAAATGAATTTTTAAATTCGTTTCGTAATTGTTTCGAATTCGTTTTGTATTCGTTTCGTTATTGTTGTTTGTTTAAGTTTTATAGTTGTTGTTTGTTTAATCAGTGAAAAAAAATTATAAATATCACACCAACAGTCAACAACAGAGGGAGAGGGAAACTTCAGAAGTTTTTTTAGCGTATTGCGCGATCGCGGCCGCCATTAACGAATCGATTCGTTATTGTTTCGTTATTGTTTTGTAATTTTTTTACCATTTACGAAATTTCGTAAATATCGAACTTTTTTAAAAAATTTCGGAATTCTTTTAAATATCGAAACGCAAAAAACCCCAAAAAACGATCGATTTTAGAAACAAATTTTTCCGTTGTTACCCAGGCCTAACAGACAGCTATTTTGGGTCCTTCAGCCCTTTTGGCTAATGAGCAGCCATACAGTGTGGGAAATGTAGTTTAACAGCAGGGCCTTTTGCAATCTCTGCTATTAGGGCCTGGCCTTCACAAACTACAGTTTTTTTTGTTTTTGTTTTTTTAATTTTTATTTTCATTTTAATAAAAAAAATACAGTGAAAGAGGGAGAACAATGTGTTGTTAAAGATAAGCAGGAAAGAATAGTCTAAAGTAGACTAAAGTAGAAAAAACAAAAACAAAAAAGGGGGGTAACGAGAGGAAGGGAAGGGGGGAAAGAAGATGTGGGGGGTCAGGGGAAAGAGGGGGAGTTGTTGGCTTCAGGTTCGGGTCACAGGGAGTAAATCCATTTATCCAGTTACTTTTTCTTTAATGTCTTTAGTCGTTTTTCTCTTGTATTGATTTCTATGTCCTTCATCTCTATAATTGAATTTGCCTTTCTTCCTTCATGAACCTTTTTAGAGGTTCCCAGTCCATTTGTTTGTTCTTGATTTTATTACTTAGGTGTTGTGATAAATTGTCCATACTCATATAGTTGAAGATTTTGTTTATCCAGTCTTCAATTTGTGGAGAGCTTTTTTCTTTCCATTTTTGTGCAATTGTTGTTCTTGCTGCGGCTGTTATGTAAAGAAGATCCTCTCTTCATTTTCGGTTAAGTTCAGGTCTATTATATTTAGAAGGTAAAACTCCGGTTTCATTTCGAATTTCACACTGATGATTTTTTGGGTGTATTTATGTATTGTTGACCAATATTTCTTAATTATTTTGCACCCCCACCACATATGGAAGTGGGTGCCTAGCTCCTTTTCACATCTCCAACATCTATTGCTGTAATTTTTGTTGAACTTAGATAGGCGTGAGGGTGTCCAGTACCATCTAAAATAAATCTTATACCAACCCTCAACTATATTTGATGCTTTTGTGAATTTTAGTTTCTTTTTCCACACAGTTTCCCAGTCCTTCAATAATATTGAGTGACCTATGTCGAAAGCCCAATTCGTCATATTTTCTTTCACTCTATCCTTTTCCAAGTCCCACTCCAGCAGAGTTTGATAGAGCAGTTTTATTAATTTCTGATCTCTCTTCATTACTCTGTCCCACTTTGATTCCTTGGATGCGAAGCCCACTTTTCGATCTTCTTTAAAACATTCCTTAGTTCCTACAGTTAAAGATGGCTGTGATTAGCCATGCCCACCTAGCATTGCCATCAGAAAGCATGAGATTTTAAAAGTTCTTAGGCTTTACAAAAGTTGCTTAATGGTTGTGAAAATTAAAATAACCCTGGGAGACACCCAAACATTATAGAATATTTCAGAAAAAAAGGTAAATGATTCAAATTCGGATTCCTGCCCCCCCCCCCTTTCCTGCATGGTTCAAAACTGCATCGGAAGTCCAAATTTGTATGTTTTCTTACGACTTTCAGGCTTTTCCGAACCAACCTATCCAACTCCTAGTAGTAACCTAGCATTAAAGACATTTCCAAGATTTCCTTGTGAATTAATCAAATTTCTAACGAGGTTCTGCCGTCATCATGCCTTCAGTAACTGGGATGTCATGATAACCTTTTTGCTTTCTAATTCACCCGTAAATATATGGCCTAATCTTCTCTGGATGCAAATATGTTATTACAAATCTGATTTACATGACAAAAGGTTGCTTGGTCAAAGATCCAGGAAGCTGCCAGTTGACTTCATAAAAATTGTAATGAGTTTGTCTCGGGTTATTTGCAGCTTGTAAATGTGTTCAAGGAGCATTTTGGGTGGGTGTTGCTGTATGCTTAATTGTTCCAGATAAAATATGTGCATATGCAAATGAATGTTGTTGATTCCTCCGAGAGAGTCACAGGGAGGGTTTGGAGGCCTCCCAGCTGCCTACTCTTTTCCTGAGATTAGGTTACAATGGGTGTTGATGTAGTGATTTCAGCTATGACCACAGTTAAGAAATCAGTGCTTGGTGAGCACCTGCTAAACCACATCAACCAGGACAGGGAAACAAGCTCCCCAGGTTGAAGGCAAAACGATTCAGCCAAAAAGGATGCTAGCACAAGCAATACGCTTCAAAAGGTACAAGCATAAATTCATAGAAAAATACAAGACATCTTATACAGTTCTGACAGTGACTCAGACTTCCTGCTCCCTCCCCTGATGGGCTGAAATAGAGGCAAGCCAGGTGTTGTATGTCAGCCTGATGCTCAGCCTGGACAGCCTGTGATTGTGTCTGATGTGAATGATGTTCATAATGATGTTCATATTGATGTGGATGAGGGCCCTGGGGATGAGGGACTTATTGCATATCTGTTCACGAACTCACGCGATCTCTTCAATCATCTGGAGAGGCCCTGCTCTTGCTCCCGCCCCCTTCACAGGCGTGGGGACGAGGGAGAGGGCCTTCTCTATGGTGGCCCCCCCATCTCTGGAACTCACTCCCCAAGGATATCAGACAAGCCCCCTATAAAGATGTTGAGGATTTATTTGGGAAATAATAAAAATCCCAAACACAGCAAAACCCCCCTTGAGATTGGAATGAGGCTTCTGCGTTTACAAGCCCTCATTCCAATCTGTATTAGCCCTCAGGCTTGTGCTTCTGAGGTACACTTTAAAGTTAGTTCTTCTTTTATAACAAAATAACACAGTTTATTTATAACTTCTGGCTCCAACGCTTGTGGTTACATTTGTGTTCTGTTGCAATCTTGAGGCTTACAGTCAGTATCATTTACTTGGTTAACTTTTCTGAATAAACTATCAATGTTTCATATTCACAAACATGTTACTTGCTTTACACACTCTTGGTTAGTTCTTTAAAACATACGCTGCCACCATGAAGTTCTTGATTTCTGCTTAAAGCTGCTTTTAAACCTTTAAGCACAGAGGCACACTTGAGTCAGATGTGATGAACAATAAACAATAAGGTTTATTTACAAGAACAGGAACAATGCAGGTATTAAAGCTTGGCTATTACAGAGATTTGTCTAGAAAGCATGTGGTCACATAAATAGTTCTATGTATTGTCGAAGGCTTTCATGGCTGGAATCACTAGGTTCTTGTGGGTTTTATCGGGTTATAGGGCCATGTTCTAGAGGCATTTCTCCTGACGTTTCGCCTGTATCTATGGCAAGCATCCTCAGAGGTAGTGAGGTCTATACAGAGTTGTTAGAAGGAAAAAGAGCCCAACATTGTTTGAAGAGAGGACACAACTTGTAGTACCTCAGAAGTATCGTGCTAAGATATTTAAGTTGGCTCACTATGTATGTTGTAACTCAGCGTGTGCCTTCTGTATCTACTAGTGCTAGTAGGAGGAAACGAGGCTTGGAAGAGGAGGACGCTCAGCAGCAGCTGAAGCGCATTAGGGAAATGTTCCCAAAATCTAGTGATGAGGAAGACTTTCAGGGGTTTACTCATGAGGAGATGGAGGATTACCGTGGTGTAAAGCGAGTAGCACGCAGTTCTGATAGCGATGAGGAATCCATTTCCAAGCGTCTTAAAGACATAGCAGATAGCTACTGGTCTGAAAGTGATGAGGAAGAGCTGGACTGGACTAGGGTCCAGGAGGTTCAGGATGTGATTAATGTTCCAACCTCCAGTGGGGAGTTCCAAGGGTTCACAGACTCATGGGTTTCGGATACTGCTTCTCAGGATGCAGCCCGAAGTGCAGATTGGCAACAATGGAGGGAATGCAGTTCACCTGTGGAACTGGATGCACTTGGAAGCGAATCTAGTGATTCTGATGGGATTTAAGGAGTAGCCTTGGGTCCATCATGTTGCAGAGTTCAAAGCGTCGTGTACCCTGCTGTTAACTCTTGCCTTGAGTCCTTGTATCCAGAATCGTGTTTCCGTGATCGTGCTGACTACTTTGCCTGGCTTGGAACCGTGAGTCTTGTCTCCTGCCCTGACCTCTGGACCGTCTTGACCATTCTACAATCCTGAATGTCTCCAGCGTGGACTTCGGACCGCTCCTCATACTGCTTTTTGTGTTGTGATTTTTGAACTGACTGTATTCCGTTCTAACCACGAACTGTTTTGCCTGCTTTACTTCTGTTTTCCTTTTTGCTGCCCAGACTGCCTGGGTTACTGTTTGTTTACATTCCTGCAAGCCGCAGGCTCTTTTGTTTACACGCTCTGCTGAGAAGAGCCCTTTGACTTGTTAATTGCCATTAAACACCCTTTGTTAACCTTTAAGCTGCTGTTTTGCCTCGTTGCTTTGACTGGGTCTTGACAATGTACCTTTTAGCGGCCATTTAGGCATTAAAAAGACAAAGGAGAAAATACAAGCCTGTTTCTTTTGGCCAAACATGGGTCGGGACGTCACCACTTACTGCAAGACATGTGAGACGTGTCAGTTAGTGGGGAAAGCAAAGGATAAGACAAAGGCGCTTTTACAATCCATCCCTATTGTCACCACACCAAAATGTGACTGGATAAGTTAGAGTGGGCAGAGCCTAACTTGGCAGGAGGGGAAAAAAATTCTTTAAGGAGAGGCTTTAAGGAGAGAAACAGGCTTGTATTCTCTCCTTTGTCTTTTTAATGCCCAAATGCCCGCTAAAAGGTACATCGTGAGCCAACTTAAATATCTTAGCACGATACTTCTGAGGAACTACAAGTTGTGTCCTCTCTTCAAACAATGTTGGGCTCTTTTTCCTTCTAACAACTCTGTATAACTTATTCCCCACAGTCTTAAAAATATAAGGCTTTTCCTCAATGGGTTTAACATTTTCTGGTGCCACTTCATCCCACAGAGTTCTCAAAGTTTCATAATGCTGTTGGGCTAACTCAAACCGTTCAGCATGACTGAAATCTAACTGAATCATAGAATCATAGAACCAAAGAGTTGGAAGAGACCTCATGGGCCATCCAGTCCAACCCCATTCTGCCAAGAAGCAGGAATATTGCATTCAAATCACCCCTGACAGATGGTCATCCAGCCTCTGTTTAAAAGCTTCCAAAGAAGGAGCTTCCACCACACTCCGGGGCAGAGAGTTCCACTGCTGAACGGCTCTCACAGTCAGGAAGTTCTTCCTCATGTTCAGATGGAATCTCCTCTCTTGTAGTTTGAAGCCATTGTTCCGCATCCTAGTCTCCAGGGAAGCAGAAAACAAGCTTGCTCCCTCCTCCCTGTGGCTTCCTCTCACATATTTATTGAACTGAAAAGGAAGCTCTGCGCCATTTTCTTCTGCTTGCGAGCTAGAAGGCCTTTCTGTGGCAACATTTGCCTCAGGTTTTCCCTCCATTTCTCTCTGGCTCCTAGTAACAATGTTGATATAATGACAGTGTTCAGCCAAATCATTCCCAAGCAAAACTGGCACATCAAAACGCCCGTTCTCCATTTTCCAGTAAATCTCTGGTATTCCCCTGGAATTTCAGCAATGGGGACAACAAAAATGGGGCCACCAAATCCCTTCAGCTGATATTTTTGGCCTGGAACCAACTGTTCATTTTTAGCCAGCTCTGGCTGGATCAAAGACACCTTAGCTCCTGTATCTCTCAGGCCTAAAAGTGTTTTATCTTCCACCTTCACAATCTCCAGATAATCCCTGAGTGTCCAAGTGTTCAGTTCTGTGTGAAACAAAGGTGCACACAGACAGACTCTCAACCTCAGGTTGAATGACATCCTGAGCCCATTTTGTTGACAACGGTGAGGTGGATCTGTAATTGGTTAAATGGATGAACCCAGAGGGTGCTCACCAATGCTTCCTATTCATCCTGGAAAGAAGTGACGAGCGGAGTGCCGCAGGGTTCCGTCCTGGGCCCGGTCCTGTTCAACATCTTTATTAATGACTTAGATGAAGGGCTAGAAAGCATGATCATCAAGTTTGCAGACGACACCAAATTGGGAGGGATAGCCAATACTCCAGAGGACAGGAGCAGGATTCAAAACGATCTTGACAGATTAGAGAGATGGGCCAAAACTAACAAAATGAAGTTCAACAGTGACAAATGCAAGATACTCCACTTTGGCAGGAAAAACGAAATGCAAAGATACAGAATGGGGGATGCCTGGCTAGAGAGCAGTACGTGTGAAAAAGATCTTGGAGTCCTCGTGGACAACAAGTTAAACATGAGCCAACAATGTGATGTGGCGGCAAAAAAAGCCAATGGGATTTTGGCCTGCATCAATAGGAGCATAGTGTCTAGATCTAGGGAAGTAATGCTACCCCTCTATTCGCTTTGGTTAGACCACACCTGGAATATTGTGTCCAATTGTGGGCACCACAATTCAAGAGAGATATTGACAAGCTGGAATGTGTCCAGAGGAGGCGACTAAAATGATCAAGGGTCTGGAGAACAAGCCCTATGAGGAGCGGCTTAAGGAGCTGGGCATGTTTAGCCTGAAGAAGAGAAGGCTGAGAGGGGATATGATAGCCATGTATAAATATGTGAGAGGAAGCCACAGGGATGAGGGAGCAAGCTTGTTTTCTGCTTCCCTGGAGACCAGGATGCGAAACAGTGGCTTCAAACTACAAGAGAGGAGATTCCATCTGAACATGAGGAAGAACTTCCTGACTGTGAGAGCCGTTCAGCAGTGGAACTCTCTGCCCCAGAGTGTGGTGGAGGCTCCTTCTTTGGAAGCTTTTAAACAGAGGCTGGATGGCCATCTGTCAGGGGTGATTTGAATGCAATATTCCTGCTTCTTGCAGAATGGGGTTGGACTGGATGGCCCATGAGGTCTCTTCCAACTCTTTGATTCTATGATTCTATGATTCTATATACATGTGCAAAGAGTTTGATAGTTATCTGGCTTGGGAAATAGCTAGAGGGACCTTGACTGTGATGTCCTTTCCTAAGGGGTTATGCAAACGGAGGGCATGGAGTGGTAGCTGCTATCTAGATATATTTTGATACATTTCGTTTATACAGTTTACACAATTTATACTTTTGGTAATTGAAACGGTACATTAAAGATACAATTTACACAAAAATAATCAAATTGAAAACATTTTATTAAAGGGTCCGATTTGATAAGAATTTTTATGGTCCAGCTGCTGCTAGGTCCATTCCACATTTTGCAGCTTTGGAACTGTGGAAACTGTTTTAATTTTTAAAAGAAAAAAATTGTATTATTTGCTTGAAGTCTCTTGAGGTATTGAAGACAACAGTTTACAGTAGTTTATAAACTAGTAAAGAAATTCATGAGGTGTTGGAGATGGATTTTCTGTTAGCCGTTATCCCATGGAATTGAGATGGAAACCCCCCCTGCTCCAATTATGCATTAACGATCAACACAAACCAATCAGTCAACCCATCCCTGGCCAATTTAATAAGCCAAGACGGGCAAGGGTCTAAAGCGGACATGGTTGACCTCACAGCACCAAGGATTTCCTCCACTGTCTCAGGAAGAACAAGCCTAAAAGAATCCCACAAAATTGGACAAGCAGTCACCTCCCCTGGCACTGTGATAAAATTGGAGTCCACCTCAAGGTGTATCTGAGCAACTTTGCCTGCAAAATGGTGTGCAAACTCGCAATACCGAGTTGTTGGGTCATCAAAGGTCTCCTCCACCACAGGTGGGTGAAGGAGCTCCCCGACAACCCGAAACAGCTCCGATGATCTATTGGATACAGACACTATAAAGTACACTTTCATGACTGCCCACTATACGGGCAGTCATGAAAGACTCCCTGGCTACACGTATAGCCACGGTATAAGCCCTAAGAGAGGCTTTAGCCCGTGCTTGGTCAGATGCGTCTCGAGATTTCCTCCATATGCACTCTAGCCCCCTTCTCGTGTGTTTCATCACAGCCAGCTCCTCGGTGAACCTCGGGAGCAATCATGTCTATTGCCGTGGTCATCTCACTGTTATAGTGATCAACCAAGGTGTCAACAGAATCGCCAGGTTCCATGGCAGGAAGAGCCCCAAGATTCTTCAGGAATCCATCCGGATCTATCAGTCTCCTGGGGTGGACCATCTTAATTGATCCTCCACCCCTGGGAAGGTTAGAGGTCACAAATAGCCTAAAACTGATCAGATGATGGTCAGACCATGACAATGGAAGGATGTTTTGTTCTTCCACTCTGACTGTTCCACTGTCCGCTACAAAAACTAGGTCGAGTGTATGTCCAGCCTGATGGGTGGGTCCAGATATAATTTGTGAGAGCCCCATGGTCATCATGGCGGCCATGAAGTCCCGAGCTGCTCCTGTTAAAGAGGTCTCAGCGTGGATGTTAAAGTCTCCCAGCACAATCAAGTGCCGGGAGACCAGGGCCGAATTAGAGACCAAATCTGCTAGCTCAGGCAGGGAGACTGCTGAGTTGCGGGGTGGGCGGTACACCAGCAGAAACCCCAAGCGATCACGTTTCCCCACCCTCAGGTGAATACACTCGAACCCAGATGATTGCGGAACAGTGTATCTGACTACGGCGATGGACTGCCGAAAGACTATTGAGACCCCCTCCTCCCCGCCCGCCAGACATAGCCTGCTGGTGCACCCCGAAACCAGGAGGGCACAGTTGGGTGAGATTTACCCCACCCAGCTCATCCAGCCAGGTCTCAGTGATGCAGGCCAGGTCAGCTCACTCATCCATGATCAAATCCTGGATGGCAGCGGTCTTACCATTGACGGACCTGGCGTTTACCAGCAGGACCTTAAGTCCGGAGGGACTGCCATGGAGTCTACCACAACCTACCTTCTCCAGGGTCGCAAGAACTCGATTGCGCTTCTCCCTGGCAAATTTGTGACCTGCGAATCTCCTCACCCACACAACCTGAATGTTGATAACCTCTTCCGGAACCCCTCCCTCTCCCTGGGAGTTAACCTCCTTGGCTAGTCAGCTCTCGGCAGGATGGGGGCTCGATCGTGGGCTACTCTGGGAGTCGTGAGCAGATGTTTCTGATGTTGTCAGAGAAAGGGAATTATCAAGGGAACTGAGGGGGCTAAAAAGAGGGAGTGTCCTTGGGCGGGAGAGTGTGGCCGATTGGGGAGGGGCAGCTGATATGGATGGAGTTTCGAACTGAAACACTCCAGAAGGGTCCTAACTGGGGAACCATTTGTGGATTTATCATTGGAACCAGATGGTACATGGTGATATGGTTCCAACCTGTTGACAAGGGGGCAAACATAGGGATCCACAAGTACCTTCCTGATGGTAATACCACACTTTTTAAAGTGAGATCAAATCGCTAAAAGCTCACCAGGCTATAAGTTGTCTTCAGGTGTTATTAAAAGACAAGTAGAGTGATCATATGACTGATAGTCTCTACGTAACCAAGTTACGGCCTTCACTCCGACATCTGATGGTCTCTTTGATAAAAGTTTTGCCAGAGAGTTACAGACTGCCCTCTTTGAGGTCCATCTACCTCTATCGATCATCAAATCAGAGATTTCCACCGTGATCTTATCCGTTCTCAAAATCTGTTGTTCTTGGCCACAAGCTATGATGGAGTCAACAATAGTCAGTCCCTCAAACCCCTCCAGTATGTTCAGCTGCCAATCAGTTTCTCACTGTTTGCTGTGTGCCATAGAGAAGAGTAGGAAAGGGTTATGGGAGAGGCATATTCCACACCAATGGAGAGAGTCAGAAACACTGGGGTGCCTGTAGTGGAGAACAAACAGAAAATCTAGTGGAAGATTGTCCCTGAATATATCATTGGAGAGAGGGCCATTGGTGTCTCCTGAGTGGTGAAAGCTACAGTGGTTTGTGGAAGTGGGCACCCCTGTCATATACACACATACATATTTTCACTTTTATTATGTGTATAGATACACACACACACATAGAAACGCACACATAGATAAATTGATTTTAATGCAAGAGTAGGACAAAGCTTCGGCCTGTGGCCAGGGACCATAGGAAAAGGTGGGGTTGGAAACAGCAACTCGAATGGCATGCTGCTTCTCACCAAGCACAATTTTGTCATCACCAACACGCTCTTCCATCAGGGTGGGAGAAAGAGCTCTTGTCTGTTGGAGGGAGGTGTGAATGTTTCAGTTGGCCACCTTGATTAGCATTGGATGGCCTGACAATTTTAGGTGTGGTTTGTTACTGCCTGGGAGAATCCTTTCTCGATGTCCAATTGTAAGGTGGCCAATTGAAACGTTCACACTTAGCTTCAACAGACAAGAGTTCTTTCTCCCACCCTGGACTTTCCACAGATATATAAACCCAATTTTGCTAACTTCCAATAGACCTCACAACCACAAAGGATGCCTGCCATAGATGCAGGTGAAACGTCAGGAGAGAATGCTTCTAGGAAATGGCCATACAGCCTGAAAAACCTAAAACAACCCAGTGATTCCAGCCATGAAACCCTTCGACAATAAAATAAAACATGTGTTTTATATACTGCTAATGAAATTATTTATATGCTGGCAATGGAGTTTCCGTGTAGGGTATTCCACTGGCCAACTACGAAACCTAAACAATGATCCGTGGAATTCGTCCTCGAGGTGATACCACGTCACTGGGACGCCGTTGTCCTCTAGCCGTTTCTTGAACAAGAGCCCGTCATCTCGGAAAATATCGTATTCACAGGTTAAAAGGAAAGTCTTGGGGAGCCGGCGGATCACGTCATCCTCTGCTAAAAGTGGGGAATACATGGGGTCGAGGGATTCTTTTATGGTTTCGTAAAGTTCTTGGTTAAAAGGAGGCCGCTCCATGGGCACGTAACCCCTGCCCTTAAATCTTTCTGGAATGTCATCGGGATTGACCCATTTCCTGTATTTCATCCACACATGTTTGGGTAAATGAGCATTCTTCATGATGCCCTCCACATTGATCTCCTTCCCAGTCAGAAGCAGGGTAGCAAGCTTCAAGGCCTGTTTCTTGAACAACAAAGGGACCGAATGGTATTGCTGATAAGAAGGCAAATTGAAATCGATGGATTGCAACATCGGATAGACGAGGATCTGGCCTCCTAGCTTTGGGAGATCTTTCCTGACTGCCAAATATTGACACACGACTGCAGCAAATGTCCCTCCGCCACATTCACCATAGAGAACAATGCGATTTGGGTCCACTCCGTATTTCTCTGCATTTTTCAAAAAGTGCTTAGTAGCTATGCAGCAGTCCATCTCTGGGATTGGGAATGGATGCTCTGGAGCCAAACGAAACCTGAAGCAGAAATGAGAAACGGTCTGAATCCGCAATCCACATGATAACGTTCTCTGAATTTTAGGCACAGAATATCCTAAAAACTCCTATTACAATTCAAGTCCAATGCCCTGTAGGGATGTGCACAGTATTGTTTTTGTGTACAGTGTTCCTTCACTTATCGCGGATGTTACGTTCCAGGACCATCCATGATAAGTGAAAATCCGTGAAGTAGGGACACTATACAGTATATGTACTGCCTCAGCATGTGTGCGGAGTACGATCTCCCCCTCCCCCTCTCTCACTCAATCCCTTTGCCTTCTCTCTCCTCTTTTCCCCTCCCTCCCTCCCCCTCCCCTTGCACACCACACTTCCTACCCCTCCTCGCAAGCCTGGCTCCCCCTAACCTCCTCCTTCCCTGCTTTCACACTCCTTCTTTGCTTTCCAGTGGCTGCGCGGGGAAACATGGTATCTGAGTGGATTATGTGAATAAAATAGTACACTCATGATATGAATTTTTCAACCACATGATTGACATTTTGGAAAGGAACGTTCTGCATCTCCCTTAACATTTTGATACAAGGCTTCCATTTGGGATGAGAGACACCCTCTTCCTTTGTTGGTTGGCTTCTCCAATAGGAAAATAGGTTATTGAGAAAGGGAATACTTCTTCGGAAACATTCAGTCAAGTTTCTTGGGAAAGGAATGCATCGAATTGTGTGTGAGAATGTCCATTCTGATAGAGCCAGAATGAGTATGAAGTCACTTACGCAACAGACATAACGACAGAATCCGTTTCCCGGGCAATGTAGCGGCATTGTGCGTCACTTATCCCTGAAAAACACACCATGTTTCAAGAGACATTATTACTGATGGGTTTCATGACTATGTACATAGAAAAATCCTATATATTCCACCTGAACTCTGATTCCTGGAGAACTTACCAATATTTCCCATAATTCCACCACCTGTTGGAATGAGAACCACTCCTCTTCTCTTCCCAGAAGGAGTTGTTTTGGGCCAATACACTCTGACCGGAATGTCATCAAAAATCAAGTCCTTGATCGTCAGTGTTGGGCTCCACTTGGGTGTAAATGTTCTGAACAACCACTCAACCAATTTGAATTGATTGCGCAAGCCAACTTTTTTAACAAATGTTTTCTGTTAACAGAAAAAATATAAAGGAGAAATAAATGTCATGTGGACACAGGGCTTACGTACAGAAAGTGACAGCCTTAGGCCGAATCTAGAAGAGATCATCCCATGAACGTTTGATGGGACTGAGGCAAAGAGAAATGTAAACAATGGAAAATAATAGGGCTGGGCGGTTTCGTTTCGTTAATTCGTAATTCGTTAATAATTCGTTAATTTTTTCAATTACAAAACGATAACGAACCATTCTGGAGCAATTTTTTTAAAAAACGAATTTTTAAATAGTTTTGTAAATGCTTCGTATTTCGTTATTGTATTCGTTTCGTTATTGTTTTGAGGTCGTTTCGTTATTATTTCCGCATGTCTGGGTCAAGTTTTATGGTTGTTTTTTGTTTAATTAGTGAAAAAAATTTATAATATCACACCAACAGTCAACAACAGAGGGAGAGGGAAGCTTCAGAAGTTTTTGGAGGTTTTTTAGCGTATTTCGCGGTCGTGTCCGCCATTAACGAATCGATTCGTTATTGTTTCGGAAATCGATTCGTTAATGTTTTGTAATTTTTTTCACATTTACGAAATTTCGTAAATATCGAACTTTTTAAAAGGAAAATTTTGTAATTATTTTAAATAACGAAACGCAAAACCCCAAAAAACGAATCGATTTTAGAAACAAATTTTTCCGTTGTTACCCAGGCCTAGAAAATAACCAAGCCAAGAACAGGTTTAGACTAAAAGAGGGAGATGGGAAATTTCTAGTCAAAGCCACAAGGGAAAGAGTTAGCTGAAAGAAGAGAAAGTTCAAAAGACCTGCAAGGCAGCAAAGGGGGGAAATGGTTGTGAATTGCTGTTGTCAATTGTTGATAAGAAGGCATCAGATGAGAACAATGGGGAAGAGAAGTGTGAATGAAATAGTTTGTGTGTCTGTCCAGGCTTAAAACCTAGGACTATAAAACCACCTGAGCTGCGTCCTCAGTGTGTGGCACTTGTCAACCCAACAGAGAAATCTGATCAAATAAATCTGTCATACCAGAACTTCTCACCTCTTAGGGTCTAATTGGTCTAATTTTGGTTGCCTTCCAAAAAGGAAACCCAAAACCCTAGGGTTTTCGGGTTGCCTTTTTGGAAGGGACACAGCAGTGTGTCTCAGCACATTAACAAACCTGTTGCAGGGCTTGGATGGCATCCATATGCTCCAAAAAAAACCGACTGTGTCGGAACATCACTTCACCTTTTGTCTTGGCATGGCTACTCTCAGCTAGCCACCTGAATTCCTGGTCATTGCTGGTGCCCCATTCTAACATCAGAAGAAGCATCTCTATAACTGGGAAGAAGAGAGGGCCCATCTCCCTCCCTACCTTCTTTGCTTCGTTGCTGCCTCTTCCAACATCATATCGGGGCACTGTCGACTACCAGTTGTTTACATAATGCTCTATGGACCGTTGGGATCGGCAACAGTGGCAGCATGGACACAATCCATTCTCTTTCCCCCTGTGCTGGTGTATGGTCCAGACAGAGAACCAGTTCAAATAGGACCCAATCCAGCTGTCCAGTTGACCTCAAACCTGGAGCTTCAAGCAAATTTCAGGATATTCCCCAACCTTGTCTGAAGTTGGAAAGAGTGGGTTCAATTCAGAATAACTCAAGATGATCAGCAAAAGTACAAGAGTGTCGTGATACAATTCATGGTGGGATTTGATACCCAGCTCAAATTACCTTCAATTCTTGTTGAAGGAATGTCCAAAAGAGACCTGTCACTTGGGCTACTATTTCCACACTTGTGAGCTCTGGCCTCACAGCCCATAGGACACATTTCTTTTAGGCATCTCCTTGAACAACAACGAAGGGCAATTTGATCTGAGTATGAAAACCCACCATGAACTGTATCTTGGAGAAGGTCCCTTTTTAGAGCAAGAACTCTGATTCCACAACAAACTGCAAATCCCAGGATCCTGTTGGACCTAGCCATGGTATCACAGTGCTCTCATGGTCTCAAAGAGGATACAAATATCTCTCGAAGTTTCCAACAAGCATATTTTGACTTTGGAAAGAAAGGTTCTCTCTGAAGAGAACTTAAGGAGATATCGTCCCATTTTCAGGCACCTGGAACAAATAGGTCTGGAGTTTGTATGACAAGCCACCTTATTTTAACTTTTTTGGAGCTCATCAAACTGGGCGCTTCCAAAACTGAGAACTAGAACCACATTTACAGGCTGGAAATCAGAGCTGAAGATTTCAAACCATCCATCCCCATGAGCTGAGTCAAAGCAACCCATGCCCTTCAGAAGGCCCTTGTCTTGGTGCGACACAGAGAAAGAAAGCATTCGTATGATGATGCCATCGAAAAATGTACATTAGACAAAGAAAAGTGCATTAAAATTTCAGAGGACTTACCACAAGTGATCCAATTCTCATTTTGGTATGCATAATTCGTAGTGTTATGGGGTATTTGATTCCCGGGGGAATGTGCACCCTTCTCTGATCACGATAAATGGCCCATGCAACCTTCAAGAAGAGAGCAAGAAGGCTGGCATACAAGGCGAGCATCCCCAGAGAGGCAAGAAATGCCATCCTCTCGGAAAACAAGCATGAAAGAACTGTCCTTTTTCCTGGATGACTTCTGAGGTTCTGCATCCCATCAGTCTCCCCATTAAATAGGGAATTAATTAACTGAGAAATGCCATCCTCTGCCCAGACAGTCATTAATTGGTTAGGGAGTGGCTAATTATGTCAGACGCATGCCATCCATACAGTTTATACCACGACACCCCTTTTCAAAGGAGACAATATGTGAACTACAATGTACGTTAATCAAGCACAGCAGTTCTCAAACTGTGCTCCACAGAGCCATTGGGTCTCCGTGAGGCTTATGGGGGGGGGGGGTCAGCGGTTCCCTTCTCTTCCTCCAAGCTTCCCCTACTCTTTTCTAATCCTCTCTCATGGGATACATCATGTGAACTGTGCTTTAGCTTAATATACCAGGGTTGAATGAAAAGTAATGCCTCCACCTTCGGAACTCCTCAACAGATGGCAGTACTGGTATGCAGCAGGTACTGGCTTGTTCAGTAGACTCTCCACTACAGTTCCATTTTGGCAGGAAGCCTTAGCATTGAATAGTTGTGTTGTTAAAGTGCGAAGTATGGAACCCTGTGCAGATGGTCGGTCAATGCGACTTAAGCAACGTGCAGTCTTGGAACAGTTTCTCCCCGTAAAGATGTTCAATGTATTGTCGAAGGCTTTCATGGCCGGAATCACTGGGTTGTTGTAGGTTTTTTCGGGCTATATGGCCATGTTCTAGAGGCATTTCTCCTGACGTTTCGCCTGCATCTATGGCAAGCATCCTCAGAGGTAATGAGGTCTGTTGGAACTAGGAAAAATGGGTTTATATATCTGTGGAATGACCAGGGTGAGACAAAGGACTTTTGTTTGCTGGGGCTAGCTGTGAATGTTTCAGCTGATCACCTTGATTTGCATTCAATGGCAATTTCAACAGAAAGGAAGAAACCATGAAAATGAACAAAATCTGGCTACCAGTATTAAAAAACTCAAAAATTACAGCAGAAAAACAACAGAGGGGAAACAAACAGGCACATGAAATCACCCTCAACAAAAGATTCCCCCCAGGCGCTACCAAGCCATTGAATGCAAATCAAGGTGATCAGCTGAAACATTCACAGCTAGCCCCAGCAAACAAAAGTCCTTTGTCTCACCCTGGTCATTCCACAGATATATAAACCCTTTTTCCTAGTTCCAACAGACTCTTACTAGGGCTGGGCGGTTTCGTTTCGTTAATTCGTAATTCGTTAATAATTCGTTAATTTTTTCAATTACAAAACGATAACGAACCATTCTGGAGCAATTTTTTTAAAAAACGAATTTTTAAATAGTTTTGTAAATGCTTCGTATTTTGTTATTGTATTCGTTTCGTTATTGTTTTGAGGTCGTTTCGTTATTATTTCCGCATGTCTGGGGCAAGTTTTATGGTTGTTTTTTGTTTAATTAGTGAAAAAAAATTATAATATCACACCAACAGTCAACAACAGAGGGAGAGGGAAGCTTCAGAAGTTTTTGGAGGTTTTTTAGCGTATTTTGCGGTCGCGTCCGCCATTAACGAATCGATTCGTTATTGTTTCAGAAATCGATTCGTTAATGTTTTGTAATTTTTTTCACATTTACGAAATTTCGTAAATATCGAACTTTTTAAAGGAAAATTTTGTAATTATTTTAAATAACGAACGCAAAACCCCCCAAAAAACGAATCGATTTTAGAAACAAATTTTTCCGTTGTTACCCAGGCCTATTCATTACCTCTGAGGATGCTTGCCATAGATGCAGGCGAAACGTCAGGAGAAAAATTGCCTCCAGAACATGGCCATATAGCCCGGAAAAACCTACAACAACCCAACGTGCAGTCATTCAATTCTTGACAGAAGAAGGTGTCACCCCAAAGGCAATTCCTCAGAGAATGTTTATGGGGATTCTGTTGATATGAGTTCTGTGCGTCATTGGGCAAAAAAGTTTAAAGATGTTGAGGTGGGAACATCTGACTTGCGTGACAAACAAAGAGTTGGACATCCTGTGACAGCGACCACTGGATTTCACAAGCAAAAGGTTGACAGACTGATTCAGGACAATCGTTGTATCACTCAGAGAGAAATTTCAAGTATTATCGGCATTTCACGAGAATGTGTGGGTCACATTATTGCTTTGCTTCACTATCGGAAGATCTGTGCACAATGGGTTGCGGAAACAGTGTCCACTTCTTCCGTGACAGCCTCTCCAAGATCTGGGCAACACCGGGTGCATATGCTATATTAAGCTAAAATACAGTTCACATAACGTATCCCTTGAAAAATAATATCATGGTATAAACTAGAAAGGTGGCATACATCTGGCATAACCAGTAGGCTTGGGCGGTTTCGTTCGTTAATTTCGTAATTCGTTATTAATTCATATTTAAATTAGCTTACGATCCAATATTGAGCCATGCAGGAATTGTGTGAGGAGTAATAAAGATTCAAAACATTTTTTTCAATTTATTTCCTAATTATTTGGAAATTATTTCGTAATTATTTTCGCATGTCTGGTGCAAGTTTTATAGTTGTTGTTTGTTTTATCACACCAACAGTCAACAACAGAGGGAGAGGGAAGCTTCAGAAGTTCCTCCTGTCCCATTTGGAGGGTTTTTTAGCATATTGCGCAATCTCGTCCGCCATTAACGAATCGATTCGTAATTTTACGAAATTTCATAAATTTTGAAATTTTTTAAAGGAAAATTTCGGATTAAAAAAAACGAAACGCAAGGACCCCCTAAAAACAAAACGAGTTTAGAACCAAATTTTTCCGTGGTTACCCAAGCCTAATAACCAGCTATTTATAAATTAATAACAGCTGTCTGAGATGCTATTTCATAAGTTATTTCCTATTAAATGGGGGACCAATGGGATACAAAACCTCAGAAGCTCAGAAGTTCAGAAGCTCAGAAGTCACCCAGGAGAAAGAAGAGTCCTTTCATGCTTGTTGCGGGTGCAAGTGCGATACACCTCCCACAGCCCACCCAAGAAGTACGCTCACACACGATGTTGGGATGGACAATGGCCACAACTCATTTATTGATAACAGGAACAAGGGTTGGCAGCCAAGCATGGGTCCTGGATCACGATTGGGCAGCCCAATACTGCCCGATCCGGCACATGCCAGGGTGCCGCCGGCACAATACCGGGCAAACGCCACTCGGCACCCCTGGGACCACCGGGCGTTCCCCCTTTCCGCTAGGGGGGATACCAAACCAGATCCAGGACCCATGCCCCACGCCAACAGGAGTTGTGGCAAGGAGCATAAAACAAACAAGTAACTGTTAACACGTAACCATGACAAGGGAAACACCAACAAAAGTTAACTGCCAATGAAAACATAAACCGCATGCAGGGTGGGTGGGATGGATCAGCTGTTGTAGGCTGCCCACAAAGAGGGAGAGGCCAGCTCAGGCCTCTCCCACGGCGGGCGTGGTCAGTGGGCCATTGGCCCACTGACCCGCCGGCGGGAAACCTTCCCGCCATCCAAGGGGGCTTCTGGGAGGAAGAAGTCCCCCTGAGGCAAACATGGTGGTGGGGGACGCCCTGCACCGCAACTTCTTTGGCCCAATGAGTCGGGCCATGCCTTTTAAGCCAAGAGGATGGCATTTCTTGTAACTCTTCTGTAACTTGAGAGTTCTTGGAGAACGGGAGAAGTTCCAGCAGATTGGAGGAGGGCCAATGTGGTCCCAATCTTCAAGAAGGGAAAAAAGGACGACCCAAACAACTACCGTCCGGTCAGCCTCACGTCGATACCGGGCAAGATTCTGGAAAAGATTGTTAAGGAAGCGGTCTGCAAACACTTAGAAACAAATGCAGTCATCGCTAATAGTCAACATGGATTTATCAAAAACAAGTCATGCCAGACTAATCTGATCTCTTTCTTCGATAGAACTACAAGCTGGGTAGATGCGGGGAATGCCGTGGATGTAGCGTACCTGGATTTCAGTAAGGCCTTCGACAAGGTCCCCCATGACCTTCTGGCAAGGAAACTAGTCCAATGTGGGCTAGGCAAAACTACGGTGAGGTGGATCTGTAATTGGTTAAGTGGACGAACACAGAGAGTGCTCACTAATGCTTCCTCTTCATCTTGGAAAGAAGTGACAAGTGGAGTGCCGCAGGGTTCCGTCCTGGGCCCGGTCCTGTTCAACATCTTTATTAATGACTTAGATGAAGGGCTAGAAGGCATGATCATCAAGTTTGCAGACAACACCAAATTGGGAGGGATAGCCAATAGTCCAGAGGACAGGAGCAGAATTCAAAATGATCTTGACAGATTAGAGAGATGGGCCAAAACTAACAAAATGAAGTTCAACAGTGACAAATGCAAGATACTCCACTTTGGCAGAAAAAATGAAATGCAAAGATACAGAATGGGGGACGCCTGGCTCGAGAGCAGTACGTGTGAAAAAGATCTTGGAGTCCTCGTGGACAACAAGTTAAACATGAGCCAACAATGTGATGTGGCGGCAAAAAAAGCCAATGGGATTTTGGCCTGCATCAATAGGAGCATAGTGTCTAGATCTAAGGAAGTAATGCTACCCCTCTATTCTGCTTTGGTTAGACCACACCTGGAATATTGTGTCCAATTCTGGGCACCACAATTGAAGAGAGATATTGACAAGCTGGAATGTGTCCAGAGGAGGGCGACTAAAATGATCAAGGGTCTGGAGAACAAGCCCTATGAGGAGCGGCTTAAAGAGCTAGGCATGTTTAGCCTGAAGAAGAGAAGGCTGAGAGGAGACATGATAGCTATGTATAAATATGTGAGAGGAAGTCACAGGGACGAGGGAGCAAGCTTGTTTTCTGCTTCCTTGGAGACTAGGACGATGGAACAATGGCTTCAAACTACAAGAGAGGAGATTCCATCTGAACATGAGGAAGAACTTCCTGACTGTGAGAGCCGTTCAGCAGTGGAACTCTCTGCCCCGGAGTGTGGTGGAGGCTCCTTCTTTGGAAGCGTTTAAGCAGAGGCTGGATGGCCATCTGTCAGGGGTGATTTGAATGCAATATTCCTGCTTCTTGGCAGGGGGTTGGACTGGATGGCCCATGAGGTCTCTTCCAACTCTTTGATTCTATGATTCTATGATTCTATGATTCTATGATTCTATGATTCTATGATTCTATGATTCTATGATTCTATGATTCTGGGGCTGCTTGTGTTATATGCCAGCCTTTTCATTCTAGTCTTCAGGATCACGTGGGGGATTTATTACGACCAGAGCAAGTTACACATCCCCTCAGAAATCAAATATCCTGGAAGAGTATGACTTTATCATATCATCACCTTATTTGGAGCGCTTCTGGTAAGTCCTCTTGCTTCTCTGTGTTTTTGTGTGCATGTTTCGGCAGCATCATCATACGGATACTTGCTTTCAGTGTCACATCAAAGCTGGAGCCTCCTGAGGGGGGTGGGTTGGTTTGATTCAGCTCATGGGGACACCTGGTTTCAAATCTTTGACTCCGATTTTCAGCCTCCAAATGGGGTTCTAGTTCTCAGTTTTGGAAGCGCCCAGTTCGATGAGTTCTGGAAAAGGTTCAGATAAGGTGGCATGTCATACAAAATCTAGACACATACAAAATCTAGACACATTTTTTTCTAGATGCCCAAAAGTGAGACGCTATTTCTAACTCTGTAAGTTCTCCTCAGAGAAAATCATTCTTCCCACCCTAAGTCAAAATGTGCTGGTTGGAAACTTCTAGAGATATTTGTGTCCTTTTTGAGACCATGAGAGCACTACGACACCATGACTAGGTCCAAGAGGAACCTGAGATTTCCAGTTTGTTGTGGAATCAGAGTTGTTGCTCTGAAACCTGTCAGGTCATGGTGGGTTTTCACACCCAGGTTGAATTGTCCTTGGTTCTTGTTCAAGGAGATGTCCAAAAGAAATGTATCCTATGGGCTATGAGGGCAGAGCTCACTATTCTGGAAACAACAGTCCAAGGGTTGGGTCTCTTTTGGACATTCCTTCAACAAGGGAGATTTGACCTGGGTATTAAATCCCACCATGAACTGTAGCATGACATTCTTGTACGTTCACTGAGCATCTTGAGTTATTCTAGAATGAACCTGCTCTTCTCAATTTCAGACACTGTTGGGGATGTTTTGGAATTTGTTTGAAGCTCCAGGTTTGGGGTGAACTGGACAGCTGGATTGGGTCCTATTTGAACTGGTACTCTGTCTGAATCATACACCAACACACGGGGAAAGAGAATGGATTGTGTCCATTCTGCTATTGTTGCTGAACCCAACTGTCCATAGAGTACTGTGTAAGCACCTAGTCAACATCAGTGCCCCAACATGACATTGACAAAGGCACCAATGAAACAAAGAAGGTATGGAGAGGGGCAGGGATGGAGAGGGATGGGCCCTCTCTTCTTCCCAGTTATAGAAATGCTTCTTCCAATGTTAGAATGGGGCACCAGCAATGACCCGAAATTCAGGTGGCTAGCTGAGAGTAGCCAGGCCGAAACAGAAGGTGAAGTAATGTTCCGACACAGTCTCGGTCTTTCTGGACCATGTCATCCAAGCACTTCAACAGGTTTGTTATTGTGCTGAGACACACTGCTGTGTCTTTTCCAAAGAGGCAACCCAAAAACCCTAAGGTCTCTGTCCAATTAGACCCTAAGAGGCGAGGATATCCAGTATGACAGATTTATTTGATCAGATCTCTCTGTTGGGTCGACAAGTGCCATACATTGAGGATGAAGCTCATGGGCCTGTCTCAATTAGTATTGGGTCCCACCCACAGTGCTGGACGTACGCTGGATCTGTTTTTCTGTCAGAGATGGGAAGAAGGTGGCGCGGTGGAGGAACTGACCATCGATCAGTTGCTATGGACCGACCACCACCTGATCAGGTTTAGACTTATTGCGCCTTCCTACCTCCGCAGGAGTGGTGGACCCATTATATGGGTCTCCGCCCCAGGAGACTTATGGATCCAAATGGATTTTTGATGGCTCTTAGGGATTTCCCCGCCTCCTCGATAAGTGACTCTGTCGATGCTCTGATCTCTCTCTGGGACAGGGAGATGACCAGGGCTATAGATACGATCACTCCAGAATGCCCCCTCTCGAGTAACCGAGCTAAACCAGCTCCTTGGTTCACTGAGGAGCTGGCAGCAATAAAGTGAAAGAAGAGGTGGCTAGAGCGCGTGTTGCGACAGAAGCACAGCAGGTCAGTCGAAGCACTTTGGGTGGAAGCATACCATGGAATCCTGTTGGAGGACAGGGAAAATGCTTAAGGAGAAAACCTTTCTAGAAGGTCTAGAATGATGTTTCTGACATCAACATCTGGTGGAAGCATCTAGTCGAATCGAGTTGGAGGAACATCTACAACTCTACTACAGCAAAGGACACTATTTTCTCAGTAATCTAATCAATGTATCCCATTACACAAAATTGATAACTTGTTGGCCACTTTGTACAGAATGCCTAGAAAAACCATATTTTTGTCTTTGTTTTCTCCAATTCTTGTTTACTACATAAAAATCTTCTCTTTTTTTGTTTTAAGTATTCAGTAACTTTTTTCCGATCTCTTTCTTTCATTTTCATTCCTTGACTCTTTGACATGAGGAAAGTGAGTCTGTCCATGTTTCTGATGTTCATCTGGCGTTTCCTCTCGTTTCCATCTTTTCGCAAAACAAATTCTCGCAGCCATGGTTATTAAAAATAATAATGTGTCTATATTCCTTTCTAATTCCTTTTTGTAATACAAATAATTCTGGTTTCCAGGGAATTTGTATTTCTAACATTTTTTGGATCTCCTTCTGTACTCCTTTCCAATTAGGCCTGGGTAACCACGGAAAAATTTGGTCCTAAACTCGTTTTGTTTTTAGGGGGCCCTTGCGTTTTGTTTTTTTTAATAATTCCAAAATGTTCCTTTTAAAAATTTCGAAATATACGAAATTTTGTATAATTACGAATCGATTTGTTAATGGCGGACGCGATTGCGCAATATGCTAAAAAAAACCTCCAAATGGGACAGGGGGAACTTCTGAAGCTTCCCTCTCCCTCTGTTGTTGACTGTTGGTGTGATAAAACAAACAACAACTATAAAACTTGCACCAGACATGCGAAAATAATTACAAAATAATTACAAAATAATTACGAAATAATTACAAAATAATTATGAAATAATTACAAAGTAATTACGAAATAAATTGAAAAAATTGTTTCAAATCTAATTTACTCCTCACACTATTCCTGCATGGCTCAATATTGGATCGTAAGCTAATTTAAATACGAATTAATAACAAATTACGAAATTAACGAACGAAACCGCCCAGCCTATTTCCAATATCTCTTTGCTCTATCACATGTCCACCACATGCTTTACATGCTCATGTTGTTGTAGGTTTTTCCCCGTTTTTGGGGAGGGTCATGTACCATCTGTGTGATATTTTCACCCAGTTCTCTTTCAAATCTGTTGCATATGTGTATTTTATATTTTTCTTCCAAAAGAGAAAGATGGTTAAAAGGGAGGGAAAGAAATAGACAAGAAGGAGAAGGAGAGGAGGAAGAGAGATAGAAGAAAGGAAAAAGTAAAAAAGACCTCTAGAGGATACCAGGAAGTCAAAATATCTATCTTTCTGACACTTTTATTTTCTACAGTTTTTTTTCTTTTTCTCTTTCTTACTTTATGGATATAAATTTTATATCATTATTATTATTTCTTTTTTTCCCTTTCTTTTCTTTTCTATTTAATTTGCACATTATTATCTTTGATTCGTACTGTTTTTAACTGAAAATCTCAAATAAAGATTATTTAGGAGAGAAATCATATTTTTGTGATGTGGACAATAGGGCTGGGCGGTTTCGTTTCGTTAATTCGTAATTCGTTAATAATTCGTTATTTTTTTCAATTACAAAACGATAACGAACCATTCTGGAGCAATTATTAAAAAAAACGAATTTTCAAAAACGTTTTGCAAATGCTTCGTATTTCGATATTGTATTCGTTTCGTTATTGTTTTGAGGTCGTTTCATTATTATTTCCGCATGTCTGGGCCAGTTTTATGGTTTAATTAGTGAAAAAAAATTATAATATCACACCAACAGTCAACAACAGAGGGAGAGGGAAGCTTCAGAAGGTTTTGGAGGTTTTTTAGCATATTTCGCGGTCGCGTCCGCCATTAACGAATCGATTCGTTATTGTTTCGGAAATCAATTCGTTAATTTTTTACCATTTACGAAATTTCGTAAATATCGAACTTTTTAAAAGGAAAATTTTGTAATTATTTTAAATATCGAAACAAAAAAAAACCCCAAATACAAATCGATTTTAGAAACAAATTTTTCCGACAACACCTGCACTAACTAACTATGGGGGACACAATGAGTAAATAAAAAGATTTAACAAATACTAACACACTCCACGCCCCACATCCCATACCACGTGCACTCCCCCCTTCTATTTCTTCCCCGTTAGATAAGGATTGCCCTATCCCCTCCAACTCCCCCTGCCCCTCCCTCCTTCCCTAGTAGATAGGTACCCCCCCTTCTTCCTTACCCTCACCATACTCCCTCCCCCTTCCCTAGATTTTAAGTTATAACCGATATGTCAGTGTTCAACATCTGATTGATGTACTGATACCAAAAACATTAATAAAAAGCATTATAAAAAAAGCCCTAAACGGTTCTGACCCGACCTACCTGTCCGAACGCTTCTCCTCCTATGAACCAGTTAGGACATTAAGATCGCCTGGGGAGGCCCTGCTCTCGATCCCGCCGGCATCACAAGCACACCTGGCGGGGACGAGAGACAGGGCCTTCTCAGTGGTGGCCCCTCGGCTGTGGAACGCCCTTCCTGCAGATATTAGATCGACCCCCTCCTTGCTGGCATTCTGGAGGAAAGTAAAGACCTGGCTGTTTGAACAGGCATTCGACTAAGCCATTGGATTGACCATTGGAACACGGAATAATGGATAACGAGTTTGGATTCTGATTTCATTGATGAGACCTGATTTGTTACATTGTTGTAGTGATGTATTGATGCTGATGTCTAATGATTTGCGATGCTATTGCTTTTAAATGCTTAATGATTTTGTATTGTGTATACCTAAATTGTTGTAAACCGCTCTGAGTCGCCTAAGGGCTGAGAAGAGCGGTATACCAATAAAGTAAGCAAGTAAATAAATAAATAAATTTAATAGGGAATTAATTAATTATGAAATGCCATGTTGTGCCCAGACAGTCATTAATTGGTTAGGGAGTGGCTAATTATGTCAGATCCATGCCATCCATTCAGTTTATACCACGACACCCTTTTTCAAGGGAGACAATATGTGAACGACATTTTAGCTTAATCTAGCACAGCGGTTGTCAAAGTGTTCTCCGCAGAACCCTTGGGACTCTATGAGGTTTATTGAGGGGCCACTTGCTCAGCTGGTTCGAGGTTTTGGGCTTGAGTGTTACCAGTACGCTGATGACACTCTTACTTACTTACTTAGGCGATCCCTCATTTTCCAAGGAGGATTGTCTTCCAGTATTCTTGTGGGTCCATATGTGGCTGTGGAGCCCTATTCTTGCTCTGCATCTACTTCTGCAGGGAGGGCATTGGTTTCCAGGTGGAAGGCAGTCTCGGTCGGGATTGGCTTGATGCGCCTTCCTCTTGGCATGCTTCACCCTTTCGCCCTCCATTCGTGCCTCTTCAAGTTCTACAGCACTCCTGGTCACAGCTGACCTCCAGCTGGAGTGGTCAAGGGCCAGGGCTTCCCAGTTCTTGGTGTCTATGCCACAGTTTTTGAGGTTGTCTTTAAGCCCATCTTTCAATCTCTTTTCCTGCCCACCAACATTCCGTTTTCCGTTCTTGAGTTCGGAGTAGAGCAACTGCTTTGGGAGACAGTGGTCGGGCATCCGAACAACGTGGCCGGTCCAGCGGAGTTGATGGTAGAGGACCATCGCTTCAATGCTGGTGGTCTTTGCTTCTTCCAGCACACTGACGTTTGTCCACCTGTCTTCCCAAGAAATTTGCAGGATTGCTACAATCTAGATAAAGGAATGCTACAATCTAGATAAAAAGACCGGCTTTGAAGCAGGAGAGTCCTTCTGGGAGACAGTTATCCAATCTGAAGGTAAACATATAAGGAAAATATATCAACAGCTACTTAAATGGGAGACAGAAAAAGAACAAGTCAAAGACAATATGGTAAAATGGGCAAAGGATCTTGGTCGCCCACTCACTTTTAAGGAATGGGAAGGAATTTGGTTGAAAAAAAAATGTACATATTCTAATGACTACAAGGAGAACTGGTACAAACTCTTTTATAGATGGTGCCTGACCCCGGTACAACTCGCCAAATTCAGTAGGGGGAAAGTAGGATCTAAACGTTGGAAATGTAAAAAAACCAATGGTACTTTTATGCACATGTGGTGGGAGTGCAAAAAGATGAAAACCTTTTGGCGGGCATTCCACAAAGAAGTTGAAAAAATCCTAAAAATGAAATTCTCCCTGAAATATTTTCTGTTGGGCATTGTTGATTTTGATCTAAATAGTAATGATAGTAAGATTCTCTTCCACCTCTCGACAGCGGCCAGGATCCAACTGGCCCGTCTATGGAAATCCGGAGAGGTCCCTACAATAGAGCAATGGACATTAAAAGTTTATGATGTGATGAATATGGACCTACTGACCCAGAGACTGTCAGCCAACGGACAAAAGGAAAACCATACGGACTGGAGCAACTTTATGGAATATCTCAAAAAAGAAAGATAAGAAGCTGTAAGCGGTAACCCGACAACATAACAAGAAAGACTCTGATATACGCTATCAGTCATTAAAAGGGGGGTAACGAGAGGAAGGGAGGGGGGAAAGAAGATGTGGGGGGTCAGGGGAAAGAGGGGGAGTTGTTGGCTTCAGGTTCGGGTCACAGGGAGTAAATCCATTTATCCAGTTACTTTTTCTTTAATGTCTTTAGTCGTTTTTCTCTTGTATTGATTTCTATGTCCTTCATCTCTATAATTGAATTTGCCTTTCTTCCTTCATGAACCTTTTTAGAGGTTCCCAGTCCATTTGTTTGTTCTTGATTTTATTACTTAGGTGTTGTGATAAATTGTCCATACTCATATAGTTGAAGATTTTGTTTATCCAGTCTTCAATTTGTGGAGAGCTTTTTTCTTTCCATTTTTGTGCAATTGTTGTTCTTGCTGCGGCTGTTATGTAAAGAAGATCCTCTCTTCATTTTCGGTTAAGTTCAGGTCTATTATATTTAGAAGGTAAAACTCCGGTTTCATTTCGAATTTCACACTGATGATTTTTTGGGTGTATTTATGTATTGTTGACCAATATTTCTTAATTATTTTGCACCCCCACCACATATGGAAGTGGGTGCCTAGCTCCTTTTCACATCACCAACATCTATTGCTGTAATTTTTGTTGAACTTAGATAGGCGTGAGGGTGTCCAGTACCATCTAAAATAAATCTTATACCAACCCTCAACTATATTTGATGCTTTTGTGAATTTTAGTTTCTTTTTCCACACAGTTTCCCAGTCCTTCAATAATATTGAGTGACCTATGTCGAAAGCCCAATTCGTCATATTTTCTTTCACTCTATCCTTTTCCAAGTCCCACTCCAGCAGAGTTTGATAGAGCAGTTTTATTAATTTCTGATCTCTCTTCATTACTCTGTCCCACTTTGATTCCTTGGATGCGAAGCCCACTTTTCGATCTTCTTTAAAACATTCCTTAGTTCCTACAGTTAAAGATGGCTGTGATTAGCCATGCCCACCTAGCATTGCCATCAGAAAGCATGAGATTTAAAAAGTTCTTAGGCTTTACAAAAGTTGCTTAATGGTTGTGAAAATTAAAATAACCCTGGGAGACACCCAAACATTATAGAATATTTCAGAAAAAAAGGTAAATGATTCAAATTCGGATTCCTGCCCCCCCCCCCTTTCCTGCATGGTTCAAAACTGCATCGGAAGTCCAAATTTGTATGTTTTCTTACGACTTTCAGGCTTTTCCGAACCAACCTATCCAACTCCTAGTAGTAACCTAGCATTAAAGACATTTCCAAGATTTCCTTGTGAATTAATCAAATTTCTAACGAGGTTCTGCCGTCATCATGCCTTCAGTAACTGGGATGTCATGATAACCTTTTTGCTTTCTAATTCACCCGTAAATATATGGCCTAATCTTCTCTGGATGTAATTATGTTATTACAAATCTGATTTACATGACAAAAGGTTGCTTGGTCAAAGATCCAGGAAGCTGCCAGTTGACTTCATAAAAATTGTAATGAGTTTGTCTCGGGTTATTTGCAGCTTGTAAATGTGTTCAAGGAGCATTTTGGGTGGGTGTTGCTGTATGCTTAATTGTTCCAGATAAAATATGTGCATATGCAAATGAATGTTGTTGATTCCTCCGAGAGAGTCACAGGGAGGGTTTGGAGGCCTCCCAGCTGCCTACTCTTTTCCTGAGATTAGGTTACGATGGGTGTTGATGTAGTGATTTCAGCTATGACCACAGTTAAGAAGTCAGTGCTTGGTGAGCATCTGCTAAACCACATCAACCAGGACAGGGAAACAAGCTCCCCAGGTTGAAGGCAAAACGATTCAGCCAAAAAGGATGCTAGCACAAGCAATACGCTTCAAAAGGTACAAGCATAAATTCATAGAAAAATACAAGACATCTTATACAGTTCTGACAGTGACTCAGACTTCCTGCTCCCTCCCCTGATGGGCTGAAATAGAGGCAAGCCAGGTGTTGTATGTCAGCCTGATGCTCAGCCTGGACAGCCTGTGATTGTGTCTGATGTGAATGATGTTCATAATGATGTTCATATTGATGTGGATGAGGGCCCTGGGGATGAGGGACTTATTGCATATCTGTTCACGAACTCACGCGATCTCTTCAATCATCTGGAGAGGCCCTGCTCTTGCTCCCGCCCCCTTCACAGGCGTGGGGACGAGGGAGAGGGCCTTCTCTATGGTGGCCCCCCCATCTCTGGAACTCACTCCCCAAGGATATCAGACAAGCCCCCTATAAAGATGTTGAGGATTTATTTGGGAAATAATAAAAATCCCAAACACAGCAAAACCCCCCTTGAGATTGGAATGAGGCTTCTGCGTTTACAAGCCCTCATTCCAATCTGTATTAGCCCTCAGGCTTGTGCTTCTGAGGTACACTTTAAAGTTAGTTCTTCTTTTATAACAAAATAACACAGTTTATTTATAACTTCTGGCTCCAACGCTTGTGGTTACATTTGTGTTCTGTTGCAATCTTGAGGCTTACAGTCAGTATCATTTACTTGGTTAACTTTTCTGAATAAACTATCAATGTTTCATATTCACAAACATGTTACTTGCTTTACACACTCTTGGTTAGTTCTTTAAAACATACGCTGCCACCATGAAGTTCTTGATTTCTGCTTAAAGCTGCTTTTAAACCTTTAAGCACAGAGGCACACTTGAGTCAGATGTGATGAACAATAAACAATAAGGTTTATTTACAAGAACAGGAACAATGCAGGTACTAAAGCTTGGCTATTACAGAGATTTGTCTAGAAAGCATGTGGTCACATAAATAGTTCTATGTATTGTCGAAGGCTTTCATGGCTGGAATCACTAGGTTCTTGTGGGTTTTATCGGGTTATAGGGCCATGTTCTAGAGGCATTTCTCCTGACATTTCGCCTGTATCTATGGCAAGCATCCTCAGAGGTAGTGAGGTCTATACAGAGTTGTTAGAAGGAAAAAGAGCCCAACATTGTTTGAAGAGAGGACACAACTTGTAGTACCTCAGAAGTATCGTGCTAAGATATTTAAGTTGGCTCACTATGTATGTTGTAACTCAGCGTGTGCCTTCTGTATCTACTAGTGCTAGTAGGAGGAAACGAGGCTTGGAAGAGGAGGACGCTCAGCAGCAGCTGAAGCGCATTAGGGAAATGTTCCCAAAATCTAGTGATGAGGAAGACTTTCAGGGGTTTACTCATGAGGAGATAGAGATGGAGGATTACCGTGGTGTAAAGCGAGTAGCACGCAGTTCTGATAGCGATGATGAATCCATTTCCAAGCGTCTTAAAGACATAGCAGATAGCTACGGGTCTGAAAGTGATGAGGAAGAGCTGGACTGGACTAGGGTCCAGGAGGTTCAGGATGTGATTAATGCTCCAACCTCCAGTGGGGAGTTCCAAGGGTTCACAGACTCATGGGTTTCGGATACTGCTTCTCAGGATGCAGCCCGGAGTGCAGACTGGCAACAATGGAGGGAACGCAGTTCACCTGTGGAACTGGATGCACCTGGAGGTGAATCTAGTGATTCTGATGGGATTTAAGGAGTAGCCTTGGGTCCAACATGTTGCAGAGTTCAAAGTGTTGTGTACCTGTGTATTCTGCTGTTAACTCTTGCCTTGAGTCCTTGCATCCAGAATCGTGTTTCCGTGATCGTGCTGACTACTTTGCCTGGCTTGGAACCGTGAGTCTTGTCTCCTGCCCTGACCTCTGGACCGTCTTGACCATTCTACAATCCTGAATGTCTCCAGCGTGGACTTCGGACCGCTCCTCATACTGCTTTTTGTGTTGTGATTTTTGAACTGACTGTATTCCGTTCTAACCACGAACTGTTTTGCCTGCTTTACTTCTGTTTTCCTTTTTGCTGCCCAGACTGCCTGGGTTACTGTTTGTTTACATTCCTGCAAGCCGCAGGCTCTTTTGTTTACACGCTCTGCTGAGAAGAGCCCTTTGACTTGTTAATTGCCATTAAACACCCTTTGTTAACCTTTAAGCTGCTGTTTTGCCTCGTTGCTTTGACTGGGTCTTGACAATGTACCTTTTAGCGGCCATTTAGGCATTAAAAAGACAAAGGAGAAAATACAAGCCTGTTTCTTTTGGCCAAACATGGGTCGGGACGTCACCACTTACTGCAAGACATGTGAGACGTGTCAGTTAGTGTAAGTATCCATATGATGATGCTGCTAAAACATGCACACAAAAACACAGAGAAGCAAGAGGACTTATCAGAAGCCCTCCAAATAAGGTCATGATATGATAAAGTAGTACTCTTCCGGGGTATTTGATTTCTGAGGGGATGTGTATCTTGCTCTGGTCGTAATAAATCCCCCACGTGATCCCGAAGACTAGAATGAAAAGGCTGGCATATAACGCAAGCAGCCCCAGAGTTACAAGAAATACCATTCTCTTGGCTTAACACGTGTGAAACGACTCTCTTTTCTCCTATGTGACTTCTGAGCTTCTGAGGTTTTGTATCCCATTGGTCCCTCATTTAACAGGGAGTAAGTTATGAAATACCATCTCAGACAGCTGTTATTATTTTATAATTAGCTGATTATGCCAAATGTATGCCACCCTTGTAGTTTATACCGTGATACCATTTATCAAGGGATACCTTATGTGAACATAAGCATATTCGCCGGGTATTGCCCGGATGTTGGAAAGGCTGTAAAGGAAGAAGTAGACACTGTTTCCATAACCCATCGTGCACAGATCTTTCGATAGCGAAGCAAAGCGATAATGTCACCCACAAGTTCTTGTGAAATGCCGATAATACTTGAAATTTCGCTCTGAGTGATACAACAATCGTCCTGAATCAGTCTGTCAACCTTTTGCTTGTGAAATTCTGTGGTTGCTGTCACAGGACGTCCAACTCTTTGTTTGTCACGCAAGTCAGTTGTTCAACATCTCTAAACCTTTTCGCTCAACAACGCACAGAACTCACATCAATACAATCCCCATAAACAGCTGGCATTCTCTGATGAATTGCCTTTGGGGTGACACCTTCTTCTGTCAAGAATTGAATGACTTGTTGTTCATTCGTTCAGTCGTCTCCGACTCTTCGTGACCTCATGGACCAGCCCACGCCAGAGCTCTCTGTCGGCCGTCACCACCCTCAGCTCCTTCAAGGTCAGTCCAGTCCTTTCAAGGATGCCATCCATCCATCTTGCCCTTGGTCGGCCCCTCTTCCTTTTGCCTTCCACTTTCCCCAGCATAATTGTCTTCTCTAGGCTTTGCTGTCTCCTCATGATGTGGCCAAAGTACTTCACTTTGTCTCTAGTATCCTTCCCTCCAATGAGCCGCGCTTTATTTCCTGGAGGATGGACTGGTTGGATCTTCTCGCAGTCCAAGGCACTCTCAGAACTTTCCTCCAACACCACAGCTCAAAAGCATCGATCTTCCTTCGCTCAGCCTTCCCTAAGGTCCAGCTCTCACATCCGTAGGTTACTACAGGGAATACCAAGGCTTTGACTAGGCGGATCTTTGTTGCCAGTCTGATGTCTCTACTCTTTACTATTTTATCGAGATTGGACATTGCTCTCCTCCCAAGAAGTAAGCGTCTTCTGATTTCCTGGCCACAGTCTGCATCTGCAGTCATCTTTGCACCTAGAAATACAAAGTCTGTCACGGCCCCCACATTTTCTCCCTCTATTTCCCAGTTGTTAATCATTCTTGTTGCCATAATCTTGGTTTTTTTTATGTTTAGCTGCAACCCGGCTTTTGCGCTTTCTTCTTTCACCTTGATTAGAAGGCTCCTCAGCTCCTCCTCGCTTTCGGCCATCAGAGTGGTGTCATCTGCATATCTGAGGTTGTGAATGTTTCTTCCAGCAATTTTCACCCCAGCTTTGCATTCATTAAGCCCCGCACATCGTATGATGTGTTCTGCATACAAGTTAAAAAGGTTGGGTGAGAGTCTGCAGCCTTGCCGTACGCCTTTCCCAATCTTGAACCAGTCTGTTGTTCCGTGGTCAGTTCTGACTGTTGCTACTTGGTCCTTGTACAGATTCCTCAGGAGAGAGACAAGGTGCTTAAGTCGCATTGACCGATCATCTGTGCAGGGTTCCATACTTCGCACTTTAACAACACAAGTGTTCAATGCTAAGGCTTCCCACCAACATGGAACTGTAGAGGAGAGTCTACTGAACAAGCCAGTACCTGCCCCATACCAGGACTGCCATCTGTTGAGGAGTTCCAAAGGTGGGGGCATTACTTTTCATTCAACCCTGGTATATTAAGCTAAAGCACAGTTCACATAATGTATCCCATGAGAAAGGATTAGAAAAGAGTAGGGGAAGCTTGGAGGAAGAGAAGGGAACCGCTGAACCCCCCCAATAAGCTTCACGGAGCCCCAAGGGCTTTGCGGAGCACAGTTTGAGAACTGCTGTGCTACATTAAACTAAAATGTACTTCACATAATGTATCCCTTGAAAAGAGAACAGGAAAGAGGAGGGAAAGCTTGGAGGAAGAGGAAGGAAACAGCTGAGCCCTTCAATAAGCCTCATGGAGTCCCAAGGGTTCTGTGGAGCACAGTTTGCGAACCGATGTGCTCGATTAAGCTAAAATGTAGTTCACATATTGTCTCCTTTGAAACTGGGTGTCACGGTATAAACGATATGGATGGCATGCATCTGATATAATTAGCCACTCCCTAACCAATTAATGACTGTCTGGGCAGGGGGTGGCATTTCGTAATTACTTAATTCCCTATTTAATGGGGAGCCTGATGGGATGCAGAACCTCAGAAGTCATCCAGGAAAAAGGACAGTCCTTTCATGCTTGTTTGTCAAGAGGATGACATTTCTTGCCACTCTGGGGATGCTCGCGTTGTATGCCAGCCTTCTTGCTCTCTTCTGGAAGGCTGCATGGTCCATTTATCGTGATCAGAGAAGGCTGCACATTCCCCCAGGAATCAAATACCCCATAACACTACGAATTTTGCATATCGGAGCCAGATTTGGAGTGATTGTGGTAAGTCATCTGGATTTTAATGCACTTCTTTGTGTCTTTGTGTACATGTTTTGGTGGCACCATCATACAGATGCTTTCTTTCTCTGTGTCGCACCAAGACAAGGGCCTTCCGAAGGGGATGGGTTACTTTGACTTAGCTCATGGGGACGGATGGTCTCAAATCTTCAACTCTGATTTCCAGCCTGTAAATGTGGTTCTAGTTCTCAGTTTTGGAAGCACCCCGTTCGATGAGCTCCAGAAAAGGTTAAAATAAGGTGGCTTGTCATACGAACTCCAGACCCATTTGTACCTGAAAATGGGACAATATTTCCTTAAGTTCTCTTCAGAGAGAACCTTTCTTTCCAAAGTCAAAACATGCTTGTTGGAAACTTCTAGAGATATTTGTATGCTCTTTGAGACCATGAGAGTACTGTCGCACCATGTCTAGGTTCAACAGGATCCTGGGATTTGCAGTTTGTTGTGGAATCTGAGTTCTTGCTCTACAAAGGGACCTTCTCCAAGATAAAGTTCATGGTGGGTTTTCATATCCAGATCAAATTGCCCTTCGTTCTTGTTCAAGGAGGTGTCTAAAAGAAATGTGTCCTATGGGCTGTGAGGCCAGAGCTCACAAGTGTGGAAATAGCAGCCCAAGTGACAGGTCTCTTTTGGACATTCCTTCACCAAGAATTGAAAGCAATTTGAGCTGGGTATGAAATCCCACCATGAATTGTATCATGACATTCTTGTGCTTTTGCTGAGCATCTTGAGTTATTCTGGGTGGAACCCAATCTTTCCAACTTCAGACAAGGTTGGGGAATATCCTGGAATTTGCTTGAAGCTCCAGGTTTGAGGTCAACTGGACAGCTGGATTGGGTCCTATTTGAACTGGTTCTCTCTCTGGACCATACACCAGCACAGGGGGGCAGAGAATGGATTGTGTCCATGCTGCCACTGTTGCTGATTTCAGCGGTCCATAGAGCACTATGTAAACACCTACTCATTGACAGTGCCCCAATATGACATTGGGAGATGCCCCAATGAAACAAAGAAGGTAGGGAGAGGGGCAGGGAGGGAGATGGGCCCTCTCTTTTTCCCAGTTATAGAGATGYTTCTTCTGATGTTAGAATGGGGCACTAGCAATGACCAGGAATTCAGGTGGCTAGCTGAGAGTAACCATGCCAAGACAAAAGCTGATGATCTGACACAGTCTTGGTCTTTCTGGACCATATGGATGCCATCCAAGCACTGCAACAGTTTTGTTAATGTGCTGAGACACACKGCTGTGTCCCTTCCAAAAAGGCAACCCAAAAACCCTAGGGTCTCTGTCCAATTAGAGGCGAGAAGTTCTGGTATGACAAATTTATTTGATCAGATCTCTCTGTTGGGTCTACAAGTGCCACACACTGAGGACGCAGCTCAGGGGTTTTTATAGTCTTAGGTTTTAAGCCTGGACAGACACACAATCTATTTAATTCACACTTCTCTTTCCCATTGTTCTCATCTGATGCCTCCTTATCAACAATTGACAACAGCAATTCACAACCATTTCCCCCCWTTGCTGGCTTGCAGGTCTTTTGAACTTTCTCTTTCAGCTAGCTCTTTCYCTTGTGGCTTTGACTAGACATTTCCCATCTCCCTCTTTTTTTCAAAACCTGTTCCTGGCTTGGTAATTTTCCATTGTTAACATTTCTCTTTGCCTCAGTCCCATCAAACATTTATGGCATGATCTCTTCTAGATTCGGCCTAAAGCTGTCACTTTCTGTACGTAAGCCCTGTGTCCACATGACATTTATTTCTTCTTTATATTTTTCTGTAAACAGGATTCATTCTTTAAAAAAACTGGCTTGCGCAATTCATTCAAATTAGTTGAGTGGTTGTACAGAAGATTTGTACCCAAGTCAAGCCGAACACTGACGATCAAGGACTTGGTGTTTGATGACGTTCCGGTCAGAGTGTATTGGCCCAAAACAACTCCTTCTGGGAAGAGAAGAGGAGTGGTTGTCATTGCAGAAGGTGGTGGAGTTTTGGGAAATATTGGTAAGTTCTCCAGGAAACAGAGTTCAGGTGGAATATATAGCATTTTTCTATGTACATAATCATGAAACCCATCAGTAATAATCTCTCTTGAAACATGATGTGTTTTTCAGGGATAACTGACCTACCATGCCGCTACATTGCCCAGGACACTGATTCTGTCGTTATGACTGTTGCGTAAGTGACTTCATACTCATTTTGGCTCTATCAGAATGGACATTCTCCCACACTATTTGATCTATTCCCTTTCCAAGAAACTTGACGCAAAGAATTATTTATTTATTTACAGTATTTATATTCCGCCCTTCTCACTCCACTGGGGACTCAGGGCGGATTACAATGTACATATACATGGCAAATATTAAATGCCATAGACACACAACATATATAGACAGACACACAGAGGCTATTTAACATTGCAGCTACATGAAGGTATTCTGGTCACCAGGGGAATTGTGACTTCGCCGTCCACTTGTGACACCGATGGAGTACTTCCTCATTCTTTTGCATTCTTGCTTTCCCAAGAAACTTGACTGAATGTTTCCGAAGAAGTATTTCCTTTCTCAATAAACTATTTTCCTATTGGAGAAGCCAACAAACAAAGGAAGAGGGTGTCTCTCATCCCAAATGGATGCCTTGTTTCAAAATGTTAAGGGAGATGCAGAACGTTTTCCAAATGTCAATCATGTGGTTGAAAAATTCATATTATGAGTGTACTGTGGTATTCATGGTGAATGAAAATGTATGAAGGAAAATGATCCCAGGTGATTTTAGCCTGAAGACACCCATTATTTTTTGAAAAAATATCAATCCAATGTCTTCAAATCTTTGGATTGAAAGACATTGGCATTTCGGAGGTCCTCCAACTCAATTCCACAATAGGTTTCCACCAGATGTTGATGACAGGGACAAGATGTGCTCTTTAAGCATTTTCCCTGTCCTCTAACATGATTCCATAGTATGCTTCCACCAGAAGTCAACCATATGGTCATACTGGTGGACCGAGAAATTGTAGGGAATAGTTGTCTTTACCCATTTTCTAAGTCTTCCTACCAATTCTGGTATTCTTCCACCAGAGGTTGATGGCAAAGTCCTACAATTTCTAGATTGGATTCCTCTTTAAGCCTTTTTCTTGTCTTCCAACATGACTCTATGGCACTGGTTCACAACTTGAAGGCCTGCAGATGTTTTGGCCTTCAGCTTTCGCAAATCCTATCAGCGGGTAAACTGGTTGGTATTTCTGGGAGTTGTAGACCAAAACATGGGGACCCACAGGTTGAGAACCACTGCTCTATGGTATGCTTCCATCTGAAATTGACCATATTGTCATGCTGGATGCTCTAGAAATTCTCGGAAGGATGTTCCCTTTAGGTGTTTTCTAGGTCCTCCAATAGCTGGTAAACTGGTTGGTATTTCTGGGAGTTGTAGACTCAGATAGAGTGTCACTCACTTCAATTACCCCTCATTAGTGGAAAAGTAGGCTTGGGCGGTTTCGTTCGTTAATTTCGTAATTCGTTATTAATTCGTATTTAAATTAGCTTACGATCCGATATTGAGCCATGCAGGAATAGTGTTTTCAATTTATTTCGTAATTGTTTCGTTATTATTTCGAAATTATTTCGTAATTATTTCGTAATTATTTTCGCATGTCTGGTGCAAGTTTTATAATTGTTGTTTGTTTTATCACACCAACAGTCAACAACAGAGGGAGAGGGAAGCTTCAGAAGTTCCCCCTGTCCCATTTGGAGGTTTTTTTAGCATATTGCGCAATCGCGTCCGTAATTAACGAATTAACGAATCGATTCGTAATTATACATAATTTCGTAAATTTCAAAATTTTTAAAAGGAAAATTTTGAAATTCTTTAAAAAAATGAAACGCAATGGACCCCTAAAAACGAAACGAGTTTAGAAACAAATTTTTCCGTAGTTACCCAGGCCTACTGAAAAGACCCGGCTGCTGTTATCTGTATTGGCCAAGGCTTTGACTCCTTCCCGCTAGGCTTGTTTTCATGGATTCGACAGCCGAATCCCCTGAATCCTCCGAATCAGGTAGTGTCCCCTCACTACTTCGCGGTTTGCTTTTCATGGACTCACTGTTTTGCGGTTTTTCAAAAAACATGAATTAATAATATAGAAGTAGTGAGGGAACACTTTATACCTGTTGCCCGTGGTCATGGTTGGTTAAAATAATCCACTCCGATGCCATGTTTCCCAGCGCAGCCACTGGAAGGCAAAGAAGGAGTGCGCGAGCGGGGAAGGAGGAGGGGAGGGGTAGCCAGGCTTGCGGGGAGGAGCAGGAAGCGTGGTGTGCAAGGGGAGGGGGGAAGGGAAGAGGAAAGAGGAGAGAGAAGGAAAAGGGATTGAGGGGGAGATCCTACACACACGTTCTGAGGCAGTACATATACTGTATAGCGTCCCTACTATGTGGATTTTCACTTATTGCGGGTGGTCCTCGGCTCCACAACCATTGTCTTGTGGAGTCCCTCAGGGTTCAGTACTGTCCCCGATGTTATTTTAACATCTACATGAAGCCCCTGGAGGAGATCATCTGGAGTTTTGGAGTATGGTGTTATCTATACGCAGATGATGTCCAACCCTGTCACTCCTTCCCATCCGTTACTAAGGAGGCTGTCCAGACCTAGAACCAGTGCTTGGCCGCTGTGTCGGACTGGATGAGGGTTAACAAATTGAAATTGAATCCAGACAAGACAGAGGTCCTCCTGGTCAGTCGAAAGGCCGAACAGGGTATAGGGTTACAGCCTATGTTGGATGGGGTTACACTTCACCTGAAGATGCAGGTTTGCAGCTTGGGAGTGATCCTGGATTCATCGCTGAGCCTGGAACCCCAGGTTTTGGCAGTGGCCAGGGGAGCTTTTGCACAACTAAAACTCGTGCACCAGCTGTGCCTCTACCTTGGGAAGTCCAACTTGGCCACGGTGGTCCACGCTCTGGTTACATCCCGGATAGATTACTCTCTACGTGGGGCTGCCTTTGAAGATGGTTCGGAAACTTCAGCTAGTTCTATGGGCGGCAGCCAGATTACTGACTGGGACGGCATACAGGAAGCATACCACCCCCCTGCTATGCCAGCTCCACTGGCTGCCGGTCCATCTCCGAGCCCAATTCAAAGTCCTGGTCTTGACCTATAAAGCTCTATACAGTTCTGGCCCAGCTTACATGTCCAAACGCATCCATCCCTACATCCCACGTCGTAATCTAAAATCATCCAGGAAGGCCCTGCTCTCGCTCCCGTCAACAGCACAGATGCGCCTGGCGGGGACGAGAGACACGGCCTTCTCGGCTGTGGCCCCCCGCCTATGGAACACACTCCCAAATGAGGTAAGATCCCTCCCTCCTGGCTTTTAGGAAAAAAAATTAAAATCATGTTTTTGGAACCAGGCCTTCAGGGAGTAGAGGTAAATGTATGCAGCATTTCAAAAAGACATTGACTGGAATGGCGATTTGGTGGATGAGACTCTTTGATTGTTTTAATTATTATTTCAATTATTGTTTGATTGCTTGTGGATGTACTGTTCTTAACTTGATTTATGTCAAATTGTAGTGTATAATTGTAATTGCTTGTACTGGCGTTGAATTTTTCCATTAATGATGTGTAAACCGCTTTGAGTCCCCCTCGGGGTGAGAAAAGCGGTATAGAAATACTGTAAATAAACGTAACACCCGGGATAAGTGAAGGAACACTGTACACAAAAACAACACTGTGCACATCCCTACAGGGCATTGGACTTGAATTGTAACAGGAGTTTTTAGAATATTCTGTGCGTAAAATTCAGAGAACATTATCATGTGGATTGCGGATTCAGACCGTTTCTCATTTCTGCTTCAGGTTTCGTTTGGCTCCAGAGCATCCATTCCCAATCCCAATTATGGATTGCTGCACAGCTACTATGCACTTTTTGAGAAATGCAGAGGAATACGGAGTGGACCCACATCGCATTGTTCTCTATGGACAAAGTAGCGGAGGGTCGTTTGCTGCAGCCGTTTCTGAATATTTGGCAGTCAGGAAAGATCTCCCAAAGCTAGGAGGCCAGGTCATCATCTATCCGGCTTTGCAGGCCATCGATTTCAATTTGCCTTCTTATCAGCAATACCATTCGGTCCCTTTGCTGTTCAAGAAACAGGCCTTGATGCTTGCTACTCTGCTTCTGACTGCGAAGAAGGTCAACCTGGAGGGCATCATGAAGAATGCTCATCTACCTGAACATGTGTGGATGAAATACAGGAAATGGGTCAATCCCGATGACATTCCAGAAAGATTTAAGGGCAAGGGTTACGTGCCCATGGAGCGGCCTCCGTTTAACCAAGAACTTTACGAAATCATGAAAGAGGCAACCAACCCCATGTATTCCCCACTTTTAGCAGAGGATGACGTGATCCGCCAGCTCCCCAAGACTTTCCTTTTAACCTGTGAATACGATATTTTCCGAGATGACGGGCTCTTGTTCAAGAAACGGCTAGAGGACAACGGCGTCCCAGTGACGTGGTATCACATCAAGGACGGATTCCACGGAAATTTGTTTGGCTTTGGTCGTTGGCCAGTGGAATACCCAGGAACGAAACTCCATTACCAGCATATATATAATTTCATTAACAGAATATAAAAAACATCTTTATTTTATTGTCGAAGGCCCTGTTCTTTTCCCACACTGCCTTGCTGCTCATTCGCCGAGTAGCGGGCTCCTCCTCTTCCTCCTTTTCTGCATTACCAGCTGGAGTTTGCATTCAAGCTGGGTTTTCCTCACTCCCCCCCTTCCTTTCTCACCTCAATCTCAAGGTTTGGGTCCTTTCTGTTATAGATCAGTGGCACTAAAGGTTGATTGGGATATTGATTAAAGCGGCCAGGAGAACCTGTCAGAAGCACCTTCCCTCCTTCCTTCCTTCTTTCCTTCTTTCCCTCCTCCCTCCCTCCCTCCCTCCCTCCCTCATTTCTTCCTTCATTCCCTCTACAGCAGTTGTTCTCAACCTTCCTAATGGCGTGACCCCTTAATCCTGTCCCCCATGTTGTGGTGACCCCCAACCATAACATTGTTTTGTTGATACTTCATAACAGTCATTTTACTACTGTTATAAATAATAATGTAAATATCTGATATGCAGGATGCATTTCCATTCACTGGACCAAACTGGGCACAAATACCCAATACGTCCAAATGTGAATGCTAGTGGAGTTGGGGGAGGACTGATTTTGTAATTCGGGAGTTGTAGTTGCTGGGATTTATAGTTCACCTACAATCAAAGAGCATCCTGAACTCCACCAGCAATGGATTTGAACCAAACCTGGCTCCCATGACCAATGGAAAACCCTGGAAGGGTTTGATGGGCATTGACCTTGAGTTTGGGAATTGTAGTTCACCTATATCCAGAGAGCACTATGGACTCAGGCAATGGTGGATCTGGACCAAACTTGGCACAAATACTCAATATGCCCAAATGTGGACACTGGTGGAGTCTGGGGAAAATAGATCTTGACATTTGGGAGTTGTAGTTGCTGGGATTTATAGTTCACCTACAATCAAAGAGCATTCTGAACTCCACCAACAATAGAATTGGCTCAAACTTCCCACATGGAATCCCCATGACCATCAGAAAATACTGTGTTTTCTTATGGTCTTTGGTGACCCCTCTGACACCACCTCGCGACCCCCTCAGGGGTCCCGACCCCCAGGTTGAGAAACACTGCTCTACAGCCTCCCTCCCTCCCTCCATTTGGATCAGGCAGATCTTATCGAGGAACCACTTCCAACTGCTCTGCCTCAATGCTACACACCCTGCGAGCTGTAGTTTTGCATGGTTTTTTTATCCCCCTTTGCCAAAGAGTGCCATACTACAAACCCCAGGATCCCACAACATTGAAATGTGGCATGGCTGGATCTAATCCAGGCCCGGACAAACTTTGGCCCCTCCAAGTGTTTAGATTTCCACTTTCATTATTCCTTACAGCCTGAAGCCCGCTGCTTAGCTGAAGCCTGGCAGCGGGAGCCAATTGGCACCTGAGGGGGCGTCACTGTCTCCTCTTCCTCTTCCTCCTCCTCCTCCTCCTCCTCCTCCTCCTCCTGCTCCTCCTCCTCCAAGGCATTGACAGCTGAGGCAGGCCTGGAGTGGAAGAGCCCCTCGGTCAGGAGTGGCCTGAGTGGAAGAGTCCTGAGGCTTCCTGTGAAGGAGCGTAAAATTACTGCCACCAAATTTGTGAGGAAAGCCGGGCAATGATCAATATCAGCTTAGGACCTGGTTTATAAAGGGACTATTATTTGCAGAAGTATTTCTTCATTTGCTAGCGTAGCGTTTAATGTCCCTGGTTTGGTTTTACTTCTTCTGCAGGGCTGTTTGACTTAGAAAAAACTGTATCAGGCAAGGCTTGAGGAAAACAGTAACAAATTTATTTAACAGGAGTATAACAGATTCAATTGTTACTTCTCTAGAGGCACAAACTTAGTTAGTTACATTGATAAGGTTTCCTGAATAACTTTAGGTACTAAACAGACTTCAAAAGGTTTCTTTGAGTAGATATATCTTTCTTCAACAATCTGGATATTTAAGACACTTGATAAAATAATAGATGGAAATTACAGAATGGTATGGAAGAGAATGTTAAAACAATTGAGTAGGTGGAAGAATAAAAATTTGAGACAGATGTCTAGGATAAGGGCATTGAAAATATTGATAATTCCAAAAATTATATGTCTATTTCAGGCTCTCCCAGGAATCCCTCCCTTGGCAAAATTAAATGAACGGGATAGGAAACTAAATTATTGGGTTGAAGGGGGGAAAAGACCAAGAGTAAGGAAAAAATTGAGAATTGCAAAAGAAATGAAAGGGGGATGGGGCTGCCCATGCCTAGAGCTATATAGCGATGCCTTCCAAATTGAAAGAGCAATAGAATTACAAGTGACAAATAAAGAATGGGTGAGATTTGAAAAGGAAATGAATGGAGTTAATTGTGAAGAAATAATTTTTAGAAAATGGGATTAGAGAAATATAGATAAATTAACAGGACCAATGAAAGGAACAATGCAAGTGTGGAAGAAATGGCAAGGGAGAATAAGTAGTTTAAAATCCAAAATGTCAACAGTATGGATAATTAACAAGGATAAGGAATCAAATATCAATAGAAATATCCAGATATTAGGCCTGGGTAACAACGGAAAAATTTGTTTCTAAAATCGATTTGTATTTGGGGGTTTTTTTTGTTTCGATATTTAAAATAATTACAAAATTTTCCTTTTAAAAAGTTCGATATTTACGAAATTTCGTAAATGGTAAAAAATTAACGAATCGATTTCCGAAACAATAACGAATCGATTCGTTAATGGCGGACGCGACCGCGAAATACGCTAAAAAACCTCCAAAATCTTCTGAAGCTTCCCTCTCCCTCTGTTGTTGACTGTTGGTGTGATATTATAATTTTTTTTCACTCATTAAACCATAAAACTGGCCCAGACATGCGGAAATAATAACGAAACGACATCAAAATAATAATGAAACAAATACAATATCGAAATACGAAGCATTTACAAAACGTTTTTGAAAATTCGTTTTTTTAATAATTGCTCCAGAATGGTTCGTTATCGTTTTGTAATTGAAAAAATTAATGAATTATTAACGAATTACGAATTAACGAAACGAAACCGCCCAGCCCTACCAGATATTGAAGGAAAAAGGAATAGAGAGAGTAGAACAATTATATGACAGAGAGGGAAAGGTAAGGGAGAATAAAATTAAACAATGGCTTGGGCAAGAAAACTGGTTACAGATAAGAGCAATCTGTGCATATTGCAAAACAAAAGAAAATATCAATATGGTTAAGAGAGAAGATACCGCCTTTGAAAAGATAATAAGAGGAAAAGGGGAAGGAAAGAAGGCACAGGCCAGCAAAATATATACAATGCTAATAGAGGCCGATGGATGTACAATACAGGACTTGAAAACTATGTGGGAAACGGAGTTACAAATCTCGGAACAAGAAATGAGAAATGTGGTAGAGATAATAGGGATGGAAAGGAATACTAAAGTACGAGAAACGAGGAGGAAAATATTGCACAAATGGTATCGCACACCCTGCCAATTAGCATACTACTATAAAGAGGGGAGTAGTCAGTGCTGGCATGGATGCCACCAGAAAGGGCACTTTATGCACATGATGTGGGAATTTGAATATGTACAAGATTTTTGGCAGACTATACAAAATGTGTCAAATCAAATACTAGGAAATGAGTGGGTCATAACAAAGGAATTAGCGGTATTAGGGAAAGAGAGGAAATGGGAAATAAAAGGGAAATAAAAGAAGCAATAATTGAATGTGCACAAGCAGTAATAGTATTAGGGTGGAAAGATAAATCAAAATGGACAATAAATAAATGGTACCAATATATGGTGGAGCAAATGGAATTTGAAATTATGAATGTGAAATTAAATGATTTAAAAATCAATGAAAATCGAATGAGAGAAGTGGAAGATAGATGGACAAGAGTAATGAACTATATTATGAATTATTCTGGAGATCAAGTCATAAGAAATAAGATACAAATGCTATATAGCATACAGGATGGAAAGGTATAAAGATAAAGAAATAATGATTGTCTCAAAAAGAAATGAATATGTGAAAGAAAATAATCCTCATGTTGGTGGTGGGAATTGTAAATGTTTTGTGTGTGCAAGGTATGTATTTTCTGTATTGTAAAAATAAAAAGTCAAAAACAAAACAAAAAACACAAGCGTTCTTTTACTACAAATAAGCCACCTGACTTATCTAACTATATTGGCTCACAGCCAAACCCTGATTCTTAACCCAGAATCAATAATCCCCTGTAGCTTTATCACTACCGGGTCATTTCCTGTAACCCCTTTGGTCACAAATTAGTTCCCTGAATCTCCCACCAGAGATTTCAGTTTTCTCTGTCATTCTAACGGTCACAGACTAGTTCCCTGTTTCTCCCACTAGAGAAATCAGTCCTGTCTGTAACTCTAACGGTCACAGACTGCCTATTTCAAACAGCTGTGCAGCTAGGTGACAGTTGACTCCACCCCCGTTGCTATGGCAACTCAGCTCAAGCCAAACCAGCCACCATCTCTAACAAAATATAATCCTACATACTTACCATTATTACTTATTGTCTAAACAACACACAACTATAGGAATAAAAATACACATTGTCACACTTCCCCAGTGCCAGTGCTGTTTTTTCCTACTGCACATGTGTATCTGCCATTAACTAAGCTGTTTCGAAGTTTCGGAAAGTTTTGGGAAAAAAAATATTTTTAAAGGAGGTGACTTTAGAATCGAACCACCAGCGCCCCCTACAGCCGAAATGAGTTTTGAACCATTTTTTAAAATCAAACAAGCCTAATAAGTATATTTCAACTTTTTGTTCCACATCTATTCCCATTCCCTAAATTGAATCGGCCTTCTTAGATTTTGTGCCCATTTAATCATACAGGTTTTGACCTCTTCTTTTTCCGTCGACCAAGTAATTAATATATTATAAACTAACTGTCCCCTGCCACGCGTTGCTGTGACCCAGTCTGGTGACCTGGAAAATCAAGTAATGCTGGTTTCTAATATATGTAATGTCTTTATGCTTGTGTGTCAACAGTATTTCTTGCTGTTTCTTTGTGGAGATTGTCTGGTTTGCCTACTCTGGAACACGCAACATGGAAATTGTCCTTCTTTAGGGGTCCCTTTCAAATCTATAAAATATCTCTGTGTGTGAATCATTTCTATTAGGCCTGGGTAACAACGGAAAAATTTGTTTCTAAAATCGATTCGTTTTTGGGGTTTTTTTGCATTTCTTTATTTAAAATAATTACAAAATTTTCCTTTTAAAAAGTTCGATATTTACGAAATTTCGTAAATGGTAAAAATCATTAACGAATCGATTTCCGAAACAATAACGAATCGATTCGTTAATGGCGGACGCGACCGCGAAATACGCTAAAAACCTCCAAAAACTTCTGAAGCTTCCCTCTCCCTCTGTTGTTGACTGTTGGTGTGATATTATAATTTTTTTTCACTAATTAAACAAAAAACAACCATAAAACTTGCCCCAGACATGCGGAAATAATAACGAAATGACCTCAAAACAATAACGAAACGAATACAATAACGAAATACGAAGCATTTACAAAACTATTTAAAAATTCGTTTTTTTGAAAAATTGCTCCAGAATGGTTCGTTATCGTTTTGTAATTGAAAAAATTAACAAATTATTAACGAATTACAAATTAACGAAACGAAACCACCCAGCCCTACTATCTATCTAATCTATGGCTGGATGGCTCTTTGTCAGGAGGGCTTTGCTTATTTTTTCTTGCCCTGGTGGAGGGAGTTGGACTGGATGGCCTTCAGTATGGGGGTTCTGTGTGGGAAGTTTGCCCCAATTCTGTCATTGCTGGGGTTCAGAATGCTCTTTGATTGTAGGTGAACTATAAATCCCAGGAACTACAACTCCCAAATAAAAAACTCAATTTTTTGAGTGATGGTCACTCCTTGGGTTAGTAGGTGCTGTGGCCAACCTTCCATCCCTCTTTCTCTCTCGCCTTCCTTCCTTCTCTCCCTCTTTCCTTCATTCCTTCCTTTTTTCCTTTCCTTCTCTCTTTCCTCCCCCCCTTTTCTTTTATTTTCCTTTTTTCTCTCTTTTCTTCCTTCTCTCCCTTTCCTTCCTTTGCTCTTCACTTCCATCCGTCCTTCTCTCTTTCCTGCTTTCTTTCCCTCCTCTTTCTCTCTCTCCTTTCTTCTCTGCAGCTTCCCTTCCTTCCCTTCTTTACCTCTTGCCTGGGCGCTGGAAGGAAGGATCCTCGGAGCCAGGCGTGGAGCAGGTGGGAGGGAGGCGCTTTGGAGGCAGGCCGCGCTCACCCAGCACTGCCACTTTTGTCTGCCATGGCTGCGGGATGCCTTCTCGCCTGTTTGCCGGTTGGGCATGCCGTTGGTGCCTCTCGCGCTGGCTGTGCTCGTGAGACGGGGGTGGGGGGAAGAGAATGGATTTGAACACATGTGCAGAATTTAAAAAATTCTCTTTAAAAATTTAAAGTCTTACTGTTTTTTGGGAGGAATTTTTTTGAGTGCAGGACATAGATTGCTCTGAATGCTGTGTTCTGTCCAAATTTGGTGTCAATTCCCCCAGTGGTTTTTGAGTTCTGTTAATATCACAAAAAAACATTACATTTTTCTTTATATTGATTTTTGATATTATTTTCTTTTCCAATTGTAATATCTTATCCCAGGCTGTTTCCTCCCAACTAAAGCCAGTCTTTTTATCTTAGTTATGGTAGTCTTTTATCTGTAGGTAGTGGAGCCATGTAAAGTTGTAAAAAGTTCTTCATTTGATTTTATGTTATTTGTGTTTTTAACTAAAATGTCTTTGTATGTTGGCCATATTCGCTATCGCAATAACCTTCTTTGATGGGCCTCCATCGGGCAGACCCATAATGGAATTTTATTGTAGAAATGACTTTAATATTTTTGCCATATTCTTAACAAAGATGCTCTAACAAAATGGTTCCCAATTCCCCCCCCCTTAATTTCTCTATCATACCATGTATAAGCATGCCAGCCCACTCTCAGGTCATTACCTTCTAAGTTAAACATGCTTCTTTTTTCAATAACATCCAGTCTTTAATCCATGAGAGAGCGCAAGCGTTATGATAAGTCTTTAAGTATAGAAATCCCAGACCTCCTTTTGCTTTCTTATCTATTAAATTTATATAATTTATTCTTGGTCTCTTTCATTCCCATACGAATCCATTTTTTGAATATCACTTGATTCCTGATTACAGGTAGGTTCTGGAATAGAGATATCCGTTTTGGCAGGATGTTCATTTTTATTAAAGAAATATGTCCCAACAGGGATAACTTCAATTTTTCCCCCAATTTTGTAAGTCTTTCTGAATTTTTTTCCAGATCATCTCATAATTATTTTTAAGCAATTGTCCATTTTTTGCCGTTATCCATATTCCTAAGTATTTTAATTTCTTTGTAATTTCCAATCCTATTAATTCTTTGATCTTATCTTGTTTCGTCTTCTCTACATTCTTGGTTACTATTTTTGTTTTTACCATGATCGTCTTAAATCCGACCACTTTCCCAAAATCATTTATCTTTTGGATTCAATTCTGTAAATTATTACATGGGTCTTCTACAATTCCTAATACATCATCTGCAAAGGCACGTATTTTATACTCATGTTTGCCAATTTTTGCTCCTCTAATAGTTTGGTCTTCTCTTATATCTTTCATTAATGGTTCTAATGCCAGTATGAATATTAATGGGAATAGGGGACATCCCTGTCATGTTCCTTTGGTTATATTAAATTCTTCTGTTGTTTGACCATTTATCATCAGTTTGGCTTTTTGTGAGTTGTATATCGTGTTTATTGCATTATTAAATTTAGTGCCCATATCTAATTCTTGTATCAACAATTTTAATATGTCCCAATTTAAATTATCAAATGCTTTTTCTGCGTCCAATGCTAGGATAGCCAGTGCCTTCTGATGATTTAACTCATAGTATTCTATTAAGTCCAGAACTATCCGAATATCGTCCTTCATATATCTATTTGGGAGAAAGCCTATTTGTTCTTCTTCTATCCATTCTCTTAGGAACTCCTTTAACCTCGCAGCAAGAATGTTTGCAAAGATTTTATAGTCCATATTAAGGAGAGAGATCGGCCGGTAATTTTTAATATCTGTCTCTATTGTGCCCTGTTTATGTAACATAATTATTTCTGCATCCCTCCATGTATCAGGGATCCTTTGGAATGTCATTGTCTCATTCAATCCTTTTTTAAATAAGGATTGCCTCGTAATACTACCTGTTTCTGCGATTTATAAAAGCCTGCTACATATCCATCTGGGCCAGGAGCTTTGTCTGAGTCAATTTTGTTAATTGCTTTCTCTATTTCGTCTTCCGTTATTTGCTTATTCAACTTTTCTCTAGTCACTTCATTTACTTTCTGAAATTTGAATGTATCTATATAATTGATTATTTCTTCTTTACTTATTTGTTCTTTGGAATATAATTGTTTATATTATTTCCTAAATTCTTCCATTCTTCCTTTATCCGTCATTATATCCTTATCACCTACTTTTATACTTGTTATTTGTTTAGCTTGTTTCTTTTTTCAAACTTGTCTGGCTAACCATTTCCGTGATTTGTTGGCATTCTCAAATGACTGCTGTTTGAGGAATTTCATTTGCCTGGCTTGATATTCGAATTCTAAGTGTAACCTTTCTGGCTTTAAAATCTTCAGAACTCTGTTCAGTTGTTTATTCTTTGGATTCTTCTTAAGTTCAGTCACCTTTATTGCTATTTTAGTCATTATAGCCTTTATTATCATTATTTCTTTCCTTATTTTTCCTGGCATTATGTTGTATCAGATGGCCTCTTAAAACCGCTTTTAAAGCATCCCAGGTCACTTGTGGTTTTGTCTCAATAGTATCGTTTATTGCTAAGTAGTCTTGAATTATCTTCTTGTATTTTTCTTTATCTTCCTCCAATTTAATTAGATTCTCATTTAACCTCAATTTCCTATACTGATTTTTTTTTGGTAAATTATTGTTTCCAAGGGACAATGGTCAGATAAGTCTCTGAAGTATATTAAAGTCCTGAACTTTTGTAGCTAACTTTTTTAGATATCCATGCCATATCAATCCTTGACCATGATTGAGGTCTATGAGAAAAAGGATAATCTTTCTTTTGCTCATTTCTTACTCTCCATGTATCATTTCTGAGGGAGGATACTGTTTCCAAAATCACCCTTCCTTTTATTTTTGCTTTTATTCCAATGATTATTCATTACCCCATTGAAGTCACCAATCAGGAGAATTTCGTCATTTAATCAATTTTCTTCAAATTGGTTCTCAAGTATTGAATAAATTTTGTTTTTGGTCCATTAGGTGCATAAATGTTACATATTACAATTTTAGCATCTCCAATTGTTATTTTTACTGCTATGCAACTTCCCTCTTGGTCCTTGAAAGCTAACTCTGATAGAATGTTCTCCTTTACATGAGTAATTACTCCTCTTTTCTTTTTCTCAAAAGAGGAGTAATACATCATTCCCAATTTTATATTTGAGAGGTGTGCTGCATGTTTATGACAAATATGCATTTTCTGGAGAGTTATTATGTCATAATTATTTCATTTCAATTTATTAAATACATTTTTGCATTTCTGGGGTGAATTAAGACCATTGATATTATTTGAAAGGCACTTTATTTGTCTCTCGGCCATTTTATTCATTTTCTTCTAAAATCGATCCGACATTACCAATATCCAATTCAGAGATCCCGGTCGCCATTTCCTCCAAACCGACTGCTACATCCTCTAAGTCTTTTGTTGTTACTAGTGCCCATCCTTGTCCCATCATTAGTGTACTATATTCTTCAGGGGAGTCATATCTTGCTTTTAATTTTATTTCCTTTTCTAGGGGTAGATTCGTGTTTGTCTCCTTGTTCTGATCCTTGCATTATTTTTTTCATAAAAGGTTCTGGCCTTCTCTCCACTCGTTAGCCAATACATTTCCTCGTTATATGTTACCATTATTCCTTCATGTCTCTCCCATCTGTATCTGATGTCTCTTTTTTTTAGTTCTTCAGTAAGAAAGTAGTACTTCTTTATTCTATATAAAAGTCATTTGTGGGAATTCTTTAGGGATGGGGATCTTATTGCCTTTGTAGTAGATGGGATTTTTACCATTCTTTCGTAACACTTCATCCCTTATTCTTTTCTTACAGAATTGTACGATTACATCCTTTGGCATCTTATTTTCCTAGCATAGAATGATGAGATCCTGTAAATTTGGTCAATTTCTTGTTCCAATTAATCTTCTTCAGATTCCAAACACACAGCAAGTAATTTAGTTGTTATAATTTCTTCTTTTGTTTCCTCTTGTATATTCCTGAATCTTAATTGGTAATCCATTTGCATTTGTAGTAATTTTTCTTGTTCTAGTTCCATTTTCTCCTTTTCTTTTGTAAGGAATGAATGTCTGAATGCATGTAGAAGAGAAGAAACAGGCCTAAAAAGAAAACCAACATGGAGTTCTCGCAAGGCATGATATGGGATGAACTTGGCAGTCAAAGCGAGGAGGCAGCAAGGCATAACTGAATGACAATGAACAATAAGGTGTGCGGTCAAGCAAGTAAGGAGTGTGCAGGAGGTACCCCATAAGTCATGAGGCCTGGATTGAGGATGTCCTGGACTGGAATGGACTTGAAAAGAACAGAACAACCTGATTATTAAAAAGAAGAAAAAAAGAAAAATGGATTTTGGGCTATAAATGCAGGGGACCCCAAGAGCATGCATGCTTCCTGATCCATGGCAACAGAGCATCCGCACCTCCTCGGAAAAGACTGATCATCTTCGCCAGAGGAGGCCTGTGTGTGCGTGAGTATGCATGAATGTGTGTGCGCATGAGAGCTCTCCTTGATGTGATTCTGATATGATTCTGTGATGCTTGTATTTCAATAAATGTTACATGAATAGTGTCAAAACCAAATTTGGTCTCTAAAGTGTCTCATTGATCTAAACTACCTTACTATTCCTTGAACACTCTGCACAAAGAACAGGAACCTCTTTGGGTTCATAACATCCCTGCCAAACGTGGTTGTGACCAAGGCGGGGCCGAGAGCAGGACCTCCCCAGATGATCTTAAAATCTTTAATGGTTCATAAGGGGAGACACATTCGGACAGGTAAGTTGGGTCAGAACCATTTAGGGCTTTATAGGTCAAAGCCAGCACTTTGAACTGGGCCCAGTAGCAAACTGGCAGCCAGTGGAGCTGGCGCAACAAGGGGGTTGTATGCTCCCTGAGTGCCACTCCTGTTAACAACCTGGCTGCCATTCGTTGGACTAGTTGAAGCTTCCGGACCATCTTCAAAGGCAACCCCACATAGAGAGCATTGTAGTAGTCTATACGGGATGTAACCAGAGCGTGGCCAAGTCAGACTTCCCAAGGTACGGGTGGAGCTGGCGCACCAGTTTTAACTGTGCAAAAGCTCCCCTGGCCACAGTCTCCTACTATTACCCATCTGATGTGGTGCTAGACACCTAGAATACTAACAACAGGGACTCAAAAAGTTAAGGAAAGGCAACACTTCAGAGCTAGAGGGGCCCAGCAGGAAGTTCCCGGAAGCGAAAGAGGAGTGTGGAAATCACAGAGGGAAGGAAGAAGGAAGGACACTTCCGCTTCCAGTCCTGACTCTTTCCCCCCTTTTCTCCCCCCTCCTCCTCTACTTGCCTTTTTCACTTACTGGGAATGGAGAGAGAGTTGGGAAGCAGAGATGGCGCCAGGTAATTTTCAGGGGTAAGCAAACAGAATTTTGGCACACGTCCCCCCCAACCAATCACTGAAAAATTATATAATTAGATAATTTAAAAATATATTATTGGCCCTCCAGGTATTTCGGACTTCCTACTGGCTGTTTGGAATTGTGGGAGTTGAAGTCCAAAACACATGGAGGACCGAAGTTGGCCCATGCCATATATATATATTAGGATTTGGTGATCCAAAAAAAAAAAAAGGTTCAAACCACGTTTCGGATGTAGGGGATGATGGCGATTCGATTTTGAAATGATTTACAAATTTTTAATGAAAAAATGATCGGAAATATTAGGAAATCCGAATTGCTTCATTTGCTTCGTTAATGGAAGGTGCCCCTCCCTCCCTCCAGAACCATTAAGCAATTTTGGCAAAGCCTAACAATTGGTTTTAAAATCTCGCGGTTTCTCTTCCTTCCCTGGCGGCGAGCTGCAATGCAGAGGGATGAGATTGTTGCAACTCAGAATAGGATTCACCTTGCTCCCAAGCACCACCAGACCAAAGCTGTAGAATTTATAGTTTATTGAGTAAAAGATCCAAAGAATGGAAGTAATTAAGTAGATACAAAGTCCCAAAGGTCAGGTTAAATGCAAAATACAGTTCCAAGAAATCTTCAGGTAAAAACAAAGCACAATCCTTTAAGCAAAAGTCATGAAACAAGAAACACAAGCCTTTGAGCAAAAGTCAAAACACAGTCCAAAACCCCACGGAGAAACTCTGGCTTCAAGCCCTAGAACCCCGATACAGGAACAAAACCCATGAAGCTGTTGGCTAAGAAGCTGCGTTGAAATGACAGGTTTACAGCATCTGTTAAACCCCTAAATAGGCTTTCTAAACATCAAAACATCAAACAGTCTAGTCTCACACTGGTCCCATGACCCTTCGCTGACCTAGCTTCTCCTGGAAGCGATCCGTGACCTCCTTCTAACGGTTTCGTTATCAGTGTGAGAAGGCACCTGGCTGGCCTCTTCTTCAGCTGCATTCCTTTCCGGTGAGAAACGCTTCCGAGAGGCCGCAACTGGAGGCTGAGGCACAGAAAACATTTTGGCTTTGCCAAAATAGGTTAATGGTCTTAAAATCAAAATAACTGTGGGAGACATCCGAAAATAATTCTGAACAATGGGTAAGTGGTTTCAATTCGGAATTGCTCCTTCCACTATTCCTGCATAGCTCAAAATTGATTCAAAAGTGAATTTAATCCAAATTAATTACGATTTTAGAAGCTTTCGAACGAACTTGCCCAAGCCAAGGCACAAAGAGGGCCTCGGCAGCGGCAGCTTCCCCCTTCGCTACTCAGCACTCCTCCTTCACAAGGCTGGGTGCCAGGCTTGGAAGCCCAGCCTGATGAGGGACCCTTTGAGGCACGGAGCACAGAGGGGGCCAGAAGGAGGCCAGTGCCAAAGAGGGCCTTGGCAGCAGCGGTTTCCCCCTTGCCCTTCGGTGCTCCTCTGTGCTCCTTCCTCCCCAGGCTGGGCGCCAGGCTTGGGTGCCCAGCCTGTCAAGGAAGGGACCTCTGAGGCACAGAGCAACAGAGGGACAAGGAAGGGAGCGCTGCCAGAGGGCATCGGCGGCTTCCTCATCACCCCTCCATTGCTCTTGTCTCCTTCCTTGCCAGGCTGGGCACCAAGCTTGGGAGCCCAGCCTGGCGAGAAAGGGATCCTTTGAGGCACAGAGCAGCAGAGGGGGCGAGGAGGAGGCCGCTGCCAAAAAGGCCTCAGCGGAGGCAGCTTCCCCCTCACCCCTGCGCTGCTCCGTGCTCCTTCCTCGCCAGGCTGGGCACCAGGCTTGGCAGCCCAGACTGGCAAGGAAGGGACCCTTTCAGACATGGAGCAGCAGAGGGGGCAAGGAGGACGCCATTGTTGAAAAGGGCCTCAACGGTGGCAGCTTCCCCCTCGCCCCTCCTCTGCTCTGTGCTCCTTATCGCCAGGCTGGGTGCCAGGCTTGGGAGCCCGGCCTGGCAAGGAGGGGACTCTTTGAAGCATGGAGCAGCAGAGGGGGTCAGGAGAAGGACATTGCCAGAGGGTCTTAGTGGCGGCGGCTTTGCCCTTGCCCCTCCACTGCTCTGTGTTCCTTCCTCGCCAGGCTGGGCACCCAGCCTGGCGAGGAAGGAGCACGGAGCAGGGGAGGGGAGAGGGGGAAGTCACTGCTGCCTCTGAGGCCCTCTTTGGCAGCAGCCTCCGAGAGCCTAACTGGCCCCCTTCTTTCCCGCTGCTGCCTCCTCCGCCTCCGTGGGGCGACAGCACCTCGCCTTCACCTCAGGAGGAGGAAGCGCCGCCTCTGACCCTGGGCAAAACAAAGTATACCGCAAATGCTTACTCTGCGTAATGGTTGGGCCGCCCCTGTTGGGGAGTGTTCCTTTGACTGAAGGGGAAATGGAGGAAAAGGGGGGTGTTGGATAAGAGTTTTGGATAAGACAGAATGTCGGATAAGGGAAAGCTGGATAAGCGAGACTGTACTGTACTTCCCTGCTTTAATGTGTTTCCTATTTATGTACTCACATTTGTTTTCGAATTGCTAGGTTGGCAAAAGCTGAACTAAAGCTCAGGCACTCACCCTGATCCAAGCTTCGAACTATCAACCTTCCGGTTGGCAAGATTCATTGCAGCTTGGTGATTACCCTGCTGTGCTAAAGTCCGACCTCTACATGGAACACTTTTTGCCATGGAAGACTTTGAAAAACAAGCCCTGGGAACAGCAACAAAAAGCCCACTGTGTGGTTCAGTTTTCTGGATGACACCTTTACCATTTTGAGCCATAGGGGCCGAGCTTAGCACAAAAGACTAAGCTGCTGTGCTGCAGAAAAATCCTGCTGACCAAAAGGTCAGCAGTTCAAGCCTAGGTCAGTGTGAGTACCCGCTGTTTGCCCCAGCTCACCTGCTCACCTAGCAGATTGAATGCAGAAATTTTGCTAGTTTCCAACTGACCTAACAACCACCGAGGATGCCCGCCATAGATGCAGGTGAAACGTCAGGAGAGAATGCTTCTAGAACATGGCCATACAGCTCGAAAAACCTAAGACAACCCAGTGATTCAACAATAAAATAAAAATGTTTTTTATATTCTGTTAATGAAATTATTTATATGCTGGCAATGGAGTTTCGTTCCTGGGTATTCCACTATCCAGTGACCATAGCCAAACAACATTCCATGGAATCCGTCCTTGATGTGATACCACGTCAGTGGGACACCATTGTCCTCTAGCCGTTTCTTGAACAAGAGCCCATCATCTCGGAAAATATCGTATTCACAGGTTAAAAGGAAAGTCTTAGGGAGCTGGCGGATCACGTCATCCTCTACTAAAAGTGGGGAATACATGGGGTTGGTTGCTTCTTTCACGATTTCGTAAAGTTCTTGGCGAAACGGAGGCCGCTCCATGGGCACGTAACCCCTGCCCTTAAATCTTTCTGGAATGTCATCGGGATTGACCCATTTCCTGTATTTCATCCACACATGTTCGGGTAGGTGAGCATTCCTCATGATGTCCTCCAAGTTGACCTCCTTCGGAGTCAGAAGCAAGGTAGCAATCTTCACGGCCTGTTTCTTGAACAGGAAAGGGACCGAATGGTTTTGCTGATAAGAAGGCAAATTGAAATCGACAGCCTGCAAAGCCGGATAGATGAGGACCTGGCCTCCTAGCTTTGGGAGATCTTTCTTGCCTGCCAAATATTCAGAAACGGCTACAGCAAATGACCCTCCACTACTTTGTCCATAGAGAACAATGCGATGTGGGTCCACTCCGTATTCCTCTGCATTTTTCAAAAAGTGCATAGTAGCTGTGCAGCAATCCATAATTGGGATTGGGAACGGATGTTCTGGAGCCAAACGAAACCTGAAGCAGAAATGAGAAATGGTCTGAATCCGCAATCCACATGATAACATTCTGGTGACCAGAATAACTTCATGTAGCTGGAATGTTAAATAGCCTCTGTGTGTCTGTCTATATATATGTTGTGTGCCTATTTAATATTTGCCATGTATATGTACATTGTAATCTGCCCTGAGTCCCCAGTGGAGTGAGAAGGGCAAAATATAAATACCATAAACAAATAAATAATTCTTTGAGTCAAGTTACTTGGAAAGGGAATAGATCGAATAGTGTGGGAGAATGTCCATTCTGATAGAGCCAGAATGAGTATGAAGTCACTTACGCAACAGTCATAACGACAGAATCAGTTTCCTGGGCAATGCAGCGGCATGGTAGATCAGTTACCCCTGAAAAACACATCATGTTTCAAGAGAGATTATTACTGATGGGTTTCATGACTATGTACATAGAAAAATCCTATATACTCCAACTGAACTCTGTTTCCTGGAGAACTTACCAATATTTCCCAAAACTCCACCACCTTCTGCAATGACAACCACTCCTCTTCTCTTCCCAGAAGGAGTTGTTTTGGGCCAATACACTCTGACCGGAACGTCATCAAACACCAAGTCCTTGATCGTCAGTGTTGGGCTCCACTTGGGCATAAATCTTTTGTACAACCACTCAATTAATTTGAATGGATTGAACAAGCCAGTTTCTTTAAGGAATGTATCCTGTTTACAGAAAAATAGAATAAAGAAATAAATGTCATGTGGACACAGGGCTTACGTACAGAAAGTGACAGCCTTAGGCCGAATCTAGAAGAGATCATGCCATGAATGTTTGATGGGACTGAGGCAAAGAGAAATGTAAACAATGGAAAATTACCAAGCCAGGAACAGGTTTAGACAAAAAGAGGGAGATGGAAAAATTTCTAGTCAAAGCCACAAGGGAAAGAGTTAGCTGAAAGAAGAGAAAGTTCAAAAGACCTGCAAGCCAGCAACGGGGGAAATGGTTGTGAATTGCTGTTGTCAATTGTTGATAAGGAGGCACCAGATGAGAACAATGGGAAAGAGAAGTGTGAATGAAATAGTTTGTGTGTCTGTCCAGGCTTAAAACCTAAGACTATAAAACCCCCTGAGCTGCGTCCTCAGTGTGTGGCACTTGACCCAACAGAGAGATCTGATCAAATAAATCTGTCATACCAGAACTTCTCACCTCTTAGGGTCTAATTGGACAGAGACCCTAGGGTTTTTGGGTTGCCTTTTTGGAAGGGACACAGCAGTGTGTCTCAGCACATTAACACACCTGTTGCAGTGCTTGGATGGCATCCATATGGTCCAGAAAGACCGAGACTGTGTCAGAACATCACTTCACCTTCTGTCTTGGCATGGCTACTCTCAGCTAGCCACCTGAATTCCTGGTCATTGCTGGTGCCCCATTCTAACATCAGAAGAAGCATCTACAACTGGGAAGAAGAGAGGGCCCATCTCCCACCCTACCTTCTTTGCTTCGTTGCTGCCTCTCCCAACGTCATATCGGGGCACTATAGATGACCAGGTGTTTACATAGTGCTCTATGGACCGCTGGGATCAGCAACAGTGGCAGCATGGACACAATCCATTCTCTTTCCCCCTGTGCTGGTGTATGGTCCAGACAGAGAACCAGTTCAAATAGGACCCAATCCAGCTGTCCAGTTGACCTCAAACCTGGAGCTTCAAGCAAATTCCAGGATATTCCCCAACCTTGTCTGAAGTTGCAAAGAGTGGGTTCCACCCAGAATAACTCAAGATGCTCAGCAAAAGTACAAGAATGTCATGATACAATTCATGGTGGGATTTCATACCCAGCTCAAATTGCTTTCAATTCTTGTTGAAGGAATGTCCAAAAGAGACCTGTCACTTGGGCTGCTATTTCCACACTTGTGAGCTCTGGCCTCACAGCCCATAGGACACATTTCTTTTAGACACCTCCTTGAACAAGAACGAAGGGCAATTTGATCTGGATATGAAAACCCACCATGAACTGTATCTTGGAGAAGGTCCCTTTTTAGAGCAAGAACTCTGATTCCACAACAAACTGCAAATCCCAGGATCCTGTTGAACCTAGACATGGTGTCACAGTGCTCTCATGGTCTCAAAGAGGATACAAATATCTCTAGAAGTTTCCAACAAGCATGTTTTGACTTTGGAAAGAAAGGTTCTCTCTGAAGAGAACTTAAGGAAATATCGTCCCATTTTCAGGTACAAATGGGTCTGGAGTTTGTATGACAAGCCACCTTATTATAACCTTTTCTGGAGGTCATCAAACTGGGCGCTTCCAAAACTGAGAACTAGAACCACATTTACAGGCTGGAAATCAGAGCTGAAGATTTGAGACCATCTGTCCCCATGAGCTGAGTCAAAGCAACCCATCCCCTTCAAAAGGCCCTTGTCTTGGTGCGACACAGAGAAAGAAAGCATCCGTATGATGGTGCCACCAAAACATGTACACAAAGACACAGAGAAGTGCATTAAAATCCAGAGGACTTACCACAAGCAATCCAACTTTGGCTCCGGTTTGCAAAATTCGTAGTGTTATGGGGTATTTGATTCCCGGGGGAATGTGCAGCCTTCTCTGATCATGATAAATGGCCCATGCAACCTTCAAGAAGAGAGCAAGAAGGCTGGCATACAACGCGAGCATCCCCAGAGTGGCAAGAAATGCCATCCTCTTGACAAACAAGCATGAAAGGGCTGTCCTTTCTCTTGGATGACTTCTGAGTTTCTGCATCGGTCTCGCCATTTAATAGGGAATAAATTAATTATAAAATGCCATGTCCTGCCCAGACACTCATTAATTGGTTAGGGAGTGGCTAATTATGTCAGATGCATGCCATCCACGCAGTTTATACCACGACACCCCTTTTCAAATGAGACAATATGTGAACTACATTTTAGCTTAATCGAGCACATCGGTTCGCAAACTGTGCTCCACAGAACCCTTGGGACTCCATGAGGCTTATTGAGGGGCTCAGCGGTTTCCTTCCTCTTCCTCCAAGCTTTCCCTCCTCTTTCCTGTTCCCTTTTCAACGGATACATTATGTGAAGTACATTTTAGTTTAATGTAGCACAGCAGTTCTCAAACTGTGCTCCGCAGAGCCCTTGGGGCTCCGTGAAGCTTATTGGGGGGTTCAGCGGTTCCCTTCTCTTCCCCCAAGCTTCCCCTCCTCTTTTCTAATCCTTTCTCATTGGATACATCATGTGAACTGTGCTTTAGCTTAATATACCAGGGTTGAATGAAAAGTAATGCCTCTACCTTCGGAACTCCAGTCCTGGTATGGGGCAGGTACTGGCTTGTTCAGTAGACTCTCCTCTACCGTTCCATTTTGGCGGGAAGCCTTGGCATTGAACAGTTGTGTTGTTAAAGTGTGAAGTATGGAACCCTGCGCAGATGGTCGGTCAATTCGAGTTAAGCAACGTGCAGTCATTCAATTTTTGACAGAAGAAGGTGTCACCCCAAAGGCAGAGAATGCCAGCTGTTTATGGGGATTGTGTTGATGTGAGTTTTGTGCATTGTTGGGTGAAAACGTTGAAAGATGTTGAGGTGGGAACATCCGACTTGCGTGACAAACAAAGAGTTGGATGTCCTGTGACAGCAACCACCTAGTTTCACAAGCAAAAGGTTGACAGACTGATTCAGGACGATTGCTCAGAGAGAAATTTCAGAGAGAAATATCACTCAGAGAGAAATTTCAAGTATTATCGGCTAGGCCTGGGTAACAACGGAAAAATTTGTTTCTAAAATCGATTCGTTTTTTGGGGTTTTTTGCGTTTCGATATTTAAAAGAATTCCGAAATTTTCCTTAAAAAAAGTTCGATATTTACGAAATTTCGTAAATGGTAAAAAAATTACAAAACAATAACGAAACAATAACGAATCGATTCGTTAATGGCGGCCGCGATCGCGCAATACGCTAAAAAAACTTCTGAAGCTTCCCTCTCCCTCTGTTGTTGACTGTTGGTGTGATATTATAATTTTTTTCACTAATTAAACAAAAAACAACTATAAAACTTGCCCCAGACATGCGGAAATAATAACGAAACGACCTCAATCCAATAACGAAACGAATACATAACGAAATACGAAGCATTTACGAAGCGAATTGAAAAATTCGTTTCATTTTTAAGTTGCTCCAGAATGGTTCGTTATCGCTTCGTTAACAAAAAAAATAACGAATTTTTAACGAATTACGAATTAACGAAACGAAACCGCCCAGCCCTATTATCGGCATTTCACAAGAACATGTGGGTCACATGTTTGCTTCGCTATAGAAAGATCTGTGCACGATGGGTTATGGAAACAGTGTCTACTTCTTCCGTGACAGCCTCTCCAACATCCGGGCAACACCGGGCAAATATGCTTATGTTTAAATAAATAAATAAATAAATAAATAAATGGAATCATGGTATAAACTACAAGGGTGGCATACATCTGGCATAATCAGCTAATTATAAATTAATAATAGCTGTCTGAGATGGTGTTTCATCACTTACTCCCTATTAAATGGGGGACCAATGGGATACAAAACCTCAGAAGCTCAGAAGTCACATAGGAGAAAGGAGAGTTGTTTCACGCTTGTTAAGCCAAGAGGATGGTATTTCTTGTAACTCTGGGGCTGCTTGCGTTATATGCCAGCCTTTTCATTCTAGTCTTCGGGATCACGTGGGGGATTTATTACGATCAGAGCAAGATACACATCCCCTCAGAAATCAAATACCCTGGAAGAGTACGACTTTATCATATCATCACCTTATTTGGAGCGCTTCTGATAAGTCCTCTTGCTTCTCTGTGTTTTTGTGTGCATGTTCCGGCAGCATCATCATATGGATACTCGCTTTCAGTGTCACATCAAAGCTAGAACCGTCTGAGGGGTGTGTGTTGCTTTGATTCAGCTCATGGGGACACCTGGTTTCAAATCTTTGACTCCGATTTTCAGCCTCCAAACGTGGTTCTAGTTCTCAGTTTTGGAAGTGCCCAGTTCGATGAGATCTGGAAAAGGTTAAAATAAGGTGGCATGTCATACAAAAGCTTGAAATAGAGAGCAAGGGTTCCCTGAAATGCAAAAGGCAAAATGTCCCTAAGACCAAGAGTAAAACAATTCTGTATATTATGTCTTTGCTTAACATTCAAGTTATACAGCATACAGTTCTCTAAACCAAAAATTATTTTCTTATGTGGTATAAACAACAAATTCTTACAGCAAGATATACAGCTGTTTTAAGGTTATTTTGAAAATAAATTTGTCAATAACAATACACAGTTTGTGAACCTTTTTACAAGTCCCTTAATTCAGAGCTTCTTAATGTAGGTAAAGTTTGTCCACGGCAACACACAGTTTATCAGTCCTTTTTTCAAAATTTCACAGTTCGTCAACCACAACCGGTTTGGACTATATGCAGTCTTCTTCAGGTGGTAGTAGAAATCCAAGATAATACATTTTTTAAGTGGACAATTCTTCAAGTAAGATAAACAATGATGAGGACCTAAAGGGAACTCATTCAGTGGCTAAACATAGTAAGGAAAGCAATTATCAAAAGTAAAAAAACATTCAAAACTAGAATCAAAATACTCACAAGGTGCTCTGCTTATTTAGTATATTTCTGTGGCAAGCACAAGGAAAGCAGGTGGAGATTAGAGTATATAAAGAGAAACTAATAGTGTATGAAGAGAATTTTAAAGGGGCCCCATATAGCTGTAAGCGTGGGTGTGTTCCAGTTTGCAATAGGAAGTTACTCAAAAGAGAAACTTATTTATTTATTTATTTATTTATTATTTGGAGTGCTTCTACCCCGCCCTTCTCAACCCCCTAGGGGGGACTCAGGGCGGCTTACAAAAGACACAATTCAATGCCCAACAATTCACAAAACACAATATACAAATTACAGTAAAATGGCAACAATCATGATTAATTAAAAACAGTCAAAAACACTCCAATAGCAGCAGTAAAATCATCTTGTGGTCAAAGTTCGCCAATTCATAAATCTGTGACCCATCTTGCATTGTCATTGTCCTTTCTTACTCTGGTCGTCATTGTCTTATTGTCCATCTGCCAGCTTACCCGAAAGCCTGGTCCCACATCCAGGTTTTTATCTTCCGTCTGAAAGAGAGGAGGGATGTTGATGACCTAATTTCCCCGGGGAGTGCATTCCACAGGCYAGGGGCCACCACTGAGAAGGCCCTGTCCCTCATCCCCACCAGCCTCATTTGTGATGCAGGTGGGGCCGAGAGCYGGGCCTCCCCAGAAGATCTTAAGCTCCGAGGTGGGATGTAGAAGGAYATACGTTCGGACAGGTACGCTGGGCTGGAGCCGTAAAGGGTTTTGTAGGTCAAAACCAGCACTTTGAATTGTGCTCGGAACTGGATTGGCAGCCAGTGGAGCTGACATAGCAGGGGGGTGGTATGCTCCCTGTATGACYCTCCGGTGAGAAATCTAGCCGCTGCCCYTTGGACTAATTGAAGTTTTTGAACAGTCTTCAAAGGCAACCCCACGTAGAGCYCGTTGCAGTAATCTATTCGGGATGTAACAAGAGCYTGGACCACCGTGGCCAGATCCAACTTCCCAAGGTACAGGTGCACTCTAGCCTCCTCTTTTTTTGCTTCATCTCTGCCAGCTCCTCAGTAAACCAAGGGGCAGGTTTAGCTCGGTTACTCGAGAGGGGGCACTCTGGAGCGATTGTATCAATTCCCCTAGTCATCTCACTGTCCCAGCGAGAGACCAGAGCATTGACAGAGTCACTAGCCAAGGAGGTGGGGAACTCCCCAAGAACCATCAAGAAACCATTAGGATCCATAAGTTTCCTGGGGCGGACCATTCTAATGGGTCCACCACCCCTGCGGAGGGTAAGAGGCACAGTGAGTCTAAACCTGATTGGTCCATGGTAATGGAGCGATGGTCAGCTCCTCCACACCATCACCTTCATCCCACCCTGACAAAAAACCAAGTCCAATGTGTGCCTGGCACTATGGGTGGGACCAGATACTAATTGGGACAGGCCCATGGTTGCCATGGCGACCATGAAGTCCTGAGCCGCACCTGAAGGGGGGGCCTCGGCATGAACATTGAAATCTCCCAGGACTAAAAGCCATTGGGAGTCCAAAGCCAAGTCCGAGACCACCCCTGCTAGCTCAGGTAGGGAGACTGTTGTGCAGCGGGGTGGTTGGTACACTAACAGAATCCCTATCCTGCCCTGGTCACCAATCCTAATGCCGATACACTCAATGGAAGATGACTGTGGGATGGGGCACCTGATCAGGGAGATAAAATCCTTATAAACCACCGTGGCTCCACCTCCCTGCCCTCCAGGTCAAGGTTGGTGCTCCACAGAGTAGCCTGGTGGGCAGAGTTGAGTGAGGTTTACCCCTCCCCCCTCATCCAGCCCGGTCTCTGTGATACAAGCAAGGTCAGCTTGTTCTTCTAGGATTAGATCTTGAATAATAGAAGTTTTCCCATTTACCGACCTTGCATTGAATAGCACCACTTTTAACCTGGAGGGACCACCATCCTGGCACCTCAGTTGTACCTTGTCAGGAGAATGTTTTGATGTTGCCAATCTGTCCTTATCAACTTGTTTTAAAAGGTCTGTGCCTGCTCACATGAAACACTGAAATGAAATAGAATCATTCAGACCCCTAGGATATACAGTTTCAAGAGTGAAAATCCAAAAGGCTTCGCGTTGTAGTAATCTAGTAGATAAATCTATATTTATGGAGGATGTAACCGTCTCTAAAACTAAGACCCTAAGTGATCCTGGACTATGTTTCATGTCATGTCATCTTGCTACATGCACAACCACTGGTGTCATTTACATCATCTTTTGTCACTGCTCCTTGATGTATGTTGGACAAACTAGCAGACAAATTAAACTCCATATCATTGAACACAAGAGCAAAATTAGAAATTAGGCTGTCGGTTCAAACCTATACAAACATTTTAATTGGAGAAAACGAAGACAAAACTATGGTTTTTCTAGGCATTCTGTACAAAGTGGCCAACGAGTTATCAGTTTTGTGTAATGGGATACATTTATTAGATTACTGAGAAAATAGTGTCCTTTGCCGTAGTAGAGTTGTAGATGTTCCTCCAACTCGATTCGACTAGATGCTTCCACCAGATGTTGATGTCTCGGTCTTTCTGGACCATAAGGATGTCATTCAAGCACTGCAACAGGTTTGTTATTGTGCTGAGACACACTGCAGTGTCCTTTCCAAAGAGGCAACCCAAAAACCCTAAGGTCTCTGTCCAATTAGATCTGGTATGACAGATTTATTTGATCAGATCTCTCTATTGAGTCGACAAGTGCCACACATTGAGGATGCAGCTCAGGGGGTTTAAGGTGTTAAGCATGGACAGACACACAAACTATTTCATTCACACTTCTCTTTCAAATGTGTTTCATCTGGTGCCTGCTTATTAACAATTGGCAAGAGAAATTTACAACCTCCCCCCCCCTTTCCTGACTTGCAGGTCATTAAGTTATGTCCTTTAAACTTTCTTCTCTTTCATCTAACTCCTTCCTTTGTTTCTTTGACAAGAAAATTCCCTTCTCCTTCTCCAATCCCCTTTTCTGTCTTACCCTTTTCCTAGCTTCTGTAATTTCGCCTTTCCCCCATTTCTCTTTGCCCCAATCCCTTCAAACGTTCATGGGATGCTGTAGACTCATCCTAAGGCTATCATTGACAGTGCTACGCCCATGTCTGTCCGCAACGTTAATGTCTCCTTTTTGTCTCCTTTTCTGTAAATAGGCAACAATCAGCAAAAAGCCTGGCATCTACAATTGGTACAAGTTCTTTGCCAAGGTCCTTAAACCAATATCATCCTCGAAGAGCTCAACACTGACGATCAAGGACTTGGTTTTCAATGAGTGTATTGGCCCAAATGAATGCAAAGCTGGGGTGAAAATTGCTGGAAGAAACATTAACAACCTCAGATATGCAGATGACACCACTCTGATGGCCAAAAGCGAGGAGGAGCTGAGGAGCCTTCTAATCAAGGTGAAAGAAGAAAGCGCAAAAGCTGGGTTGCAGCTAAACATAAAAAAAACCAAGATTATGGCAACAAGAATGATTGACAACTGGAAAATAGAGGGAGAAAATGGAGCAGTGACAGACTTTGTATTTCTAGGTGCAAAGATTACTGCAGATGCAGACTGTGGCCAGGAAATCAGAAGACGCTTCTTCTTGGGAGGAGAGCAATGTCCAGTCTCGATAAAATAGTAAAGAGTAGAGACATCACACTGGCAACAAAGATCCACATAGTCAAAGCCATGGTATTCCCTGTAGTAACCTACGGATGTGAGAGCTGGACCTTAGGGAAGGCTGAGTGAAGGAAGATGATGCTTTTGAGCTGTGGTGTTGGAGGAAAGTTCTGAGAGTGCCTTGGACTGCGAGAAGATCCAACCAGTCCATCCTCCAGGAAATAAAGCCCGGATGCTCACTGGAGGGAAGGATACTAGAGAAAAAGTTGAAGTACTTTGGCCACATCATGAGGAGACAGCAAAGCCTAGAGAAGACAATTATGCTGGGGAAAGTAGAAGGCAAAAAGAGGAGGGGCCGACCAAGGGCAAGATGGATGGATGGCATCCTTGAAGTGACTGGACTGACCTTGAAGGAGCTGGGGGTGGTGACGGCCAACAGGGAGCTCTGGCGTGGGCTGGTCCATGAGGTCACGAAGAGTCGGAGACAACTGAACGAATGAACAACAAATTGGCCCAAAACAACTCCTTCTAGGAAGAGAAGAGGAGTGGTTGTCATTCCTGGAGGTGGTGGAGGTTTGGGAAATATTGGTAAGTGCTCCTCGAAACAGAGTTCAGGTGGAGTATATAGGATCTTTCTATGTACATAGTTATGAAACCCATCAGTAATAATCTCTCTTGAAACATGATGTGTTTTTCAGGGATAACCGACTCACAATGCCACTACATTGCTGATTAAACAGATTCTGTCCTTGTGACTGTTGCGTAAGTGACTTCATACTCTGTCTAGTTGTGTCAGAAAGAACGTTTCAGCATTGAGGTTCTACTGTAAGAGACGTCCCACACTGTTCAATTCATTCCCATTCCAACAAACCTGACTCAACGTTTCCATAGTAGTGCTTCCTTTCTCGGTCAACAATCTTCCCATTGGAGAAACCAACAAACCTGGAAGGTGGGTGTCTCTCATCCCAAATGGATGCCTTGTTTCAAAATGGAATGGGAGGTGCAGAATATTCCATTCCAGAATGTCATTCATGCCGTTGAATAATTCATATCGTGAACATATTGGATTATTCATGGCTAATGGGAATGTATGAGGGAAAATTGTCTCAGGTGATTTTAGTCTTAATACCTTTTGCAAAACATGAAGGCGTTTCTTTGGCCCTTGACCTCTTTCTTGTTAGTTATTCTCACACTCCTTCAAACTCTGAATTTCAAATGGTCAGCCTGATCTAAGGTTCCTGTTTCGTCAAGGTCAGTCTGTTCGTTAGTGTCAGCCAGTTTCCCTTCCTGCTCATTATCAGACTGAGAACTGTCCTCTTTCTCTGAGTCAATCTGTACCCGCACTTGGCTATTTTCAGTATCAGCAATCTCATTCCTTGCTGTGGGAAACTGCATTTGCTCACCGTGTTCTTCACTGCTTATAACCTGAGTCCCATCATCCTCATCAGAGACACTCTGTGGTTCCAGCTGAGTCACAACACCCATGCATTTATTTATTTATTAATATCAGCCCTTTCAATTGAAAGGCAGGCACTGTCTTGGAAAGCCAAGGACTCACCCACTCAAAAGAGATCTAGGGTGAATCCCCACAGCACCAGAGCCTCTGGTTTCACTTGTCCACATCACAACAATATGATTTCTCTCCTAAATAATCTTTATTTGAGATTGTCAGTTAAAAACAGTACGAATCAAAGATAATAATGTGCAAATTAAATATAAAAGAAAAGAAGGGAAAAAAAGAAATAATAATAATGATATAAAATTTATATCCATAAAGTAAGAAAGAGAAAAAGAAAAAAAACTGTGTGTAGAAAATAAAAGTGTCAGAAAGATAGATATTTTGACTTCCTGGTATCCTCTAGAGGTCTTTTTTTACTTTTTCCTTTCTTCTATCTCTCTTCCTCCTCTCCTTCTCCTTCTTGTCTATATCTTTCCCTCCCTTTTAACCATTTTTTACTTTGGAAGAAAAAGATAAAATACACATATGCAACAGATCTGAAAGAGAACTTGGTGAAAATATCACACAGATGGTACATGACCCCCCAAAAAACGGGGAAAAACCTACAACAACATGAGCACAAACTGTTGGAAATGTAAAGCATGTGGTGGACATGTGATAGAGCAAAGAGAGATTGGAAATAGGCCTGGGCGGTTTCGTTCGTTAATTTCGTAATTCGTTATTAATTCGTATTTAAATTAGCTTATGATCCAATATTGAACCATGCAGGAATAGTGTGAGGAGTAAATTAGATTTGAAACAATTTTTTCAATTTATTTCGTAACTACTTTGTAATTATTTCATAATTATTTTGTAATTATTTTGTAATTATTTTGTAATTATTTTCGCATGTCTGGTGCAAATTTTATAGTTGTTGTTTGTTTTATCACACCAACAGTCAACAACAGAGGGAGAGGGAAGCTTCAGAAGTTCCCCCTGTCCCATTTGGAGGTTTTTTTAGCATATTGCGCAATCGCGTCGCCATTAACGAATTGATTCGTAATTATATGAAATTTCGTATATTTTGAAATTTTTTAAAGGAAAATTTGGGAATTATAAAAAAAAGAAACGCAAGGGCCCCCTAAAAACAAAACGAGTTTAGAACCAAATTTTTCCGTGGTTACCCAGGCCTAATTGGAAAGGAGTACAGAAGAAGATCCAAAAAATGTTAGAAATACAAATTCCCTGGAAACCAGAATTATTTGTATTACAAAAAGGAATTAGAAAGGAATATAGACACATTAATAACCATGGCTGCGAGAATTTGTTTTGTGAAAAGATGGAAACGAGAGGAAATGCCAGATGAAGATGAATGGCTGACGAAAATACAGATCAGAAACATAGACAGACTCACTTTCCTCATGTCAAAGAGTCAAGGAATGAAAATGAAAGAAAGAGATCAGAAAACAGTTACTGAATACTTAAAACAAAAAAGATAAGATTTTGATCTAGTAAACAAGAATTGGAGAAAACAAAAACAAAAATATGGTTTTTCTAGGCATTCTGTACAAAGTGGCCAACAAGTTATCAATTTTGTGTAATGGGATACATTGATTAGATTACTGAGAAAATAGTGTCCTTTGCTGTAGTAGAGTTGTAGATGTTCCTCCAACTCGATTCGACTAGATGCTTCCACCAGATGTTGATGTCAGAAACATCATTCTAGACCTTCTAGAAAGGTTTTCTCCTTAAGCATTTTCCCTATCCTCCAACAGGATTCCATGGTATGCTTCCACCCAAAGTGCTTCGACTGACCTGCTGTGCTTCTGTCGCAACACGCGCTCTAGCCACCTCTTATTTCACTTTATTGCTGCCAGCTCCTCAGTGAACCAATGAGCTGGTTTAGCTCGGTTACTCGAGAGGGGACGTTCTGGAGTGATCGTATCTATTAGGGCTGGGCGGTTTCGTTCGTTAATTTCGTAATTCGTTGTTGATTCATATTTAAATTAGCTTACGATCCGATATTGAGCCATGCAGGAGCAACTAAAAATCGAAACGAATTTTTCAATTTATTTCACAATTGTTTCATAATTGGTTCAAAATCGTTTCGAAATCGTTTCGTTATTATTTCCGTATGTCTGGTGCAAGTTTTATAGTTGTTGTTTGTTTTATCAGTGATAAAAAAATAAATTATCACACCAACAGTCAACAACAGAGGGAGAGGGAAGCTTCAGAAGTTCCCCCTGTCCCATTTGGAGGGTTTTTTAGCGTATTGCGCAATCGCGTCCGCCATTAACGAATCGATTCGTAATTGTTTCGAAATTGTTTCGAAATATTCGGAATTGTTTTTAAAAAAGAAACGCAATGGACCCCCTAAAAACGAAACGAGTTTAGAAACAATTTTTTCCGTTGTTACCCAGCCCTAGTATCTATAGCCCTGGTCATCTCCCTGTCCCAGAGAGAGATCAGAGCATCGACAGGGTCACTTACCGAGGAGGCAGGGAAATCCCTAAGAGCCATCAGAAATCCATTTGGATCCATAAGTCTCCTGGGGCGGAGACCCATATAATGGGTCCACCACTCCTGCGGAGGTAGGAAGGCGCAATAAGTCTAAACCTGATCAGGTGGTGGTCGGTCCATAGCAACTGATCGATGGTCAGTTCCTCCACCGCGCCACCTTCTTCCCATCTCTGACAGAAAAACAGATCCAGCGTACGTCCAGCACTGTGGGTGGGACCCAATACTAATTGAGACAGGCCCATGAGCTTCATCCTCAATGTATGGCACTTGTCGACCCAACAGAGAGATCTGATCAAATAAATCTGTCATACTGGATATCCTCGCCTCTTAGGGTCTAATTGGACAGAGACCTTAGGGTTTTTGGGTTGCCTCTTTGGAAAAGACACAGCAGTGTGTCTCAGCACAATAACAAACCTGTTGAAGTGCTTGGATGACATGGTCCAGAAAGACCGAGACTGTGTCGGAACATTACTTCACCTTCTGTTTCGGCCTGGCTACTCTCAGCTAGCCACCTGAATTTCGGGTCATTGCTGGTGCCCCATTCTAACATTGGAAGAAGCATTTCTATAACTGGGAAGAAGAGAGGGCCCATCCCTCTCCATCCCTGCCCCTCTCCATACCTTCTTTGTTTCATTGGTGCCTTTGTCAATGTCATGTTGGGGCACTGATGTTGACTAGGTGCTTACACAGTACTCTATGGACAGTTGGGTTCAGCAACAATAGCAGAATGGACACAATCCATTCTCTTTCCCCGTGTGTTGGTGTATGATTCAGACAGAGTACCAGTTCAAATAGGACCCAATCCAGCTGTCCAGTTCACCCCAAACCTGGAGCTTCAAACAAATTCCAAAACATCCCCAACAGTGTCTGAAATTGAGAAGAGCAGGTTCATTCTAGAATAACTCAAGATGCTCAGTGAACGTACAAGAATGTCATGCTACAGTTCATGGTGGGATTTAATACCCAGGTCAAATCTCCCTTGTTGAAGGAATGTCCAAAAGAGACCCAACCCTTGGACTGTTGTTTCCAGAATAGTGAGCTCTGCCCTCATAGCCCATAGGATACATTTCTTTTGGACATCTCCTTGAACAAGAACCAAGGACAATTCAACCTGGGTGTGAAAACCCACCATGACCTGACAGGTTTCAGAGCAACAACTCTGATTCCACAACAAACTGGAAATCTCAGGTTCCTCTTGGACCTAGTCATGGTGTCGTAGTGCTCTCATGGTCTCAAAAAGGACACAAATATCTCTAGAAGTTTCCAACCAGCACATTTTGACTTAGGGTGGGAAGAATGATTTTCTCTGAGGAGAACTTACAGAGTTAGAAATAGCGTCTCACTTTTGGGCATCTAGAAAAAAATGTGTCTAGATTTTGTATGTGTCTAGATTTTGTATGACATGCCACCTTATCTGAACCTTTTCCAGAACTCATCGAACTGGGCGCTTCCAAAACTGAGAACTAGAACCCCATTTGGAGGCTGAAAATCGGAGTCAAAGATTTGAAACCAGGTGTCCCCATGAGCTGAATCAAACCAACCCACCCCCCTCAGGAGGCTCCAGCTTTGATGTGACACTGAAAGCAAGTATCCGTATGATGATGCTGCCGAAACATGCACACAAAAACACAGAGAAGCAAGAGGACTTACCAGAAGCGCTCCAAATAAGGTGATGATATGATAAAGTCATACTCTTCCAGGATATTTGATTTCTGAGGGGATGTGTAACTTGCTCTGGTCGTAATAAATCCCCCACGTGATCCTGAAGACTAGAATGAAAAGGCTGGCATATAACACAAGCAGCCCCAGAGTTACAAGAAATGCCATCCTCTTGGCTTAAAAGGCATGGCCCGACTCATTGGGCCAAAGAAGTTGCGGTGCAGGGCGTCCCCCACCACCATGTTTGCCTCAGGGGGACTTCTTCCTCCCAGAAGCCCCCTTGGATGGCGGGAAGGTTTCCCGCCGGCGGGTCAGTGGGCCAATGGCCCACTGACCACGCCCGCCGTGGGAGAGGCCTGAGCTGGCCTCTCCCTCTTTGTGGGCAGCCTACAACAGCTGATCCATCCCACCCACCCTGCATGCGGTTTATGTTTTCATTGGCAGTTAACTTTTGTTGGTGTTTCCCTTGTCATGGTTACGTGTTAACAGTTACTTGTTTGTTTTATGGTCCTTGTCACAACTCCTGTTGGCGTGGGGCATTTATTTATTTATTTACTGCATTTATTGACCGCCGCTCTCAGCCCTAGGGCGACTCGCGGCGGTGCACAACATATAAAAACAGTTTACAAAAGGGCAAAACAGGAAATCAATACAACAATAATACACTATAATCTAGTTACACTAAATAATCCGCTCCGTCACATCATAGAATCATAACCAATATCGCAATCCGTATTCCGTTCCAGTTGTCAATTACCAGTTGCCGTAGCGCTCAGTTGAATGCCTTCTCAAATAGCCAGGTCTTCAGGCTCTTACGGAAGGACAGAAGGGAGGGCGCCTGTCTGATGTCAGCAGGGAGGTCGTTCCACAGCCGGGGGGCCACCACCGAGAAGGCCCTTTCTCTCGTCCCCGCCAGACGTGCCTGTGAAGCAGGCGGGATCGAGAGAAGGGCCTCCCCAGACGATCTCAAGGTCCTCGTGGGCTCATAGGCCAAGATGCGGTCTGAAAGGTATTTTGGGCCGGAGCCGTTTAGGGCTTTGTAGGCCAACACCAGCACCTTAAATTGGGCCCGGTAGCAAATCGGCAGCCAGTGGAGCTGGGACAACAAGGGCGTTGTGTGCTCCCTGCATCCCGCTCCTGTTAGTAACATGGCTGCCGCGCTGGACTAGCTGAAGCTTCCGGGCCGTCTTCAAGGGCAGCCCCACGTAGAGAACGTTGCAGTAGTCAAGGCGGGATGTGACCAGAGCGTGTACCACCGTGGCCAAGTCAGACTTCCCAAGGTACGGGCGCAGCTGGCGCACGAGCCTAAGCTGTGCAAATGCTCCCCTGGTCACCGCTGAAACCTGGGGTCCAGGCTCAGCGATGAATCCAGGGTCACACCCAAGCTGCGAACCTGCGCCTTCAAGGGGAGTGCGACCCCGTCCAGCACAGGCTGTAACCCTATACCCTGTTCGGCCTTGCGACTGACCAGGAGTACCTCTGTCTTGTCTGGATTTAATTTCAGTTTGTTCGCCCTCATCCAGACCGTTACAGCGGCCAGGCACCGGTTCAGGACCTCGACAGCCTCCTTAGTAGCAGGTGGAAAGGAGTGACAGAGTTGGACATCATCTGCGTACAGATGACACCGCACCCTGAAACTCCGGATGATCTCACCCAGCGGCTTCATGTAGATATTAAACAGCATGGGGGACAGTATAGAGCCCTGTGGAACCCCACAGGTCAAAGGCTGTGGTGTTGAACAGGAGTCCCCCAATAACACCTTCTGGGTACGGCCCTCCAGAA
>NW_026844811.1:11314940-11343374 GCF_025583915.1 Anolis sagrei ordinatus
TGTGGGGTCCCACAGGGATCAATTCTGTCCCCGATGTTGTTTAACATCTACATGAAGCCACTGGGAGAGATCATCCGGAGTTTCGGATTGAGGTGTTATCTCTATGCAGATGATATCCAAATCTGTCACTCCTTCTCACCTGTCACCAAGGAGGCTGTCCAGACCTTGAACCGGTGCTTGGCTGCTGTGTTGGACTGGATGAGAGCTAACAAATTGAAACTGAATCCAGACAAGACAGAGGTCCTACTGGTCAGTCATAAGACCGAACAGGGCATAGGGTTACAGCCTGTGTTAGACGGGGTCACACTCCCCCTGAAGACGCAGGTTTGCAGCTTGGGAGTGATCCTGGATTCATCTCTGAGCCTGGAACCCCAGGTCTCGGCGGTGGCCGGGAGAGCTTTTGCACAATTAAAACTTGTGCGCCAGCTGCGCCCGTACCTTGGGAAGTCGGATCTGGCCACAGTGGTCCATGCTCTTGTTACATCCCGAATAAATTAGTGCAATGCGCTCTACGTGGGGTTGCCTTTGAAGACTGTTTGGTAACTTCAATTAGTCCAACGGGCGGCGGCTAGATTACTCACCAGAGCGTCATACAGGGAGCATACCACCCCCCTGTTATGTCAGCTCCACTGGCTGCCGATCCAGTTCCGAGCACAATTCAAAGTGCTGGTTCTGACCTACAAAACCCTATACGGCTCCGTCCCAGCGTACCTGTCCGAACGTATCTCCTTCTACATCCCACCTCGGAGTTTAAGATCTTCTAGGGAGGCCCTGCTCTCGGCCCCACCTCTGTCACAAGAGAGACTGGTGGGGACGAGGGACAGGGCCTTCTCAGTGGTTGCCCCTCACCTGTGGAACGCACTCCCCGGGGAAATTAGGACATCAACATCCCTCCTCTTCTTCAGGAAAAGGCTAAAAACCTGGATGTGGGATCAGGCCTTCGGGTAAGCTGGCAGATGAACGAAGACAACCAATAATGACCAGAGTAGGAAAGGACAATGACAATGCTAAATGGTTTACGGACTTGGATTTGGTGAACACTGACCACAAGATGTTTTTATTGCTGCTAATTATACTGTCTGATTGTTTTAATCAGTTATAACTGTGATATTATGTGGTAAATTTGTGTATTGTATATTGCATTGTATGTTGTAATTGTTAGGCATCGAATTGTGCCTTCTGTAAGCCGCCCCGATTCCCTAGGGGGTTGAGAAGGGCGGGGTAGAAGCACCCCAAATAATAATAATAATAATAATAATAATAATAATAATAATAATAATGGCAGCTGTGTGTGTTTTTTTCGTTGTCAGCCAATCACATGGCTTTCTGCAAAGTTGGTCTCCTCCCCGCCGTGTCTTGTAGGGTTTTTTTAATGAAAAAAACTTTTTAAAATTCCTAAAAATTAGTGTGACTTAAACTGTCAGTAATCTCTTTTCAAACGTTATGTGTTTATTAGATATGTGCGACCCTCGCTGCTGCCACATTGCTGAGGCAACCGATTCTGTAGTTGTGTGCATTAAGTAAGTGACTTCACACTTATCCTGGTTATATTGGTTGATAAAAAATGGTTCAAAACTTGTTTCAGATGTAGGGGGTGCTGGTGGTTCAGTTCGAAAGTCAATTCCAATTTTCACAGAAAAAAAATGTTCAAAACTTTTCGAAACCCCCGAGATTTCCGAATCCTTTCCTTAATACGAGGGGTATTTTTTAAGTAAGGTCCGTTTTGTTGTAGACACGAGTAGTTCGCACGCATACCGTAACGAGCGCGTGCGTCATGTACCGGCATGCCTCGGGAACAACTATGCTCAGTTTCCGGTTCTGTTCTGTGCTTTAAAGACTATCAACTCACCCTCCGCATGTGAGGTTCGCTCAGTGATACGGTTTTTCTCAGCAAGGAACCTGCCTGCTGCAGAAATTCATCGACAGATTTGTGAAGTGTACGGTGATACTGTTATGAGTGAAAGCAAAGTGCGTAAGTGGGTACGACAATTCAAAGATGGCCGTGACAACGTCCATGATGAGGACCGCTCCGGTCGCCCTTCTTTGATTACAGACGATTTGGTGGCTTCAGCTGAAGAGAAGATTCGTGAGAACAGGCGCTTCACAATAACAGGTCTCTCAAATGAATTTCCTGACGTGTCGAGATCAGTGCTTTACAACATTGTTTCTGAACACCTAAAGTTTAGGAAACTGTGCTCCCGTTGGGTCCCGAAACTCCTAACAGAGGACCACAAAAACCAAAGATTTGAGTGTGCGATCAAATCAAATCGTCTGTAATCAAAGAAGGGCATTTTTTTTGCTATTACTGTGTTATTTATTGGGAGATTTCAAAGTGTATGTTTTTAAAGCTGTGAAAACTGTTGTAAAAACAGTTGTAAAAACTGCCTAGCTTGTGTAGAGTTAACAGACCACAGAAGTTGGAATAGTTCCTAGAAGGATAAATGTGAAATGACTTCCTACTTCCTCTGTGTGAGACATTTTTTAGGTCCTCCAACATAATTCTTATCAGAGTTAAAAAAAGTGTATGCGCAGCGGAAGAGGTTGCTAGATSAAACAGACACAGGACTCCAAAAATTCCAGGACTCTGCAGTTTTCCAGTTTCAAAATAACACAAAGTTTACTCAGTACTTCTACACACGTCTATTCTAAGCGGGCAAAAATCAGGAACTACAAAGCACAGCACAAAACAGTTTTCTGAACATSTGCTTATCTCACTTCTCTGGCCGGATCCTCCCTTTTTCTTCCCAGCCAGAGAARCGTTATRTTACTTCTGTCAAGGTTACTCTTTCTCTGCTTCTTTGCTTCTTACAGTATTTCTCATGCACAATTTAACATAACAGAATCCATATTGAATTACATCTTAACCCATTCTTGATTACATAGAAACACATTGATAAAACACACATGCATACCTTCAATAATTCTGACAATTCTGTGCTATGTTTCCACCTGAAGTTGACCATAGGGTCATTCTGGAGGACCTACTTATGCTTTTGAAGAAGTTGTTCATTTCAGTAAGATTTGTTATTATTATGATTTCACATTGATAGAATGCATCACCTAGATGTACGGATTCAAACCATTTCTCATTTCTGCTTCAGGTTTCGCCTGGCTCCGGATCATCCATTRCCAATCCCAGTGATGGATTGCTGCACGGCTACCATACACTTTTTGAAAAATGCAGAGGAATACGGAGTGGACCCGAATCGCATTGTTGTCTTCGGAGAATCTAGTGGAGGGACATTTGCTACAGCTGTTTGTCAACATCTGGCAACACAGAAGGATCTCCCAAAGCTCCGAGGTCAGGTCCTTATATATCCATTCTTCCAAGCAATCGATTTCAATTTGCCTTCTTATCAGCAAAACKATTCAGTTCCTTTTTTGTTCAAGAAACGAGCCTTGATATTTGGCATGACGTTTCTGACTGGGAAGAGGATCAACGTGGAGGGCMTAATGAAGAACGCTCATGTTCCCAAGCATTTGTSGGCAAAATACAGAAAATGGATCAATCCTGACTACATTCCAGAAGAATTTAAGGSCAGGGGRTACGTGCCCATGGAGCCGGCTCCGTTTTCCCAAGAACTTTATGAAATCTGCAAGGAATGCATTAACCCAATGTTTTCCCCGCTTTTAGCAGAAGATGACATCATCCGCCAGCTCCCCAAGACTTTCCTATTAACCTGCGAATACGATGTAGTCCGGGACGATGGGCTCTTGTACAAGAAACGGCTAGAGGACAATGGCGTCCCAGTGACGTGGTATCACATCAAGGAGGGCTTCCACGGAATAATACATGACTATGGCAACCGGATACTGGAATACCCAACTGCGAAAAGCCATTTCCAACATGTGATTCATTTCCTTAACAATTTATAAAACGCTTCATCAATTTCCCTCAACGCTTCTTCTAATAATTCGGTTGATGTGAACATTGGGTTGACCGCTATTCTAACAAACAGAAAGACGTCCTGACAGATGGCCATCCAGACCTCCAGAGGAGAAACCACCACACTCCCAAGCTCCATATCCAACAGCTTTTACCGTCAAGACCTCTATTTCCTAATGTTAGGGTGAAATTCCTTTTCCTCCAATACGAATCAGTTCCCCTTGTTCTGGACTCCAGAGAAGAAGAGAATAAACTAACCGACGCCTCAATATGATACCCTTCAAAGTAGAGGCATCATGTCCTCTTCCTTTCTCTCTCCCTCCCTCCCTCCCTCCCTTCCTTCCTTCCTTCCTTCCTTCCTTCCTTTCTTGCTTGAATAAATCCTACCTTGAAAAACCTGATAGTCTGGCATATCCTTACCGTGGTGGTTGTTTAATTTAACTCCTTTCCACAAATCTTCTTGTGGTAGAGATTGAGCTAGATGGCCACCTGGCCTGTTCGATTATTTACCATGTTTCCCCAAAAATAAGACACTGTCTTATTTTTTTTCCTCAACAAGAAACACTATGGCTTATTTCCAGGGGATGTCTTATTTGTATTAAGTATGGGACAACAATCTGCTTTTATGGGATGATTTCTCTGAGCTCAGTAGCAGACTGCTTGCTGAAGCTTTCCCCCTATCTATCCCTTGGTGTTTGTGTGAGGTGAGACAGACCCACGGACTGTTGTAAGACCCACAGTGCTGAGTAAGATGGCAGTCACAGCTTTCCTTCTTCTCCCTGAGGACACCTGGTGTTTGTGTGGGGCGAGAAGAACCACAGACTATTGCTGCCAGTGCTGGGGAGCAGCTGCTTAACTGGTGTTTGTGGGAGGGGGGTGCGAGAGACCCACAGACTGTTGCTGATTGGTGCTGCGGGAGAGAGACCCACAGTGCTGAGTAAGATGGCAGCCATAACTTTACTTCTTCCCCCTGAGGACACACAATACCTAAAGCAGAGCATCTCCTGATATTTGTGTGGGGTGAGAGAGACCCACAGAATGTTGCTGGTTGGTACTGAGGAAGAGAGACCCACAGTGCTGAGTAAGATGGCAGCCACAACTTTACTTCTTCCCCCTGAGGACACACAATACCTAAAGCAGAGCATCCCCTGGTGTTTGTGTGGGGTGAGATAGACCCACAGACTGTTGCTGCTGGGTGCTGGGGGAGAGAGCTTGTCAGTGCTTGGGGAGGGAGACCCACATTGCTGAGTAAAACGGTAGCCACTGAGGACACACAATACCTAAGCAGAGCATCCCCTGGTGTTTCCTCCCCCTGAGGACACACAATACCTAAGCAGAGCATCCCCTGGTATTTGTGTGGGGTGAGAGAGACCCACAGACTGTTGCTGGTAGGTGCTGGGGGAGAGAGACCCACAGTGCTGAGTAAGATTTCAGCCACAACTTTACTTCTTCCCCCTGAGGATACACAATACCTAAAGCAGAGCATCCCCTGGTGTTTGCTGCTGGGTGCTGGGGGAGAGAGAAACACAGTGCTAAGTAAGATGGCAGCCACAGTTTTATTTCTTTCCTTTGAGGACACACAATCCCTAAAGCAGATCATCTCCTGGTGTTTGTGTGGGGTTATAGTGGTGGTCAGTACTGGGGAGCAGCAGCTTTACTGGTGTTTCTGGGGCGAGAGAGACCCACAGACTGTTGCTGGTCAGTGCTGGGGGTGAGAGACCCACAGTGCTGAGTAAGATGGCAGCCACAGCTTTACTTTTTCCACCTGAGGGCAAGTAGGGAAACTTCAGAGGCTCCTTTCTCCCTAATTTGTACAGCTATTGAGGTGAAACTTGCTTCAAAGGTAGAACACATTTACCACTGTTAGCACACCAAGTTTCAGAATGTTTCATATATCCACAGATTTTGCGGAATTATCTAAATTTTTACAAACAATAAGAAACTACAAGAGCGATTTTGAATTTTCTATCCAATGACACAAGATAACAGGAGACAATTCCCCACAACTTTCAGGAATATTCTCACATCTACTGATTTTAGAGTTTTTAAAAAAGTTTTGACAAAAATGTTTCAGTTTTTTTTATAAAAAGTCCAACTGCTATTTCCTTGAATGTCTCTCTCCCATATTGACCAATAGAACTTCTATTGAGGGATTTCCCCTCAGCCTAGCTTACTAACCTACTTAGACAATCCCTCGTAGTTCAAGGATGATTGTCTTCCAGATATGGTGTCTTGGCAGTGGGTCTGTCGGTGACTGTGGAGCCTATTCTTGATCTGCATTTTCTCCTGCAGTGAGGACATCGGTTTCCAGATGGAAGGCAGTCCCGGTCAGGGTTGTCTTGATGCACCTTCTTCTTGGCACATTTCTCTCTTCCTGCTGGTCACAACTGACCTTCAGTTAGAGCACTCAAGGGCCAGGGTTTCCCAGTTCTAGGTGTCTATGCCACAATTTTTGAGGTTGTCTTTAAGCCCATCTTTAAATCTCTTTTCCTGCCCACTAACATCCTGTTTCCCATTCTTGAGTTCAGAATAGAGTAACTGCTTTGGGAGATGGTGATCGGACATTCAGACAACGTCGCCTGTATAGCGGAGTTGATGGCGAAAGACCATCGCTTCAATGCTGGTGGTCTTTGCTTCTTCCAGCACGCTGACATTTGTCTGCCTGTCTTCCCATGAGATTTGCAGGATTTTTCAGAGACAGCGCTGATAGAATCGTGTCAGGATTTGTGTATGACTGTAGACAGTCCATGTTTTGCAGGCGTATAGCAGAGTTGGGAGGACAATGGCTTTATAAACAAGCAGCTTGGTATTCCTATGGACGTCCCAGTCCTCAAACACTCTGCTTCATTCAGAAGCCCAGTACAGAAATTGTCCAGCCAGTTCTCCCCTTTGCAGATTCAACCATTCATTGCGTTAGTTTCAATTCTTAAGTTTAGCACATGATGGATATCGTCTCATAAGTATGTATTTGATTCATTTGATACGACTAATTAAAAAATTCACACCTCTTGTGTGTATCCTTTCCAGTGTTGAAACATGGCTCTCATTGTTTTAATTTGTTTTAATTACCCTGAGAGTGAGAAGGGCGGGATACAATTATAGGAAATAAATAAATTGAGGCTGGTGTGATATTAAATATCGGAAACCAACCGAGACAAACAGGAGTCCTTTCGTTCGTCATGAGCATGGCATTTCTTGCAACTCTCGGGATGCTTGTGTTATATGCCAGCCTTTTCATTCTAGTCTTCGGGGTCTCATGGGCGATTTATTACGATCAGACCAGGATACACATCCCACCGGGAATCAAACATCCTGGTAAAGTACGGCTTTACCATTCATTTCTCCAGTTTTTAGGGTTTTGGGTAAGTTCTGATCTTAACACGAATTTCTGTATCTTTGTGTATGTTTATATGACATCATCATATGGAAGCTCTCTTTCTCTGGATGTCGAACAAGGAAAGGGATGTGATTTTTGCGGTCAATTGTAGGGATAGTTTGATAGTTTGGTTTCCAGTTTGTAAACGGGATTCTAGTTCTCACTTTCAGAAGCGTCCAAGTATTTCACCCGAAATTTGGATCCGTTTTATCCCACAGCTTAGTGGACATCCAAAAAAGAGGCACAATAGGTTCCAGAAAATGGAATGCAAATTTGTCAAAATAGCACTGTGTCACACAGTTTTTGTTCCTAGGTTGTAATTACCTAATTGATTCTGTCATAAAAACATGGGGAAAGTGTACTAAACTACAAACTCTTGGAACATACTACTATAGAACATCTTGCAATAGTTTTTCAATGAATACGTCATAGAACAGTTCCTCATACGACACCAAATTGGGAGGGATAGCCAATACTCCAGAGGACAGGAGCAGAATTCAAAACGATCTTGACAGATTAGAGAGATGGGCCAAAACTAACAAAATGAAGTTCAACAGTGACAAATGCAAGATACTCCACTTTGGCAGGAAAAAACGAAATGCAAAGATACAGAATGGGGGACAGTGCCTGGCTTGAGAGCAGTATGTGTGAAAAAGATCTTGGAGTCCTCGTGGACAACAAGTTAAACATGAGCCAACAATGTGATGTGGCGGCAAAAAGCCAATGGGATTTTGGCCTGCATCAATAGGAACATAGTGTCTAGGTCCAGGGAAGTAATGCTACCCCTCTATTCTGCTTTGGTTAGACCACACCTGGAATATTGTGTCCAATTCTGGGCACCACAATTCAAGAGAGATATTGACAAGCTGGAATGTGTCCAGAGGAGGGCGACTAAAATGATCAAGGGTCTGGAGAACAAGCCCTATGAGGAGCGGCTTAAGGAGCTGGGCATGTTTAGCCTGAAGAAGAGAAGGCTGAGAGGAGATATGATAGCCATGTAGAAATATGTGAGAGGAAGCCACAGGGAGGAGGGAGCACTTCCTTGGAGACTAGGACGCGGAACAATGGCTTCAAACTACAAGAGAGGAGATTCCATCTGAACATTAGGAAGAACTTCCTGACTGTGAGAGCCGTTCAGCAGTGGAACTCTCTGCCCCGGAGTGTGGTGGGCTCCTTCTTTGGAAGCTTTTAAGCAGAGGCTGGATGGCCATCTGTCAGGGGTGATTTGAATGCAATATTTCCTGCTTCTTGGCAGGGGGTTGGACTGGATGGCCCATGAGGTCTCTTCCAACTCTTTGATTCTATGATTCTATGATTCTATGATTCATATTGTTGTGACCCCCAACCATCAAATTATTTTCATTGTTACTTTTAAACTGCAATTCTGCTACTGTTATGAATTGTAATGTAAATATCTGATATGCAGGATGTATTTTCATGGTTACAAATTCAACATAATTAAAGCAGAGTGGCAAAAAATATTTTGCAGGCGTATAGATAATGGATGATGGGATTTGCAGTACCCTCAACCAATTCAGCTCTGACTTTCACAGACCACTGAGACCCCCATGAATTACAGAACTTGACACACAGAATAACCAACACAAAATACTGGAGAGATTTGGGGAAAATAGACCCTGACATTTGGGAGTTGCAGTCGCTTGGATGTATAGTTTCCCTGCTATCTAAGAGCATTCCGAACTCCAACAGAATTAAACCAAACTTGGCATACCGAATTTCCATGACCAACAGAAAATACTGGATAAGTTTGGGGAAATAGACCTTGACATTTGGGGCTTGGTGTATTCTGGAGTGGTCTGAGCCAAGATCCAGTGTGGAGGCTCATGCCTCCGCTGAAACCACTAGGTGGTGTGGAGCCTCTTGGTAATGCTGGCCCAGCAAGGTGAGGAAGAGTTGGCTGTTTGGCTGGCAGAGGGGGCCAGCAGCCATTCTGAGGAGGCAAAGGATGGGACCAAATAAATTAATATCATTTCTAACATAGTGAAAGTTTGTGATGTAATTGGTATTGTTGGATCTAATCAGAGGAACATATTCATGCAATTCTTTGCAGACTAGCAATGCTCCTTTTTTGTATATGTAATAAGAATCATTTGCCTTGCTGGGTTGCTGTGAGTTTTCTGAGCAGTATGGCCATATTCCAGGTGGCAGACTCACAACCCCTCCAAAAAGCCAATTAACCCCCCTGGGGGTCGTGACCCTCAGGTTGAGAACTGCTGTCATAAAGTCTCAATCAATTCACTTCACTTCACTTCACTTTATTTCTTAATTAGTCGCTCTCCACCAAGGTGCTCCGAGCGACTTACAATTTAAAATAGCATTTACAGAATATGAAAACATTCAACATAAAAACATACAACAGTGACTATTTGCCAAATTAGATCTGATCATTTTACATAAATGCACAACCAAACAGCCAAGTCTTGAGTGCCTTTACAAAAGGTCGCAACTCCGACATTGCTCTAATGTATGGAGGCAATGAGTTCCACAGAATTGGAGCATAGGTCGAAAAAGCTCTACTATGCCCTGTAGCTTCCAAATGTGCCTCCCTAGGACCTGGTATGTATAGGAGATTTTCCTGGGTGGATTGAGGTGACCACTGATGGAGAAAAGGAATGAGGCGGTCCCTAAGATATAAAGGTCCTAGGCCATTTTGAGCTCTAAATGTCAGGATCAGTATCTTGTAAGAGATCCAATGTTCTATTGGTAGCTATAACGAAGATCAAGGACAATCTTGGGCAGGGGGGACAAACAATCCCACCGCTGCCACCAGTGTAACAAAGATCAACGTCACACCGGGCAGAGGGACAGACTAATCCACCCACTGCCCACCGGTGTGAAACGTTAACGTTCAGTTGGACACTACTTAAACGCAGATAACTGACTATGACAAAGGGGGAAAGACTCTCTAATCCCACCTCAGTAATATTGTTGAGTGACCAACTATGTTAACGATGTTAATTACTGATGTAATTGGTAGTTTTGCCGCCACCACCTCAATTAATGTCTGAGGAAAACATAAGTGTGAATGTGAAATAGGTAAAATATGTTCAAGCCCTTTGTTCTTCTGTAACAACTGCTTCTTTTGCTGACTGGACTGAACTAGAGTTGTCTTTAGACTTGCTGAGATCTAAGGATTGTGACAGACCGAGGCAGACACCAGTTTAAAGATGAAACTATAAACAGGTTTATTTAGAACTTGATGAACAAATCAACTCTTAAAAAGAGTGGTACAAAAGCGTAATGCGTTTCAGAGGCTTAGCTGGTTAGACAAGCAGTCTTTCCTTAAAGACTTTAACTTTTGTTCCCCAGTGAGTTCCTTGCCTCACACTGGCCACTACACTGACACAGTGTGTCCTTGAGAACAGCCCACTGACTGCCTCACAGAGCAAACAGGCTTTCCTACACTGACCCTACTAAGTACAGTGTCTCAGGAACCTTTGCCTATCCTATGCTCTAATCCCAAGGCTCACTTCAAAAGTTCTCTCTCCTTGTCTAAATTCTTCACAGCTCCCTCTTCCTCACTATCCTTCTACACTCTTCGATGTTTAAAGCCCTTCTCCCCCAGCTTGTCAAATAAGACAGCCTTTTTTCCCTCTCAAAGCTAACTCCTTCTCTGACTGCTCTAGCCAATCAGGAGTCGGTTGACTCCTCTCTCTTGCCTCTTGGCTCCCTGCCTATCTCCGAACATGTCAGCTACTGACTTCAGGCTTCGGCCTTCCTGGCAAAAGGTTAGATTCATGACAGTAGCCAATGCAGTTGTTGTAGAATCGGTGTAATATGGAATCTTATAGATGATCCTGCTAGTAGCCTGGCCGCCGAATTTTGGACCATCCGAATCTTCTGAGTTGTTGACTTCGGAAGGCCGGCATATAAGGCGTTGAAATAGTCCAACCTGGTGTTGACTGTTGCATGGATTACCCTTGCCAATGCTTCTACCAAAAGGTAGGATGCCAATTTCCTTGCCTGGCAAAGATGAAAAAAGGCCTGCTTACTTATGGCAATGATCTGGGCCTCCATTGTCAGTGATGAGTCCAACACAACCCCAAGGCTTTTAACAGTGGCAGAGACTGGATTAATTCTGGCGGTTGGCCGGGCCAGAGTATCTCAGTTTTAGCAGGATTCACTTTTAGTCTGCTCGCTCACAGCCAACTCATCACTGCTCCCAAACACAGCCCAAAGTTCTCAGGAATCACGGTTGTCCCAGGTTCGAGACACAAGAGTAGCTGGGTATCATCTGCACACTAGTAGCACTCTATGCCAAAGCTCCGCACCAGTCCAGTAAGTGGCCAGACGTAGATGTTAAATAACAGGGGCGAGAGGATAGCACCCTGGGGAACTCACTCCACAGCAAAGGCAGGAGCTCTCAGAGCTTTGGCCTGACCACTCCACCCTCTGTCTCCGATCCCGGAGGAACGAACTGAACCATTTCAGGGCTAAACCTCGTACACCAGACATAGCCAATCGATGAATCAGCAAGTCATGGTCCACGGTGTCAAATGCAGCTGTGAGGTCCAAGAGTAACAATAGCGCTGATCCGCCTCGGTCTAATTGAAGACAAATTTAATCAGTAATAGCTACCAAGACAGTCTCTGTCCCATGACCTGAACGAAAGCCTGATTGAAAGGGGTCCAAACCCGCAGTTGAGTTGCATCTAAGAATTGCTGTAGCTGCCCCACCACTGTCCGTTCAATCACCTTGCCTAAAAACGGAAGGTTTGATGACAAAAACAAAGTTTCTAGAGTAGAACAGCTACTTTCCAAGCAAGGGTTGCACAGTCAATCAGAAATAACACAACACCAACGGCCACTCTGGGGCCAGAATTGTTTTTATACTGTGTCTTGAATTTTGTTGTTCCTATGTTGTAAACCGCTGTGAGTCGCCCCTGGGCTGAGAACAGCGGTATATAAGCAAAGTAAATAAATAAATAAATAAATAACACTTTCAAACCAGGAACAGAACATTTTTCAAATTTTTGTTACATAGTGTAACATAATTAAAGCACAATGAGAGCTGAGAGAGGGAAGCAACACGGAACAGCACTCCATGTGAAATTCCTGGCGGTGAGAGAAAAAATGCAGCTTTTCTCTCAAGTCCCAATCTCTGGGCAAGACAGAGGGTTAGGGTTATGGCCTCTGTCTGCTGTGTGTGTCCTTAGTTGCTTTGCGTTGCCACTGAGGAGACACTACAAATCTCATACTTTAAAGTCTTGCATATTGCGCGATCGTGTCTGCCATTAATGAAGCGAATCGGAAATTTTGGAAAGTTCTAAAAGTTCCGATTTTTTTCCGAATTTTCAGAATTCAATTCCAAATCGAACCAAAGTTTTGAACCATTTTTCTTTTGATCAACCAAGCCTAATGCACACATGGCTAGGATTTCTAGCAATATGAAATATGAAAGTCATGAAGTCTTTGAAAGAAATTGGAAGCTGGCCTGACGGGAGAATTTAAGAAATAAAAAGAAGAGGAATTTATTGATCTAGAAGAACAGAGGGTCAAATAAAACTAGGCATAGATCAGTGTCGGGAGCCAAGGTGGTGGGTTTCACAGGGGGTCGACTGAGGGGTAATTGTATGTGGGTAGCGGGTTGTCTATATATGTGTATGTGTATATGTTTGTAATATGTATTGCGGGTGCATTACAATTTTTAAAATAAAAATTAATTAAAATATAGTGTTACTTAATTTTTATTTGGCCACGTAAGAGACAATCGAGTGTAGGCTCGCCCTATGGCTGTCATTCCTTGTGTCTACGTCCTGCATGCATGCTACATTGAATTCTTCCTTGTCCTTGTTTTCCTCTAAATAGGCAGTCGCCTGTGAGAAGCTTGGCATTTGCCACAGGTATAAAGCCTTTGCCACTTTCCATAAAGTAATCCCATTGAAGAAGAGCTCAGCGTTGATTATCAAGAACTTGCTTTTTGAAGACATCCCAGTGAGAGTGTATTGGCCCAAAGTGGCTTCTTCTGGAAACAGAAAAGCAGTGGTTCTTAGGGCTGGGCGGTTTCGTTTCGTTAATTCGTAATTCGTTAATAATTCGTTAATTTTTTCAATTACAAAACAATAACGAACCATTCTGGAGCAATTATTAAAAAAATGAATTTTCAAAAACGTTTTGTAAATGCTTCGTATTTCGATATTGTATTCGTTTCGTTATTGTTTTGAGGTCGTTTCGTTATTATTTCCGCATGTCTGGGCCAGTTTTATGGTTTAATTAGTGAAAAAAAATTATAATATCACACCAACAGTCAACAACAGAGGGAGAGGGAAGCTTCAGAAGGTTTTGGAGGTTTTTTAGCGTATTTCGCGGTCGCGTCCGCCATTAACGAATCGTTTCGTTATTGTTTCGGAAATCGATTCGTTAATTTTTACCATTTACGAAATTTCGTAAATATCGAACTTTTTAAAAGGAAAATTTTGTAATTATTTTAAATATCGAAACAAAAAACCCCCAAATACAAATCGATTTTAGAAACAAATTTTTCCGTTGTTACCCAGGCCTAGTGGTTCTCATTGCTGAAGGCGCCGGTCTTTTTGGAAACATTAGTAAGTTCTCCGAATGAAGCCCATGAGATTCCATTTGATAGAATTGTAAGGATTTGGCATCGGACTTTAGCATAAGGTTTTTCTATCACGCCTATAAGTGAGCCAGCAAAACAAAAAATGGTTGTGATTCCTGATTTCTGTCGGTCCTGCTTTCACACTTTAGCTTGAAGAGCTGTACAAAGCTTTGGAGGGTCTATGTATTGTTGAAGGCTTTTTACAACCTCACAACCTCTGAGGATGCTTGCCACAGATGCAGGTGAAATGTCAGAAGAGAATGCTTCTAGAACATGGCCATACAGCCCAAAAAACCTACAACAACCCTTCTGGAGATTTATATGCTTCATTAATACAAATATCCACGTTACTAATTAGAACAGGACTCCTCTCAGAAACATTACAAAGCAAAAGGGAAGCCTCCAAAATATTTAGGAGAGATTAGTAAAGATTTTTTTTTGAGCTTTTCAAGATTTAATGTAACATGCCCCATAATTACCTGGGATAGGAGGGGGAAAGGGGCTGATGTGATTGACAATGGTACCTGCGTGTGTTTTTTTCCTTGTCAGCCAATCACATGGCTTTCTGCAAAGTTGGTCTCTTCCCTGCAGTGTAGGCTTGGGCGGTTTCGTTTGTTAATTTCGTAATTCGTTATTAATTCGTATTTAAATTAGCTTACGATCCAATATTGAGCCATGCAGGAATAGTGTGAGGAGTAAATTAGATTCGAAACAATTTTTTCAATTTATTTCGTAGTTATTTCTTCAATTTTGTCAATTATTTCGTAATTATTTTCGCATGTCTGGTGCAAGTTTTATAGTTGTTGTTTGTTTTATCACACCAACAGTCAACAACAGAGGGAGAGGGAAGCTTCAGAAGTTCCCCCTGTCCCATTTGGAGGTTTTTTTAGCATATTGCGCAATCGCGTCCGCCATTAACGAATCGATTTGTAATTATACGAAATTTCGTATATTTCGAAATTTTTAAAAGGAAAATTTCAGAATTATTTAAAAAAATGAAACGCAAGGGCCCCCTAAAAACAAAACGAGTTTAGAACCAAATTTTTCCGTGGTTACCCAAGCCTACTAGTGTCTTGTAGTTTTTTATAAATATATATATATATTAATTCCTAAAAATCAGTGTGTGACCGAAAGTTGGCAGACTTAAAATTGTAAATGTTGCCTCCAAGTGTGCCAAGTTTCATTGTGATAACTGTAAAAATGATGGACAAACAAGACTCAACATTTCCCCCCAAGTTTCGGAGATTCAGATTAAAAAATGAAAGGGGACCCCCTCCGAAGAACAAAATGAAGCGAGAGTTATCCAAATCTCCAAAATGAATTACTAATTGGATTCCAGCCACTTTGCACATCTCTAGGAAACTGGGATCTCTTTGTCAGCATGGGCAAATGATTATACTATCAAATAAGTCTCTAATATGCTTCCTGAAATAGTTGAGCATCCTTGGAAATGAATCATTTAATGTAGACATATACCCAGGTCCACACTTTTAACCCGCCAATGGATCCATTTTAGTAAATTAAAAGAATTACTGTGAATATAGTTATGTCAGCCTTGAAGCAGTAGCTTCCTGATTTTTCCAAGAAACAAAATTCCGGGAGAGTATAGAATTTTTCTAAACAGTCCTGAAACCTGTCAGTAATCTCTTTTCAAACGTTATGTGTTTATTAGATATGTGCGACCCTCGCTGCTGCTGCATTGCTGAGGCAACCAATTCTGTAGTTGTGTGCATTAGGTAAGTGACTTCACACTCATCCTGGTTATATTGATTAGTAGGCTTGCTTGATAAAAAAAATGGTTCAAAACTTGTTTCGGATGTAGGGGGTTCTGGTGGTTCAATTCGAAAGTCAATTCCAATTTTCACAGAAAAAAAAATTCAAAACTTTTAGAAACCCCCAAGATTTTCAAATCCTTTCCTTAATAGTTTGAAAGTGTTATTTCATGTTTCATTGAAAGTATTATTTTACTCCAGAAGGGGGGAGGGGGGAGGGGGATTCATCCAGTCTGTTTTATAATGCTTCCCAGGATGCAGAAAGAAGTGAGGGGAAAGGAGGGGGGGAGGAAATGCATCCAGTTTGCTTTAAAATGCTCCCCAGGAGCCAGACAAAAGCGAGGGGAAAGGAAAGGGGAATTCATCCAGTTTGCTTTAAAACGCTTCCCAGGATCCAGACAAAAGCGAGGGGAAAGGAGGGAGGAATTCATCCAGTTTGCTTTAAAATGCTTCCCAGGATCCAGACAAAAGCGAGGGGAAAGGAAGGGGGAATTCATCCAGTTTGCTTTAAAATGCTTGCCAGGATCCAGACAAAAGCGAGGGGAAAGGAGGGAGGAATTCATCCAGTCTGCTTTAAAACACTTCCCAGGATCCAGACAAAAGTGAGGGGAAAGGAAGGGGGAATTCATCCAGTTTGCTTTAAAATGCTTCCCAGGATCCAGACAAAAGCGAGGGGAAAGGAAGGGGGAATTCATCCAGTCTGCTTTAAAACACTTCCCAGGATCCAGACAAAAGCGAGGGGAAAGGAAGGAGGAATTCATCCAGTCTGTTTTAAAATGCTTCCCAGGATCCAGACAAAAGTGAGGGGAAAGGAAGGGGGGAATTCATCCAGTTTGCTTTAAAATGCTTCCCAGGATCCAGACAAAAGCGAGGGGAAAGGAAGGGGGAATTCATCCAGTCTGCTTTAAAACACTTCCCAGGATCCAGACAAAAGTGAGGGGAAAGGAAGGGGGAATTCATCCAGTCTGCTTTAAAACACTTCCCAGGATCCAGACAAAAGTGAGGGGAAAGGAAGGGGGAATTCATCCAGTTTGCTTTAAAACGCTTCCCAGGATCCAGACAAAAGCGAGGGGAAAGGAAGGGGGAATTCATCCAGTTTGCTTTAAAACGCTTCCCAGGATCCAGACAAAAGCGACGGGAAAGGAGGGAGGAATTCATCCAGTTTGCTTTAAAATGCTTCCCAGGATCCAGACAAAAGCGAGGGGAAAGGAAGGGGGAATTCATCCAGTCTGCTTTAAAACACTTCCCAGGATCCAGACAAAAGTGAGGGGAAAGGAAGGGGGAATTCATCCAGTTTGCTTTAAAACGCTTCCCAGGATCCAGACAAAAGCGAGGGGAAAGGAAGGGGGGAATTCATCCAGTTTGCTTTAAAATGCTTGCCAGGATCCAGACAAAAGCGAGGGGAAAGGAAGGGGGAATTCATCCAGTCTGTTTTAAAATGCTTCCCAGGATCCAGACAAAAGTGAGGGGAAAGGAAAGGGGAATTCATCCAGTTTGCTTTAAAACGCTTCCCAGGATCCAGACAAAAGCGAGGGGAAAGGAAGGGGGAATTCATCCAGTTTGCTTTAAAATGCTTGCCAGGATCCAGACAAAAGCGAGGGGAAAGGAAGGGGGAATTCATCCAGTCTGCTTTAAAACACTTCCCAGGATCCAGACAAAAGTGAGGGGAAAGGAAGGGGGAATTCATCCAGTTTGCTTTAAAACGCTTCCCAGGATCCAGACAAAAGCGAGGGGAAAGGAAGGGGGAATTCATCCAGTTTGCTTTAAAATGCTTGCCAGGATCCAGACAAAAGTGAGGGGAAAGGAAGGGGGAATTCATCCAGTCTGTTTTAAAATGCTTCCCAGGATCCAGACAAAAGTGAGGGGAAAGGAAAGGGGAATTCATCCAGTTTGCTTTAAAACGCTTCCCAGGATCCAGACAAAAGCGAGGGGAAAGGAAGGGGGAATTCATCCAGTTTGCTTTAAAATGCTTGCCAGGATCCAGACAAAAGCGAGGGGAAAGGAAGGGGGAATTCATCCAGTCTGTTTTAAAATGCTTCCCAGGATCCAGACAAAAGCGAGGGGAAAGGAAGGGGGAATTCATCCAGTTTGCTTTAAAATGCTTGCCAGGATCCAGACAAAAGAGAGGAGAAAGGAGGGAGGAATTCATCCAGTCTGCATTAAAACGTTTCCCAGGATCCAGACAAAAGCGAGGGGAAAGGGGGGAGGAATTCATCCAGTTTGCTTTAAAACGCTTCCCAGGATCCAGACAAAAGCGAGGGGAAAGGAAGGGGGAATTCATCCAGTTTGCTTTAAAATGCTTGCCAGGATCCAGACAAAAGCGAGGGGAAAGGAAGGGGGAATTCATCCAGTCTGTTTTAAAATGCTTCCCAGGATCCAGACAAAAGCGAGGGGAAAGGAGGGAGGAATTCATCCAGTCTGCATTAAAACGTTTCCCAGGATCCAGACAAAAGCGAGGGGAAAGGGGGGAGGAATTCATCCAGTCTGCTTTAAAACACTTCCCAGGATCCAGACAAAAGTGAGGGGAAAGGAAGGGGGAATTCATCCAGTTTGCTTTAAAACGCTTCCCAGGATCCAGACAAAAGCGAGGGGAAAGGAAGGGGGAATTCATCCAGTTTGCTTTAAAATGCTTGCCAGGATCCAGACAAAAGAGAGGAGAAAGGAGGGAGGAATTCATCCAGTCTGCATTAAAACGTTTCCCAGGATCCAGACAAAAGCGAGGGGAAAGGGGGGAGGAATTCATCCAGTCTGCTTTAAAACGCTTCCCAGGATCCAGACAAAAGTGAGGGGAAAGGAAGGGGGAATTCATCCAGTCTGCTTTAAAACACTTCCCAGGATCCAGACAAAAGTGAGGGGAAAGGAAGGGGGAATTCATCCAGTTTGCTTTAAAATGCTTGCCAGGATCCAGACAAAAGCGAGGGGAAAGGAAGGGGGAATTCATCCAGTCTGCTTTAAAACACTTCCCAGGATCCAGACAAAAGTGAGGGGAAAGGAAGGGGGAATTCATCCAGTTTGCTTTAAAACGCTTCCCAGGATCCAGACAAAAGCGAGGGGAAAGGGGGGAGGAATTCATCCAGTCTGCTTTAAAACGCTTCCCAGGATCCAGACAAAAGTGAGGGGAAAGGAAGGGGGAATTCATCCAGTTTGCTTTAAAACACTTCCCAGGATCCAGACAAAAGCGAGGGGAAAGGGGGGAGGAATTCATCCAGTTTGCTTTAAAACTTCCCAGGGTCCAGACAAAAGCGAGGGGAAAGGAGAGAGGAATTCATCCAGTCTGCTTTAAAACACTTCCCAGGATTCCAGAGAAAGGTGAGGGGAAAGGAAGGGGGAATTCATCCAGTTTGCTTTAAAACGCTTCCGAGGATCCAGACAGAAACGTGGGGAAAGGAAGGGGGAATTCATCCACTCTGCTTTAAAACGCTTCCCAGGATCCAGACAGAAATGTGGGGAAAGAAGGGGGGAATTCATCCACTCTGCTTTAAAATGCTTCCCAGGATCCAGACAGAAGCAAGGGGAAAGTGTGTGTGTGTGTGGGGGGGGGGAATAATCCAGTTTGCTGCGTTTGGAAGTAGGGGAAGAGAGGGGAGGGGGAAAAGTCATCCAATCTGCTTTAAAATGACTGCCAAGGCCAGGAAAGAGAAGCGGGGAAATGCTGAATCATTTCCAACTCACTGACTGCTTCATAACAGAAATGGCAGGAAAAGCTTCAGAAGGGCAAAGGGACTTCCGGTTTCCTTAAAAACTTCGATAACACTTCAAAAAGCAAATCTTTCCAAATTTATTCCGAATTACGAAGATTCCAACCGAACCTAAACATGCCTATTAGTTAGTTTGTTCACGAAGTGATGTCCTACCGAGAGTGCTTTCCCATACAATTCAATTGATTCCATTTTCAGTCATTTCCCAAAATAGTCGTCCCTTTCTCAGTCAATGATTTTCTTATTGGAGAAACCAACAATCAAGGGTAGGCTGTGCCTCAACCCAAATCTGATCTCTTTTTTTGATACTTACAAGCTGGGTAGATGTAGCCTATCTGGATTTCCGTAAGACCTTTGACAAGGTCCTCCATGACCTTCTGGCAAGGATACTGGCAAGGATGTGGGCTAGGAAAAACTACGGTGAGGTGGATCTGTAATTTGTTAAGTGAACAAACCCACAGGGTGATTCTCCTAATGCTTCCTTTTCATCCTGGAAAGAAGTGACGAGCGGAGTGCCACCAGCAGGGTTCCGTTCAACATCTGGTCCTGGTCCTGTTCAACATCTTTATTAATGACTTAGAGGAAGGGTTCGAAGGCAGGATCATCAAGTTTGCAGATGATACCAAATTGGGAGGGAGAGCCAATACCACAAAAGACAGGAGAAGAAGTCAAAACAATCCTAACTGATGAGAGAGATGATGGGTCAAAACCAACAAAATGAAGTTCATTGGGGACAAATGCAAGATACTCCACTTAGGCAGAAAAAAGAAGAAGTGCAAAGATACAGAATGGCGGACGATGCCTGACTCGAGAGCAGTATGTGTGAAAACGATCTTGGAGTCCTTGTGGACAACAAGTTAAACATGAGCCAACAATGCCATGTGGAGGCAAAAAAAAAAAAGCCAATGAGATTTTGTCCTGCATAGACAGGAGTGTAGTGTCTAGATCCAGAGAAGTCATGCTCCCCATGCTCTATTCTGCCTGTTAGACCACACCTGGAATCACACTGTGTCCAATTCTGGGCACCACAATTAAAGGGACAGAACGTTAACAAGCTGGAATGTGAAGTTGACCAGAAGTTGACCAAAGATTCAAACTAAATGACCTACGAATTCTAGGAAGGATGTTATCCCTGGGCATTTTCCATGTCCTTCAACATGATTCTATAGTATGCTTCCACCAGAGGTTGGCAATACCCAGAAGTTTTAGAAGAGTTGTTCTCGCTTGGCATTTTTGATATTAATGTTTGATTTATTGGGAGATTTCAAAGTGTATGTTTTTAAAGCTGTGATCACATGTTTGTAAAAAATGCCTAGGTTGTGTAGAGTTAACAGACCACAGAAGTTTGAATATTTCCTAGAAGGATAAATGTGAAATGACTTCCTCCTTCCTCTGTGTGAGACATTTTTTAGGTCCTCCAACATAATTCTTATCAGAGTTAAAAAAAATGCGCAGCGGAAGAGGTTGCTAGATCAAACAGACACAGGACTCCAAAAATTCCAGGACTCTGCAGTTTTCCAGTTTCAAAATAACACAAAGTGTACTCAGTAGGGCTGGGCGGTTTCGTTTCGTTAATTCGTAATTCGTTAAAAATTCATTTTTTTTAACGAAGCGATAACGAACCATTCTGGAGCAACTTAAAAACGAAACGAATTTTTCAATTCGTTTCGTAAATGCTTCGTATTTCGTTATGTATTCGTTTCGTTATTGGTTTGAGGTCGTTTCGTTATTATTTCCGCATGTCTGGGGAAAGTTTTATAGTTGTTTTTTGTTTAATTAGTGAAAAAAAATTATAATATCACACCAACAGTCAACAACAGAGGGAGAGGGAAGCTTCAGAAGTTTTTTTAGCGTATTGCGCGATCGCGGCCGCCATTAACGAATCGATTCGTTATTGTTTCGTTATTGTTTTGTTATTTTTTTACCATTTACGAAATTTCGTAAATATCGAACTTTGTTTAAGGAAAATTTCGGAATTCTTTTAAATATCGAAACGCAAAAAACCCCAAAAAACGAATCGATTTCAGAAAGAAATTTTTCCGTTGTTACCCAGGCCTAGTACTCAGTACTTCTATACACGTCTATTGTAATCGGGCAAAAATCAGGAACTACAAAGCACAGCACAAAACAGTTTTCTGAACATCTGCTTATCTCACTTCTCTAGCCGGATCCTCCCTTTTTCTTCCCAGCCAGAGAACCGTTATCTTACTTCTGTCAAGGTTACTCTTTCTCTGCTTCTTTGCTTCTCACAGTATTTCTCATGCACAATTTAACATAACAGAATCCATATTGAATTACATCTTAACCCATTCTTGATTACATAGAAACACATTGATAAAACACACATGCATACCTTCAATAATTCTGACAATTCTGTGCTATGTTTCCACCTGAAGTTGACCATAGGGTCATTCTGGAGGACCTACTTATGCTTTTGAAGAAGTTGTTCATTTCAGTAAGATTTGTTATTATTATGATTTCACATTGATAGAATGCATCACCTAGATGTACGGATTCAAACCATTTCTCATTTCTGCTTCAGGTTTCGCCTGGCTCCGGATCATCCATTTCCAATCCCAGTGATGGATTGCTGCACGGCTACCATACACTTTTTGAAAAATGCAGAGGAATACAGAGTGGACCCGAATCGCATTGTTGTCTTCGGAGAATCTAGTGGAGGGACATTTGCTACAGCTGTTTGTCAACATCTGGCAACAAAGAAAGATCTCCCAAAGCTCCGAGGTCAGGTCCTTATATATCCATTCTTCCAAGCAATCGATTTCAATTTGCCTTCTTATCAGCAAAACCATTCAGTTCCTTTTTTGTTCAAGAAACGAGCCTTGATATTTGGCATGATGTATCTGATTGGGAAGAGGATCAACGTGGAGGGCTTAATGAAGAACGCTCATGTTCCCAAGCATTTGTGGGCAAAATACAGAAAATGGATCAATCCTGACAACCTCCCAGAAGAATTTAAGGGCAGGGGCTACGTGCCCATGGAGCCAGCTCTGTTTTCACAAGAACTTTATGAAATCTGCAAAGAATGCATTAACCCAATGTTTTCCCCGCTTTTAGCAGAAGATGACATCATCCGCCAGCTCCCCAAGACCTTCCTATTAACCTGCGAATACGATACTGTCCGAGACGATGGGCTCTTGTACAAGAAACGGCTAGAGGACAATGGCATCCCAGTGACATGGCATCACATCAAGGAGGGCTTCCACGGAATAACCTATGGTTTTGGCAACCGGATACTGGAATACCCAACTTTGAGAAGCCATTTCCAACATGTGATTTGTTTCCTTAACAATTTATAAAACACTTCATCAATTTCCTTCAACGCTTATCAGTTCTTCCAATAATTCGGTTGATGTGAACATTGGGTTGACCGTTGAGAAACACGTTCTTCATTTTTCCCAACATGTTGAGCTACACTTATGTAGAGATAGCATGGAGAAATTGGGGTCATAATGTTGGATGAGACCACAAAGAAGTTCAATGCTATTCTAACAAAACAGAAAGACATGATCCCAGCCGTCCTGACAGATGGCCATCCAGACCTCCAGAGAAGAAACCACCACACTCCCAAGCTCCATATCCAACAGCTTTTACCGTCAGGACATCTATTTCCTAATGTTCGGGTGAAATTCCTTTTCCTCCAATACGAATCAGTTGCCCTTATTCTAGTTTCCAGAGAAGAAGAGAATAAACTAGCCCACTCCTCAATATGATACCCTTCAAATACATGGTCATCATGTCCTCTTCCTCCCTCCCTTCCTTCCTTCCTTCCTTCCTTCCTTCCTTCCTTCCTTCCTTCCTTTCTCTCTCTCTCTCTCTCCCTTCCTTCCTTCCTTCCTTCCTTCCTTCCTTCCTTCCTTCCTTGATTGAATAAATCCTATATTGAAAAACTTGATAGTCTGACATATCTTTACTGCGGTGGTTGTTAATTTAACTCCTTTCCACAAATCTTCTTGTGGTAGAGATTGGGGTAGAATGTCACCCGGCCTTTGCTATTATTTACCATGTCTCCCCTAAAATAAGACACTTTCTTATTTTTTTCCGTCAGCAAGAAACACTATTTATTTATTTTTTCTAGGGGATGTCTTATTTGTATTAAGTGTGGCACAACAATCTGCACTTATGAGATGATTCCTCTGAGCTCAGTAGCAGACCGCTTGCTGAATCTTTCCCCCTATGTATCCCCTGGTGTTTGTGTGAGGTGGGACAGACCCACGGACTGTTGTAAGACCCACAGTGCTGAGTAAGATGGCAGTCACAGCTTTCCTTCTTCCCCCTGAGGACACCTGGTGTTTGTGTGGGGTGAGAAGAACCACAGACTACTGCTGGTCAGTGCTGGGGAGCAGCCGCTGAACTGGCATTTGTGGGAGGGGAGTACAAGAAACCAACAGACTGTTGCTGGTAGGTGCTGGTGGAAAGAGACCCACAGTGCTGAGTAAGATGGCAGCCACAACTTTACTTCTTTCCCCTGAGGACACACAATACCTAAAGCAGAGCATCTCCTCGTTTTTATGTGGCGTGAGAGAGACCCACAGACTGTTGCTGTTTGGTGCTGGGGGAGAGAGGCCCACAGTGCTGAGTAAGATGGCAGCCACAACTTTACTTCTTTCCCCTGAGGACACACAATACCTAAAGCAGAGCATCTCCTGGTGTTTGTGTGGTATGAGAGAGACCCACAGACTGTTTCTGTTTGGTGCTGGGGGAAAGAGACCCACAATACTGAGTAAAACGGTAGCCACAGATTTCCTTCTTCCACTGAGGATACACAATACCTAAGCAGAGCATTCCCTGGTGTTTGTGTGGGGTGAGAGAGATCCACAGATTATTGCCGGTCAGTGATGGGGAGCAGCAGCTTTACTGGTGTTTGTGTGGGGTGAGAGAGACCCACAGACTGTTGCTTGTCAGTGCTTGGGGAGGGAGACCCGCAATGCTGAGTAAAACGGTAGCCACAGCTTTCCTTCTTCCCCCTGAGGACACACAATACCTGAAACAGAGCATCCCCTGGTGTTTGTTTGGGGTGAGAAAGATCCACAGGTGGTTGCTTTTCAGTACTTGTGGAGGAAGACCCACAATGCTAAGTAAAACAGCAGCCACAGCTATACTTCTTTCCCCTGAGAACACACAATACCTAAGCGGAGCATTCCTTGGTGTTTGTGTGGGGTGAGAGAGACCCATAGATTATTGCTGGTCAGTGCTGGGGAACAGCAGCTTGACTGGTGTTTGTGTGGGGTGAGAGAAACCCACAGACTTGCTTGTCAGTGCTTGGGGAGGGAGACCCACAATGCTGAGTAAAATGGTAGCCACAGCTTTCCTTCTTCCCCCTGAGGACACACAATACCTAAAGCAGAGCATCTCCTGGTGTTTTTGTGGGGTGGGAGAGATCCACAGACTGTTGCTGCTGGGTGCTGGGGGAGAGAGACCCACAGTGCTGAGTAAGATATCAGCCACAGTTTTACTTCTTTCCTTTGAGGACACACAATCCCCTGGTGTTTGTGTGGGGTTATAGGGACCCACAGACTGTTGCTGGTCAGTGCTGGGGAACAGCAGCTTGACTGGTGTTTGTGTGGGGTGAGAGAAACCCACAGACTTACTTGTCAGTGCTTGGGGAGGGAGACCCACAGTGCTGAGTAAAACAGTAGCCACAGCTTTCCTTCTTCCCCCTGAGGACACACAATACCTAAGCAGAGCATCCCCTGATGTTTGTGTGGGGTGAGAGAGACCCACAGACAGTTGCTGGTTGGTACTGGGGGAGAGAGACCCACAGTGCTGAGTAAGATTTCAGCCACAACTTTACTTCTTCCCCCTAATACCTAATACACAATACCTAAAGTAGCTTTACTGGTGTTTCTGGGGTGAGAGAGACGCACAGACTGTTGCTGGATGGTGCTGGAGGAGAGAGATCCACAGTGCTGCAGCCACAGCTTTACTTCTTCCACCTGAGGGCAAGTAGGGAAACTTCACAGGTTCTTTTCTCCCTCATTTGTACAGCAATCGACGTGAAACTTGCTTCAAAAGTAGAACACATTTACCACTGTTAGCCCATCAGGTTTCATAACGTTTCAAATATCCACAAAATTTGGGGAATTATCTAAATATTTATAAAAAATAAAAAAAACGACAAGAGCAATCTTGAATTTTCTATCCAATGACACAAGATAACAGGCGACAATTCCCCACAACTTTCAGGAATATTCACACATCTACAGATTTAAGAGGTTTTTAAAAATTTTGACATTTTTTTAAAAAAATAAATAAAGTCGAACTGCTATTTCCATGAATGTCTCTCTCCCATATTGACCAATAGAACTTCCATTTAGGGATTTCTCTCCAGCCCAGCTTATTTACTTACTTAGACACTCCCTCGTAGTTCAAGGACGCTTGCCTTCCAGATGTGGTGTCTTGGCGGTGGGTCTGTATGTGGCTGTGGAGCCCTACTCATCTTCTCTCGCAGTGAGGACATCAGTTTCCAGATGGAAGGTGGTCCTGGTCAGGGCTGGCTTGATGCACCTTCCTCTTGGCACATTTCTCTCTTTTGCCTTCCACAGCACTGCTGGTCACAACTGACCTTCAGTTAGAGCACTCAAGGGACAGAACTTCCCAGTTCTAGGTGTCTATGCCACAGTTTTTGAGGTTGTCTTTAAGCCCATCTTTAAATCTCTTTTCCTGCCCACCAACATCCCGTTTCCTATTTTTGAGTTCGGAGTAGAGCAACTGCTTTGGGAGACGGTGGACAACGTCGCCTGTCCAGCGGAGTTGATGGCGGAGGAGCATCGCTTCAATGCTGGTGGTCTTTGCTTCTTCCAGCACACTGACGTTTGTCTGCCTATCTTCCCATGAGATTTGTAGGATTTTTAGGAGGCAGCACTGATAGAATAATTTCAGGATTTGTGTATGACTGTAAACAGTAGGCTTGGTTGATCAAGAAAAAATGGTTCTAAACTCGTTTCGTATATATAATTCTGTCCCCCATGTTGTTTAACATCTACATGAAGCCGCTGGGAGAGATCATCCGGAGTTTCGGGGTTCGGTGCCATCTGTACGCAGATGATGTCCAACTCTATCACTCCTTTCCACCTGCTACTAAGGAGGCTGTTGAGGTCCTGAACCGGTGCCTGGCCGCTGTAATGGTCTGGATGAGGGAGAACAAATTGAAATTGAATCCAGACAAGACAGAGGTACTCCTGGTCAGTCGCAAGGCCGAACAGGGTATAGGGTTACAGCCTTTGTTGGACGGGGTTACACTCCCCCTAGACGCAGGTTCGCAGCTTGGGTGTGACCCTGGACTCATAGCTGAGCCTGGAGCCCCAGGTTTCGGCGGTGACCAGGGGAGCATTTGCACAGCTAAAGCTTGTGCGCCAGCTGTGCCCGTACCGTGGGAAGTCTGACTTGGCCACGGTAGTCCACGCTCTGGTTACATCCCGCCTATATTACTGCAACGCTCTCTACGTGGGGTTGCCTTTGAAGACAGCTCGGAAGCTTCAACTAGTCCAACGCTCGGCAGCCATGATACTAACAGGAGCGGGACGCAGGGAGCATACAACCCCCCTGTTGCGCCAACTCCACTGGCTGCCGACTTGCTACCGGGCTCAATTCAAAGTGCTGGTGTTGACCTTTAAAGCCCTAAACGGTTCTGGCCCAAGCTACCTTTCCGACCGCATCTCGGCCTATGAACCCACCAGGACTTTGAGATCTTCCGGGGAGGCCCTGCTCTCGATCCCGCCAGCTTCACAAGCACGGATGGCGGGGATGAGAGACAGGGCCTTCTCGGTGGTGGCTCCCCGGCTGTGGAACACCCTTCCCACAGATATTAGACTAGCACCATCTCTTATGGTCTTCCGCAAAAAAGTAAAGACCTGGTTATTTGTGCAGGCGTTTGAATAATTAGTGCAAGACTGGTAATGACATAGGAATGGAACAATGGATGACGAACCTGGATCATGTTTTTAGTGACGAGACGCTATTGAATGGTTATCATAGTAATTATGTATTAATTGAGTATTAGATTAGGTTATTAACTGTTTTATATTGGTGTTTGTATTCTGCTGTGTTTCTGTGTTTTGTGAACCGCTGTGAGTCGCCTTCGGGCTGAGAACAGCGGTATAGAAGCAAAGTAAATAAATAAATAAATAAATAGGGGGTGCTGGCGTTTCAATTTTAAAATTATTTCTCAAATTTTCTTGAAAAAAAGATCGGAAATAGCTAAAAGCTGAATAGCTTCGTTTACTTCATTAATGGAAGGTGTCCCTCCTCCTGTTAGTTTAAAATCTCGCAGCTTCCCTGGCCTCCCTGGCGACAAGCGGCGATGCGGAAGGGCGAGGTGTGTGGCTATGCCCAGCTCCCATGACCACCACCTTCCTCTTTGCATCAGCGGCTTTGCATGCCCGGCGATGCAAATAGGGACGAGGTGGGACGTGGGTAAGAACAGCTGTTCCTGAAGGTCACCTCATTCCCCTGTCATCCATCACAATTCAGTCACCCAGGAAAGGCAAACTGCGAGATTTTAAAACTAATCTCGCAGTTTGCTTCCCCTGGGTGACTGAATGGCGATGGATGGCAGGCAGGGGAATGAGATGGGCATGGCTACGCCCAGCTCTTCTTGATGGCCTGGGGGCATGGCCTTCAGGAAGAGCTGGGCATAGCCACGTCCACCTCGCCCTTCCGCATCGCCAGGGAGGCCAGGGACACTACGAGATTGTAAAATTTGCACCAGACATATGAAAAAAATTCCGAAAAATGGGTAAATTGTTTCAGTTCTTAATTACTCCTCACACTATTCCAGCATGGCTCGAAATTGTTTCTAAAATCATTTAAATATGAATTCATTCCGATTTTAGAAACTTCCGAACCAGATCAACCAAGCCTGGTAAACAGTCCATGTTTTGCAGGCGTATAGCAGAGTTGGGAGGACAATCTATATATATAAATCTGTAAGGGGCGTCCAACGGGACAGCAAAACTAAAAAAAACCCCGACAAAAATTTAACAAAATTCCCATGCACATACCTCAGCCCACAAGGTATGCACAAATCTCATCAAAATAGCAAACAACATTTGACCAAACCCACAATTTCCAAAACAAAGGGAGCATGCGCAGAAGCGCCCCGGT
>NW_026844811.1:11343474-11361326 GCF_025583915.1 Anolis sagrei ordinatus
GTCCTGTTCTAAAGGAAATTCTTTACAGGCCCAGCGCGCGACAGAACACATACTAATCATGGAAAATGCCCAGTGATAACATCTTTCCAAGAATTTGTAGGTCATTTAGTTTGAACCTTTGGTCAACTTCTGGTCGACTTCACATTCCAGCTTGTCAATGTTCTGTCCCTTTAATTGTGGTGCCCAGAATTGGACACAGTGTGATTCCAGGTGTGGTCTAACCAGGCAGAATAGAGCATGGGGAGCATGACTTCTCTGGATCTAGACACTATAGTCCTGTCTATGCAGGACAAAATCTCATTGGCTTTTTTTTGCCTCCGCATGACATTGTCCTGTTCAACATTAATAAAGATGTTGAAGAGGACCGGGCCCAGGACGGAAGCCTGCGGCACTCTGCTCGTCACTTCTTTCCAAGATGAAGAGGAAGCTTTGGTGAGGGTGCTCCATCATGACTCTTTGGTCCACATCTGGATATAGAATTGTTTTGGAGGACCTAGAAAATGCCTAGAGAGAACATTTTGTAACGCGTCTCGAGCTGTGAGGAGAGGCAGGTAAGAAATAAAGATTATTATTATTATTATTATTATTATTATTATTATTATTATTTCTCCAACACGGATAAGTGAGAACAGTGGTACAGGTACTGCAGAGTACTGCAGGTACTGCAGAGTGTGACCCTGTTAGTTCTCCTGGACATCTCAGCGGCTTTCGATACCATCGATCATGGTATCCTTCTGGGACGACTCTCTGGGATGGGCCTTGGGGGCACGGTTTTATCGTGGCTCCGGTCCCTCCTGGAGGGTCGTTCCCAGATGGTGAAGCTGGGAGACGCCTGCTCTGACCCCTGGCCTTTGACCTGTGGGGTCTCGCAAGGCTCCATTCTGTCTCCCATGCTTTTTAACATCTACATGAAACCGCTGGGTGAGGTCATCCGGAGTTTTGGAGTTTTGCCACCTCTATGCAGATGACAACTCTACTACTCTTTTCCACCGAACTCCAAGGAAGCCCCTCAGGTGCTGGACGAGTGTCTGACAGTTGTGACTGTCTGGATGAGGAAGAACAAGCTGAAGATCAATCCCTACAAGACAGAGGTCCTCCTGGTCGATCATAAACCGGATCAGGGTATCGGGTGGCATCCTGTGCTGGACGGGGTTACACTCTCCCTGAAATCACAGTTTGGGTGTCCTCCTGGACTCAACACTGTCACTTGAAGCTCAGGCGTCGGCGGTGGCTGGGAGGGCCTTCGCACAATTAAGACTTGTGCGCCAACTGCGACCGTACCTCAGGAAGGCAGATCTGGCCAGGGTGGTCCATGCCTTAGTCACTTCCAGATTGGATTACTGTAATGCACTCTACGTGGTGCTGCCCTTGAAAATGGCCCAGAAATTTCAATTGGTTCAATGGGCGGCGGCCAGGCTGTTAACTGGTGCTCCTTACAGAGAGAGGTCAACCCTCCTATTTAAGGAGCTCCACTGGCTGCCATTCATTTTCCGGTCCCAATTCAAGGTGCAGGTGCTTACCTACAAAGCCCTAAACGGTTTGGGATCCGCCTACCTCCGTGACCGCATTTCAGTGTACAAACCTACATGATCTCTTCGTTCATCTGGAGAGGTCCTGCTTACGATCCCACTGGCATTGCAAGCGCAATTGGTGGGGACGAGGGATAGGGCTTTCTCGGTAGTGGCCCCTCGACTCTGGAACGACAGGTGGGGTGTTTGGAGGAGGGTGGGCATGCAGATATCCTAAATCTCTGATAAAGTGCATTGGGACCTAAAGCTAGGAGTTTCCTTATTCTGGAAAGGCACACTGGAACATCCATGTTTTCCAGCTCCTCCTAAAGATTGTTAGCGACGGGACCTGCCTGATGTCCTTAGGGAGAGACTAAGGACATCAGGCAGTTCTCTCACAGGGAGGAGGGAGCAAGCTTGTTTTCTGCTTCCTTGGAGACTAGGACGCGGAACAATGGCTTCAAACTACAAGAGAGGAGATTCCATATGAACATGAGGAAGAACTTCCTGACTGTGAGAGCCGTTCAGCAGTGGAACTCTCTGCCCCGGAGTGTGGTGGAGGCTCCTTCTTTGGAAGCTTTTAAACAGAGGCTGGATGGCCATCTGTCAGGGGTGATTTGAATGCAATATTCCTGCTTCTTGGCAGGGGGTTGGACTGGATGGCCCATGAGGTCTCTTCCAACTCTTTGATTCTATGATTCTATGATCATATTTTACTTCCACCCATTATTATTATTATTATTCATACTTTTTATTTAGCTGTGTTTTGACTGGTCAGGTTGTGGGATTTTTTTTTTTTGGATGTAGAAAGCCCCTTGGGTAGCTGCTTCCACAGTTATTAAATAACATATAGTATGTTAAATTAACTTAGGAATTTCTTCTTAAATTGTAGACTGAAATTGAAGATTCTGGCTTGTGAGCTCAGGGCTCTGTTTCATCTCACATGGTATTCAACAGGGGTCATCTGGGGTTTTGGGGTACATTGCCACATATAGGCAGATGACACCCAGCTCTTATCACTCCTTTGCATTCATTGTAAGACTGTGTCTCCCTTTTAATTAAAAGGTGTATCTTTAAAAACAAATGGGTGTCTTCAGTGAATAATTTTCTCTTATACATTATTTAGCCATGAATAATGCAACGTGAAATGTCATCAACTGCACAAATTACTTTTTTGGGAAGGAGTGTTATGGGCCTCCCTTTGCATTTTGAAACAGGTCAGATTTGGGTTGAGGCACAGCCCTCCCTTGATGTTTCGTTTCTCCAATAAGAAAATCATTGACGGAGAAAGGGATGACTATTTTGGGAAACGATTGAAAATTGTATCAACTGAATTGTATGGGATAGCACTCTCGGTAGGACATCACTTGTTGAACAAACTAACCAATAGGCATAGTTCGGTTCAGTTGGAATCTTCGTAATTCGGAATAAATTTGGAAATATTTGCTTTTTGAAGTGATTTCGAAGTTTTTAAGGAAACCGGTAGGCTTGGGTAACAACGGAAAAATTTGTTTCTAAACTCGTTTCGTTTTTAGGAGTCCATCGCGTTTCGTTTTTTTAAAGAATTCCGAAATTTTCCTTTTAAAAATTTCGAAATATACGAAATTTCGTAAAATTACGAATCGATTCGTTAATGGCGGGCGCGATTGCGCAATATGCTAAAAAAACCTCCAAATGGGACAGGGGGAACTTCTGAAGCTTCCCTCTCCCTCTGTTGTTGACTGTTGGTGTGATAAAACAAACAACAACTATAAAACTTGCACCAGACATGCGAAAATAATTATGAAATAATTACGAAATAATTTCGAAATAATTACGAAATAATTACGAAATAAATTGAAAAAATTGTTTCGAATCTAATTTACTCCTCACACTATTCCTGCATGGCTCAATATTGGATCGTAAGCTAATTTAAATACGAATTAATAACGAATTACGAAATTAACGAACGAAACCGCCCAAGCCTAATCCGAAGCTTTTCCCACCATTTCTGTTACGAAGCAGTAAATGAGTCGAAATGATTCAGCTTTTCCCCACTTCTCTTCCCTGGCCTTGGCAGCCGTTTTAAAGCAGACTGGATGAATCCCCCCCCCCCCTTCTGTCTGGATCCTGGGAAGCGTTTTAAAGCAAACTGGATGAATTTCCCCCCTCTTCTCCCCTTGCCTCTGTCTGGAGCCTGGGAAGTGTTTTAAAACAGAGTGGATGAATTTCCTCCCTTTGCTTCCCCTCCCCCCCCTTCTGAAGTAAAACAACAAAATTCCCATCCAATGAAACAGGAAATAACACTTTCAAACCATTAAGGAAAGGATTCAGAAGTCTTGGGCATTTCAAAAAGTTTTGAATATTTTTTTTCTGTGAAAATCGGAACTGACTTTCGATTCGAACCACCAGGACCTCCTACATCCGAAATGAGTTTTGAACCATTTTTAAATCCAACAAGCATGACACTCAGCTGGTGCTGAAGATGGAAGGCCGACCGGACTCTGTACCCAATTATTTCCATCAGTGCCTTGAGGCCGTGACTGGATGGCTGCGTGCCAGCAGGTTGAGGGTGAATCCAGCAAAGACGGAGATCCTATGGCTGGGTCGACCGAGCAGTGGGGATATCCAGCTGCCTACCCTGGATGGCGAGGCGCTACGCCTGTATATTATTATATTATATAATTTTATTTTATATTGTATATATTATATAATTTTATATTATTTATTGTTATTATTATTTATTATTATTATTATTTATTTATATTTTATTTCTTTAAATTTTATTATTATATTATTGTTTTTTTTTTTTATTTTTTTTGGTACTTTATCTTATTACTTTTTATTTTATTTCTTTAATTAATTTTTTATTTTTTAAATTTTTTTTTGAATAATATATTGTTTTTTATTTCTTATCCATTACATTTTTAAGAAGTGGTTATAATCTATTTCTATTTTTTTTTTATAAATTTTTTAATATATATTAATTTCTGGGGTAAATTCAAAATTAAAGGATTGTTATTTATTTAGATTCTATTATTATTCTATTATTTTATTATTTATATTTTTTTATATTTATTATTTATATTTATTTTTTTTTTTTTTTTTTTTTTTTTTTTTTTATATTATTTTTTAATTATTTGTTTTATTTTTTATAATTTATTATTATATTATTATTATTATCTATTATTAATTGGTAAAGAGTCTGGGAGTCCTTTTGGACCCTCTGCTGACGATGGAGGCCCAGGTCTCCGCCGTTAGCAGAACCGCCTTTTTTCATCTGCGGCAGGCTAGACGGCTGGCCCCCTACCTGTCCAGGGACGACCTAGCTACGGTGATCCAGGCTACGGTCATCTCAAGACTGGACTACTGTAACCCTCTACATTGGCCTTCCTCTGTCGGTGATCCGGAAGCTCAAGTTGGTACAAAATGCAGCTGCTCGGCTTCTTGCGGGAATTCCGATGAGATGCCACATAACACCAATCTTACTACAGCTGCATTGGTTACCAATTGAGCACCAGATCACTTTCAAAGTGATGGTACTCACCTTTAAGGCCTTGCATGGTCTGGGGCCGATGAGGGATCGCCTCACCCCCTACCAACCCCAGAGATCCCTCCGTTCTGAGGACCAAGATCTATTGGAAGTCCCCAGTGTCAAGACCTTGGGTCTAACAGCAACCAGACGCACCATCACTCTGGAATACTCTGCCGCCTGAAGTCCATGCCTTGCGGGACCTATCAGCTTTCCGCAGGGCATGTAAGACATATCTGTTTCGACAGGCCTTTGATCTCTGACATGTTGTTTTAAATTGTTTTTAAATTGTGTTAGATTTTAGCCTGTTCTTGTAAGCCGCTCCGAGCCCCAGGGGAGTGGCGGAATATATTTTATTTATTTATTTGGAGCATTTATTAACCGCCATTCTCAGCCCACTCGGGCGACTCACGGCGGTGTACAGTACAAAAGGCAATTCACACAAAGACAAGTACAACAGCATATTAACCATACAACAATACAACAGTTAAAATTACACTAACTAATCCGCTTCGTCTCGTAATAGAATCGTGACCAATCTCGTATTCCTTGTACCATTCCAGTCGTCTTTACCACATTACTATAGCACTTAATTAAATGCCCTCTCGAACAGCCACGTCTTGAGGCTTTTTCGGAAGGACAAAAGAGAGGGCGCCTGCCTGATGTCTGTAGGGAGAGTGTTCCACAACCGGGGGGCCACCACTGAGAAGGCCCTCTCTCTCGTCCCCGCCAGGCGTGCTTGTGAAGCTGGCGGGACCGAGAGCAGGGTCTCCCTGGAAGATCTCAAAGTCCTGGTGGATTCATAGGCCAAGATGCGGTCGGAAAGGTAGCTTGGGCCAGAACCGTTTAGGGCTTTAAAGGTCAACACCAACACTTTGAATTGAGCCCGGTAGCAAGTCGGCAGCCAGTGGACAACAAGGGCGTTGTATGCTCCCTGCCCCCCGCTCCAGTTAGTAACATGGCTGCCGCGCGCTGTACCAGCTGAAGCTTCCGGGCCGTCTTCAAGGGCAGCCCCACGTAGAGAGCGTTGCAGTAGTCAAGCCGGGATGTGACAGAGCGTGTACCACCGTGGCCAAGTCAGACTTCCCGAGATACGGGCGCAGCTGGCGCACGAGCCGAAGCTGTGCAAATGCTCCCCTGGTCACCGCTGAAACCTGGGGATCCAGGCTCAACGATGAATCCAGGGTCACACCCAAGCTGCGAACCTGCGCCTTCAAGGGGAGTGCGACCCCATCCAGCACAGGCTGTAACCCTATATCCCGTTTAAATTAATTAAATAGATAAATAAATGAGTGTGAAGTCACTTACCTAATGCACACAACTACAGAATCGGTTGTCTCAGCAATGTAGCAGCAGTGAGAGTCGCTCATATCTAATAAACACATAATGTTTGAAAAGGGATTACAAGTTTCAGGACTATTTAGAAAAATACTATACTTCCCCTGAATTTTGTTTCTTGGAAAAATCAGGAAGCTACTGCTTCAAGGCTGACATAACTAAATTCACAGTAATTCTTTTAGTTTACTAAAATGGATCAATTGGCTGGAATCCGATTAGTATTTCATTTTGGAGATTTGGATGACCCCCGCTTCATTTTGTAAAGCTTCAGAGGGGGTCCCCTTTCATTTTGTAATCTGAATCTCCAAGACTTGGGGGAAAATGTCGAGGCCTTTTCCTCCATCATTTTTACAGTTATCACGATGAAACTTGGCACACTTGTAGGCAACATTTACAACTTTAAGTCTGCCAAGTTTCGGTCACACTGATTTTTAGGACACTGCGGGGAGGAGACCAACTTTGCAGAAAGCCATGTGATTGGCTGACAAGGAAAAAAACACACACGCAGATGCCATTGTCAATCACATCAGCTCCCTTTCCCCCTCCTATCCCAGGCAATTATGGGGCGTGTTACATTAAATCTTGAAAGGCTCCGAAAAAACAAAAAAATCAGAGGTTGTGAGGTTGTGAAAAACCTTCAACAATACATAGACCCTACAAAGCTTTGTACAGCTCTTCAAGCTAAAGTGTGAAAGCAGAACCGACAGAAAGCAGGAATCACAACCACATTTTTTTGCTGGCTCACTTATAGGCATGATAGGAAAACCTTATGCGAAAGTCCTATGCCAAATCCTTACAATTCTATCAAATGGAATCTCATGGGCTTCATTCGGAGAACTTACTAATGTTTCCAAAAAGACCGGCGCCTCCAGAAATGACAACCACTCCTTTTCTGTTTCCAGAAGAAGCCGCTTTGGGCCAATACACTCTCACCGGAATGTCTTCAAAAAGCAAGTTCTTGATAATCAACGCTGAGCTCTTCTTTAATGGGATTGCTTTATAGAAAGTGGCAAGGGCTTTATACCTGTGGCAAATGCCAAGCTTCTCACAGATGAGTGCCTATTTAGAGCAAAACAAGGACAAGGAAGAATTGAATGTAGCATGCATGCAGGACGTAGACACAAGGAATGACAGCCATAGGGCGAGTCTACACTCGATTGTCTCTTACATGGCCAAATAAAAATTAGGTAACACTATATTTTTAATTAATTTTTATTTTAAAAATTGTAATGCACCCGCAATACATATTACAAACATAAAACAACAGGCTTGGGTAACCACGGAAAAATTTGGTTCTAAACTCGTTTTGTTTTTAGGGGGCCCTTGCGTTTCGTTTTTTTAATAATTCCGAAATTTTCCTTTAAAAATTTCGAAATTTACGAAATTTCGTAAAATTACGAATCGATTCGTTAATGGCGGACGAGATTGCGCAATATGCTAAAAAAACCTCCAAATGGGACAGGAGGAACTTCTGAAGCTTCCCTCTCCCTCTGTTGTTGACTGTTGGTGTGATAAAACAAACAACAACTATAAAACTTGCACCAGACATGCGAAAATAATTACGAAATAATTACGAAATAAATTGAAAAAATTGTTTCGAATCTAATTTACTCCTCACACTATTCCTGCATGGCTCAATATTGGATCGTAAGCTAATTTAAATACGAATTAATAACGAATTACGAAATTAACGAATGAAACCGCCCAAGCCTAACATATACACATATATAGATAACCCACCACCCACATACAATTACTAAGCTTGGTTGATCTTGTTCGGAAGTTTCTAAAATCGGAATGAATTCGTATTAAAATGACTTTTGAAGCAATTTCAAGCCATGCTGGAATAGTGTGAGGAGTAATTATAAATTGAAATAATTTACCCATTTTTCAGAATTATTTTCGGATGTCTGGTCAAGGTTTACAATCTCGCAGTTTCCCTGGCCTCCTTGGCGACATGTGGCGATGCGGAAGGGCGAGGTGGGCATGGCTATGCTCAGCTCTTCCTGAAGGCCACCCCCAGTGGCCATCAAGAAGAGCTGGGCGTAGCCATGCCCACCTCATTCCCCTGCCATCCATCGCCGTTCGCAGTCACCCAGGGAAGGGAAACTGCGAGATTAGTTTTAAACTTCAAGGGCTCCTTTCTCCCTTATGTTTACAGCTATTGGGGTGAAACTTGCTACTACTACAGAACACATTTACCACTGTGAGCCCATCAAGTTTCAGAGTGTTTCACTTATCCATGGATTTTTGGGGAATTTTCAAAGTTTTTATAAACAACTATAAAAAAACTACAAGAGTGATCTTTGAATTTTCTATACAATGATACAAGATAACAGGAGACAATTCCCCACAACTTTCGGGAATATTCACACAGCTCTTCTTGACGGCCACTGGGGGAAACCGCATCGCTGCTTGTCGCCAGGGAGGCCAGGGAAACTGCGAGATTTTAAACTAACGGGGGGGAGGGGCACCTTCCAATAACGAAGTAAACGAAGCTATTAAGATTTTTGCTATTTCTGATCTTTTTTTCAAGAAAATTGCAGTTAAAAATAGCAATGAAAATAATTTGATGGTTGGGGGTCACAACAACACGAGAGACTGTATTTAGTGGTCATGGCTTTTACAAAGGTTGAGAACCTACTAAAAGTATGGAACAAATACAAGGGATACATTTACAATAAAACACCCGTGTGGATATCATTGACGGAGGCGTTCCATATGAGGGGAATTCCCAGGGAGAGATGGCTCTTCTATAAACAAATTCTAATAAAAGAAAACAATGAATGGCGTCTAAGATCTATGGAAGAACTAAAGGAAATAGACGAGGAAATAGGCTGGTTCCATTACCTTCAGGCTAAAGAATATTTTAAGGAAGATCTAAAAGTAGGATTTAACGAAAATGACACCTGCTGGGACATAATAATAAAAAAGAAAAAAGTGATTAAAATAATATACCAAAGCCTTCTAGAGTGGAGCAATGAAAAAGACCTAATAAAGGAAAACATGACCAAATGGGCAAGAGATTTAGGACACACAATTCTACTCAATGAATGGGAACAGATTTGGAAGAACAAAATTAAACTCACAAGAGCCACCACTGTAATAGAGAACTGGTACAAAGTCTTCTATCGATGGCACCTAACGCCGGTCCAACTTTCCAAATTTAATAGAAAATACAGCAATTTATGTTGGAAGTGTAAGAAAGAAATAGGAACATATTATCATTTATTCTGGGGTTGCGAGGAGATTCAAAAGTTTTGGTCACAGGTTCACAAACACATACAACAGGGGTCCTCAAACTTTTTAAACCGGGGGCCAGTTTACTGTCCGTCAGACCGTTGGAGGGCCGGACTATAGTTTTTTTAAAAAAATCAATAAAAAATTCCTATGCACATTGCACATATCTTATTTTGCTGTGTGGAAGGGTTCTTTCTAGCTCTCTTTAGGCAGTAATTCCAGGAGCAGAGAATGGGAAATCTTCTATTTCTAGTCTGAACAAAATCTGGCTACCAGTATTAAAAAAACTAAAATTATAACTGTAAATAAAGAACAACACTCAAACACAGGGGAACTCCAGACAAGAAACAATCAGGGCCAGCTAATCACCTCTCAACAAAGGATTCTACCTAAAAACTGTCAGGCTATGAAATGGTAATCAAGGTGGCCAATTGAAACATTCATACCTACCTCCAACAGACAAGAGTTCTTTCTCCCACCCTGGATCTTCCACAATTTTCCTAGTTAAAGGCTTTCCTCTGACATGAAGTCCAGTCGTGTCTGACTCTGGGGTGTGGTGCTCATCTGCATTTCTAAGTCGAAGAGCCGGCGTTGTCCGTAGACACCTCCAAGGTCATGTGGCTGGCATGACTGCATGGAGCGCCGGGGCAGCCTCCCTTGGCTGGCTCACGCTGCCCATCGGGCCCGATGGGCAGCGTGAGCCTGCCAAGGGAGGAGCAGCCCCGCGCCTACTCACGCGTAAAGCACCTCACTAGGTGCTTTACGCGCGAGTAGACCACGCGGAGCAGCTGCCCTTGGCTGGCTCACGCTGTCCATCAGGCCTGATGGATAGCATGAGCCTGCCAAGGGAGGAGCAGGCCCGCACTGCCTACTTGCGAGTAAACCACCTCACGAGGTGCTTTACACATAAGTAGACCATGCAGAGCAGCCTCCCTTGGCTGACTCACGCTGTCCATCAGGCCTGACAGATAGCGTGAGCCAGCCAACGGAGGGCACTGGGGGGGGGCGCTCCTCCTCCACGAGCCGGATAAGGGCCCTTGGCGGGCCGGTAGTGGCCCGCGGGCCGTAGTTTGGGGACCCCTGACATACAAAATATAATTAAAACAACATTTGAAATGAAACCAGAGTATTATTTACTTAATATGACAAACCTCGATCTAAAGAACAACGAGGGAAAAAAAATTCTATCTATCTGCGGCTGCAAGAATATTAATTGCAAAAAAGTGGAAAACTAAAGAAACCCGTTCTAACGACGAATGGTTCAAGAAAGCAGTAGAATTTATGGACTTGGATAGACTCTCATATCTACTAAAGGATTGAAGTAAGGAAAAACCAACAAACTGGAATCAACTAAAAGAATACCTGAGAAAGAAAAACAAACTTAATATTTAATACTAGGCATTAGGGCTGGGTAACAACGGAAAAAATTGTTTCTAAACTCGTTCGTTTTTAGGTGGCCCTTGCGTTTGGTATTTTGTAATAATTTCAAAATTTTCGCTTTTAAAAATGTCAAAATTTCCGAAATTTCGTAAATTTTGAATTGATTCGTTAATGGCGGACGCAATTGCGCAATACGCTAAAAAACCTCCAAATGGGACAGGGGGAACTTCTGAAGCTTCCCTCTCCCTCTGTTGTTGACTGTTGGTGTGATAATTTATTTTATCACTGATAAAACAAACAACGACTATAAAACTTGCACCAGACATACGGAAATAATATCGAAACAATGTCGAAACGATTTCGAAACGATTACGAACCAATTACGAACCAATTACGAAATAAATTGAAAAATTCATTTTGATTTTTAGTTGCTCCTGCATGGCTCAATATCGGATCGTAAGCTAATTTAAATACGAATCAATAACGAATTACGAAATTAACGAACGAAACCGCCCAGCCCTACGAGGCATTAGGGATCTAATCGAACAAGAAAGGAATGTGAGACCAAAAGAAGATGTGTAAAACTTAAGACATTTCCTCGGCGGACTGAACGGAAGCCACCCAAAGACCCTCTTTTTTTTCTCCTCTTTTTTCAACAGGTAGATGGGCTGGCTCTTTTCGCAATCCCCTATGCTCTCACTTTTCCCCTCCCCCATCTTCATACCAACCTATCAATTTTCCGATCTTTCTATCACACCGATTGTTCTCCCTCTTTCGTTGTTACAGTGAAAATCACAATAAAGTTTTTTTTAAAAAAAAACAGAGGTTGAGAACCACTGCTTTATGACTTATTCATTGAAAAACTATTGCAAAATGTTCTAAAGTAGGATGTCCCAAGAGTTTGTAGTTTAATACACTTTCCCAATTTTTTTTATGACAGAATGAATTAGGGAATTACAACCTAGGAACAAAAATTGTGTGACACTGTGCTATTTTGACAAATTTGTATTCCCTTTTCTGGCACCCATTGTGCCTCTATTTTGGATGTCCACTAAGCTGTGGGATAAAACAGATCCAAATTTTGGGTGAAATACTTGGACACTTCTGAAAATGAGAATTAGAATCCCGTTTACAAACTGGAAACCAAACTATCAAACTATCCCCACAATTGACTGCAAAAATCACATCCATGTTCGACATCCAGAAAAAGAGAACTTCCATATAATGATGTCATATAAACATACACAAAAATACAGAGAAGGGTGTTAAGATCAGGAAAACTTACCCAAAACCCTAAAAACTGGATAATTGAATGGTAAAGCCGTACTTTACCAGGATGTTTGATTCCTGGTGGGATGTGTATCCTGGTCTGATCGTAATAAATCGCCCATGAGACCCCGAAGACTAGAATGAAAAGGCTGGCATATAGCACAAGCATCCAGAGAATTGCAAGAAACGCCATGCTCATGACGAACGAAAGGACTCCTGTTTGTCCCGGTTGGTTTCCGACGTTTTATATCACACCAGCCTCCCCACTTTGCAGGGAAGTTATTTATTTATTTATTTCCTATATTTATACCCCGCCCTTCTCTCTCCCAGGGGGGACTCATGGTAATTTAAACAAATTAAAACAATGAGAGCCATGTTTCAACATTGGAAAGGATACACACAAGGTATATATTAGGGGTGTGCATTTTTGTTGTTAGCCGTATCAAATGAATCAAATACATACTTATGAGACAATATCCGACACGTGCTAAACTTCAGAATTGAAACTTACCCAATGAATGGTTGAATCTGCAAAGGGGAGAACTGGCTGAGCCTTCTAGGAAGTCAATCTCTGTGCTGGGCTTCTGAATGAAGCAGAGAGTGTTTGAGGACTGGGACGTCCGTAGGAATACCAAGCCATTGCCCTCCCAACTCTGCTATACTGCGGCAAAACATGGACTGTCTACAGACATCATACGCAACTCCTGAAATGATTCCATCAGCGCTGCCTCCTAAAAATCCTGCAAATCTCATGGGAAGATAGGCAAACAAATGTCGGCATGCTGGAAGAAGCGAAGACCACCAGCATTGAAGCGAGAAGCAAAGACCACCAGCATTGAAGCGATGCTCCTCCACCATCAACTCCACTGGACAGGCGACTGCAAGGAAGCAGGGGAGCAGAGGAGATTTATTGTTTATTTCTTTAAATTCTGCCACCAACGCGAGGTGTGAGGTTTTACTGTGAGATATGGCACATCAGACGCAGTATTGATGGAGATGAGACTGTTTCAACTAAAGATAACAGGTTTATTTAGTACAAAGCATATGGTTGCAAGTCGTAAACTTTCTTATTGAACTTTGAAGAATACTTGGTTTGAAATACTTTCCACTCTTCCAGGTTACACAGTATCGTTTACTCTTACTGACGTGAAGTTCTTTTTATTAAACAATGTTTCAATACAGGAATATCTTTCCTATTTGATCTGTCCTTGATCAAATAACTCAACAAACTTATTCTTTAGCCTTAACCTGACTAAAGAAAATTGGCTATGTTTCTCCTTACAGCCTTCTTAGACTGAGAAACCTCCAGATTGCTTATTCAGGCTTCCCAAAGCCTCACTATTTTACTTCACCCTTCCTTTCACTCTCTCACTGCTCCCCATACAAACTCACTGCTTCACAGAACACTAACCAACTCCCAACTGACACAAACTGTCCGTTGCTCAACTCTCTCCCCTTGGCTCCTCCCACTTCTCCTCCTGCTGCCAGCTTGACTTGGTCACCATGGCGACGCTGACTGAGGTTTTCTTTGAAATAGGCCACTCCAGTGTTACTGTAGATAACCCACATATATATATATATACAATTTAAAACATGCAAAGTATCAATAACTTCCGCACAGCGAAATTGTCCGAATGCCCGACCACCGTCTCCCAAAGTAGTTGCTCTATTCCGAACTCAAGAATAGGAAGCGGGATGTTGGTGGGCAGGAAAAGAGATTTAAAGATGGGCTTAAAGACAACCTCAAAAACTGTGGCATAGACACCTAGAACTGGGAAGCCCTGGTCCTTGAGTGCTCTAACTGAAGGTCAGTTGTGACCAGAAGTGCTGTGGAATTTGAGAAGGCATGAATGGAGGAAGAAAGAGAGAAATGTGCCAAGAGGAAGGTGCATCAATCCAACCCCGACCGGGACCGCCTTCCATCTGGAAACTGACGTCCTCACTGCGGGAGAAGATGCAGATCATGAGTAGCGCTCCACAGCCACCTACAGACCCACCACCAAGACACCACATCTGGAAGACAATCGTCCTTGAACTACGAGGGAGTGTTTAAGTAAGTAAGTAAGTTGGGCTGGAGAGAAATCCCTAAATGGAAGTTCTATAGGTCAATAGGGGAGAGAGACATTCATATATTTTTTTGTCAACGTTTTTGTCAAAACCTTTTTTAAAATCTCTAAAATCAGTAGATGTGTGCATATTCCTGAAATTTGTGGGGAATTGTCTCCTGTTATCTTGTGTCATTTGATAGAAAATTCAAGATGGCTCTTGAAGTTTTTTTTATAGTTTATAAAAATTTAGATAATTCCCCAAAATCTGTGGATAAGTGAAACATTCTGAAACTTGGTGGGCTAACAGTGGTAAATGTGTTCTACTTTGGAAGCTGTACAAATGAGGGAGAAAGGAGCCTCTGAATATTCCCTACTTGTCCTCAGGTGGAAGAAGTAAAGCTGTGGCTGCCATTTTACTCAGCATTGTGGGTCTTCCTCCTCAAGAACTGACCAGCAACAGTCTGTGGGTCTCTCCACCCCCCACAAACACCGGTAAAGCTGCTGTTCCCCAGCACTGACCAGCAACAGTCTGTAGGTCCCTCACACCCAACACAAACACTAGGGGATGATTTGCTTTAGGTATTGTGTGTCCTCAGAGGGAAGAAGTAAAGCCGTTTTACTCAGCATTGTGGGTCGCTTTCCCCGAGCACTGACCAGCAACCATCTGTGGGTCTCTCTCACCCCCTACAAACATCAGGGGATAATCTGTTTTAGGTATTGTGTGTCCTCAGGGGGAAGAAGGAAAGCTATGGCTGCTGTTTTACTCAGCATTGTGGGTCGCTCTCCCCAAGCACTGACCAGCAACAGTCTGTGGGTCTCTCTCACCCCAAACAAACAACAGGGGATGATCTGCTTTAGGTATTGTGTGTCCTCAGGGGGAAGAAGTAAAGCTGTGGCTGCCGTTTTACTCAGCATTGTGGGTCACTCTCCCCGAGCATTGACCAGCAACCATCTGTGGGTCTCTCTCACTCCCTACAAACACCAGGGGATGATCTGTTTTAGGTATTGTGTGTCCTCAGGAGGAAGAAGTAAAGCTGTGGCTGCTGTCTTATCCAGCACTGTTGGTCTCTCTCCCCCAGCACCAATCAGCAACAGTCTGTGGGTCCCTTGCACACACCCCCACACCTGTAAAGCTGCTGCTCCCCAGTACTGATCAGCAATAATCTGTGGTTCTTCTCACCCCACACAACCACCAGATGTCCTCAGGGGGAAGAAATAAAGCTGTGACTGCCATCTTACTCAGCACTGTGGGTCTTACAACAGTCTGTGAGTCTCTGTCACCCCACACAAACTCCAGGGAATCGGGGAAAGCTTCAGCAAGCACTCTGCTGCTGAGCCCAGAGAGATCATCCCATAAATGCATTTTTGTGCTATATTTAATAAAAGTAAGGCATCTCCTGGTGTTTCTTCTTGAGTAAAAAATAAGTATAAGATAGTGCCTTATTTTCGGGGAAAACATGGTAAATAATAGCAAAAGCCAGGTGGCCATCTACTTCAATCTCTACCTCAACAAGATTTGTTGAAAGGAGTTAAATTAAACAACCACTGCAGTAAAGATCGGCCAGACTATCAGGTTTTTCAAGGTAGGATTTATTCAAGCAAGGAAGGAAGAGAGAGAGAGAGGGGAAGAGGACATGATGCCTGTATTTGAAGGGTATCATTGAGGCGTCGGCTAGTTTATTCTCTTCTTCTCTGGAGTCTAGAACAAGGGCAACTGATTCATACTGAAAAAAAAGGAATTTCACCTTAACATTAGGAAATAGATGTCCTAACGGTAAAAGCTGTTGGATATGGAGCTTGGGAGTGTGGTGGTTTCTTCTCTGGAGGTCTGGATGGCCATCTGTCAGGACGTCTTTCTGTTTGTTAGAATAGCGGTCAACCCAATGTTCACATCAACCGAATTATTAGAAGAACTGATAAGTGTTGAAGGAAATTGATGAAATGTTTTATAAATTGTTAAGGAAACAAATCACATGTTGGTAATGGCTTCTCAAAGTTGGATACTCCAGTAGCCGGTTCTCAAAACCATAGGTAATTCCGTGGAAGCCCTCCTTAATGTGATGCCATGTCACTGGGACGCCATTGTCCTCTAGCCGTTTCTTGTACAAGAGCCCATCGTCCCGGACTGTATCGTATTCGCAGGTTAATAGGAAAGTCTTGGGGAGCTGGCGGATGATGTCATCTTCTGCTAAAAGCGGGGAAAACATTGGGTTAATGCATTCCTTGCAGATTTCATAAAGTTCTTGGGAAAACGGAGCCGGCTCCATGGGCACGTARCCCCTGSCCTTAAATTCTTCTGGAATGTAGTCAGGATTGATCCATTTTCTGTATTTTGCCSACAAATGCTTGGGAACATGAGCGTTCTTCATTAMGCCCTCCACGTTGATCCTCTTCCCAGTCAGAAACGTCATGCCAAATATCAAGGCTCGTTTCTTGAACAAAAAAGGAACTGAATKGTTTTGCTGATAAGAAGGCAAATTGAAATCGATTGCTTGGAAGAATGGATATATAAGGACCTGACCTCGGAGCTTTGGGAGATCCTTCTGTGTTGCCAGATGTTGACAAACAGCTGTAGCAAATGTCCCTCCACTAGATTCTCCGAAGACAACAATGCGATTCGGGTCCACTCCGTATTCCTCTGCATTTTTCAAAAAGTGTATGGTAGCCGTGCAGCAATCCATCACTGGGATTGGRAATGGATGATCCGGAGCCAGGCGAAACCTGAAGCAGAAATGAGAAATGGTTTGAATCCGTACATCTAGGTGATGCATTCTATCAATGTGAAATCATAATAATAACAAATCTTACTGAAATGAACAACTTCTTCAAAAGCATAAGTAGGTCCTCCAGAATGACCCTATGGTCAACTTCAGGTGGAAACATAGCACAGAATTGTCAGAATTATTGAAGGTATGCATGTGTGTTTTATCAATGTGTTTCTATGTAATCAAGAATGGGTTAAGATGTAATTCAATATGGATTCTGTTATGTTAAATTGTGCATGAGAAATACTGTAAGAAGCAAAGAAGCAGAGAAAGAGTAACCTTGACAGAAGTAARATAACGRTTCTCTGGCTGGGAAGAAAAAGGGAGGATCCGGCCAGAGAAGTGAGATAAGCASATGTTCAGAAAACTGTTTTGTGCTGTGCTTTGTAGTTCCTGATTTTTGCCCGCTTAGAATAGACGTGTGTAGAAGTACTGAGTAAACTTTGTGTTATTTTGAAACTGGAAAACTGCAGAGTCCTGGAATTTTTGGAGTCCTGTGTCTGTTTSATCTAGCAACCTCTTCCGCTGCGCATACACACCCAAAAAGTTTAACTCAGATAAGAATTATGTTRGAGGACCTAAAAAATGTCTCACACAGAGGAAGTAGGAAGTCATTTCACATTTATCCTTCTAGGAACTATTCCAACTTCTGTGGTCTGTTAACTCTACACAAGCTAGGCAGTTTTTACAACTGTTTTTACAACAGTTTTCACAGCTTTAAAAACATACACTTTGAAATCTCCCAATAAATAACACAGTAATAGCAAAAAAAATGCCCTTCTTTGATTACAGG
>NW_026844811.1:11361817-11426731 GCF_025583915.1 Anolis sagrei ordinatus
CATAGGGAAGGGAGAGGAAGAGGAGGAAGATGGGAAGAAGAGAGGAAGGAAAATGAGGAGGAGGAGGGAAGAGAGAAAGGAAGGGAAAGAAGAAAGGAGAAGGAAGGAAGGAAGAAAGGAAGGAAGAGGAAGGAAGGAAGGAAGGAAGGAAGGAAGGAGAAAGAGAGAGAGGGAAGGAGGGAGGAAAGAGGGAAGGAAGGATAAAAGGGTGGAAGGGAGGAAGAAGAGGGAGAAAGAAGGGAAAGGAAGAAGGAAGAGGGAAAAGAGGGAGAGAGGGAAAGAGGGGGAAGAGGAGAAAGAAGAGGAAGAAGAAAAAGGGGAAAAGAGAGAAAGAAGAAAAGGGAAAGAAGGGAAGGGAGAAAAAGAGGAGGAAGGAAGAGAAGGAGAAGGAGGGAGAGAAAGAGGAAGAAGAAGGAGGAGAGAAGAGAAGAAAGGAGGGGGGAAAGAAGAGAGAGAAGAGGAAGAGAGGGGAAAAAATGGAAAAGGGAGTAGTGACTTCTGTGCTGCTTCGAACCTTGTATTTTGACCATACTTGGGTAGGAAACATACCATAGAATCATGTTGGAGGACATCAACAATGCCCAGTAAGAAATTCTGTGAGGAAGTAGGTACATTCTATCATATGTGCTGGACATGTAAGGAAACATCTAAATATTGGTCTTTAATCCATGAGGAAACACACAAAAAATTAAACAAAAAGTTTAAGAAAAAAACAGAGTATTATTTGTTAGGCTTTACTGAGTTGGAATTACAACTGGATGAAAATGAAGACAAACAATTTTTTTTTTACAACAGCGGCTAGAATCATTTTTGCAAAACTTTGGAAAAAGGAACAAATCCCCACGATTGATGAGTGGGTGGACAAGGTCAAAGAAATAAGAGACATGGACGAATTAACTTTTTTACTAAAGAAAAATACCGGGAAATCTATAAAAAAAAAAAGACAGATTGCGTTCTTTTTTATGACTATGAAAAGAAGAGAAGAAAGAAACAAAGAAGAGGTAAATAATAATGAAATAAAAGATAAGAAGATCCTGAGATTGGAATGGAAGTCATTTTATTTTGATTTTTGTATTTTTGTATTTTTTTATTTTTGTATTTTTGTATTTTTGTATTTTTGTATTTTTGTATTTTTGTATTTTTGTATTTTTTTATTTTTGTATTTTTGTATTTTTGTATTTTTGTATTTTTGTATTTTTGTATTTTTGTATTTTTATTTTCTTTCTTCTTTTTTTTTTTTTGGTGTTTGCTTTCACTGACTCTATTTCCTACTTTTCTATCTTCTTTTTGAATATTCCCCCTCTTTCCATGTATTTATGTTCTAAACTGATTAATAAAAATTTATTCTAAAAAAAAAAATGCCCAGTAAGAGTTAGGCCAGGATGCCATGTTCCTCTTTTATTTATGAACCCCAAACCTCCAAGATTTCTATTCAATCAGACACTGGAAGCAAGGAGATCGTTCAATAGGTTTATTTGGTCAAATCTCCCTGCTGGGTTGACAAAGAAAAAAGTGCCACACCAAAATTGAGATGCATCTTAGTTTTATAGTCAAAACCTTGAGTATGCTGCATCTCTACCTTGTTCTTTTGGCACCAGCTTTTATCAGTGTCTGCTTTTCCTCATCAGCCAATTCTCCCTCCACTTGTTTTCCCCTACTTCTTGTGCCTTCTCATAACTAGGCGAAAAACCTTTCAAACTTTCCCCTTGTCTGAGCTCTCTAGTTTTGGCTTGCAAATTTCCATTCCAAGGTCCCTCCTCTTTCTCCCTCCAGTCCCTCCATCCCCCCAGCTGGTAGTTTTCCACTATTATCTTAGCCTAGTCCCTTCAAGAACACCCATCCTAGAATTTCGATGATCTCCATCATGACTCTTTGGTCCACATCTGGACATAGAATTGTGTTGGAGGATGTAGAAAATTCCTAGAGAGAGCATTTTGTAACGCGTCTTGAGCTGTGAGGAGAGGCGGGTAAGAAATAAAGATTATTATTATTATTATTATTATTATTATTATTTCTCCAACACGGATAAGTGAGAACAGTGGTACAGGTACTGCAGAGATGGGTTCATACTAGGCTTGTTTGATCGTGTTCGTTAGTTTCTAAAGTCGTTATTAATTCATATTTAAATTAGCTTACGGTCCAATATCGAGCCATGCAGGAATAGTGTGAAGAGTAATTAAGAATCGAAACAATTTTTCCAAATTTTCGTAATTATTAAGACGGGAAAAAAGGAGAGAAAAGGTGCCAGCGTTGCCTTTCCTCCCCATTCTCCTCCTCCTCCTCCTCCTCCTGGAGATATTTTATTATCTTATTACTTATTTTATTATTTTATTTTATTATTTATTTTATTATTTATTTTATTATTTTATTATTTTAAGTGATTTTAATTTGTATTTTTACTAACTTAATGTATTTTAATTTCATCCTGAATTTATTTTAATTTGGTTTCTGTTAGTTGTAAGTTTTATCACCAACAGTCAGCAACAGAGGGAGAGGGATGCTTCAGAAGTGCCCCCTGTCCCGTTTGGAGGTGTTTTTTGCGCATTGCGCAATCGCGTCCGCCATTAACGAATCGATTCATAATTAACGAAATTTCAAAAATTTCAAAATTTTGAAATATTAAATTTCGGAAGTCCTCTGAAATTCGAAACGCTGGCGCCCCCTGGAAACTAAGCGAGTTTAGAACCAATTTTTTTCTTGATCAAACAAGCCTAGTTCATACATTTTATTTAGCTGTGTTAGACTGGTCAGATTGTTGGGTTCTTTTTTTTTTTGTAGAAAGCCACATTGGTAGCTGCTTTCACAGTTATTAAATAAAAATAATATTTTTAAGTAAGGTCCGTTTTGTTGTAGACACTAGTAGTTCCCACGCATACAGCAACGAGTACGTGCGTCGTGTACCGGCATGCCTCGGGAACAACTGTGCTCAGTTTCCGCTCTGTAGCTCACCTGTACGGTTCTGTTTTGTGCTTTAAAAATGTTTAAGACTATCAACTCACCCTCCGCATGTGAGGTTCGCTCAGATACGGTTTTTGTCAGCAAGGAACCTGCCTGCTGCAGAAATTCATCGACAGATTTGTGAAGTGTACGGTGATACTGTTATGAGTGAAAGCAAAGTGCATAAGTGGGTACGACAATTCAAAGATGGCCATGACAACGTCCATGATGAGGACCGCTCCGGTCGCCCTTCTTTGATTACAGACGATTCGGTGGCTTCAGTTGAAGCGAGGATTCGTGAGAAGAGGCGCTTCACAATAACAGGTCTCTCAAACAAATTTCCTGACGTGTCGAGATCAGTGCTTTACAACATTGTTTCTGAACACCTAAAGTTTAGGAAACTGTGCTCCTGTTGGGTCCCGAATTTGACGACGTGAAAACGGCAGTGAACTCTTGGTTATCGGAGCAGGCGGCAAGTTTTTATGAAGAGGGTATTTTAAAATTGGTTCAGAGGTATGATAAGTGTTTGAACAAACTTGGCAACTATGTCGAAAAATAGAATGAAGTATGTACTTTCTGAAAATAAATTTACTTTTTTGAAATAAACTTTCGTTGTGTACTTATGTTCAAACGGACCTTACTTAAAAAATACCCCTCGTAGTATATGAAATTAAGTATTTCTTCTTAAATGGTAGACTTAAATGGTAGATTCTGGCTTGTGGGGTCCCTCAGGGCTCTGTTTTGTCCCAATGGTATTCAATATATAGATGAAACTGCTGGGAGGGGTCATCTGGGGTTTTGGGGTACATTGCCACATATATGCAGATGACACCCAACTCTTATCATGTTTTTGCATTCATTGTAAGACTGTGTCTGCCTTTTAATTAAAAGGTGTAACTTAAAAAAAACAAATGGGTGTCTTCAGCTAATTATTTTCTCTTATATATTATTTAGGCATGAATAATGCAACGTGAAATTTCATCAACAGCATAAATTAGATTTTGGGGAAGGAATGTTCTAGGCCTCCCTATGTGTTTTGAAACAGGTCATGCATTTGGACTGAGGCACAGCCCTCCCTTGATTGTTTGTTTTTTTGAATAAGAAGATCATTGGTTGAGAAAGGGACGACTATTTCGGGAAACTATTAAAATTGGAATCAATTGAATTGTGTGGGACAGCACTCTCGGTAGGACATGACTCCTTGAACAAACTCACCAATAGGCATGGTTAGGTTCGGTCAGAATCTTCGTAATTCGGAATAAATTTGGAAAGATTTGCTTTTTGAAGCGATTTTGAAAAGTTTCTGCGAAAATCGGAATTGACTTTCAAATCAAACCACCAGCATCCCCTACATCCAAAACACGGATGATGTCCAACTCTGTCACTCCTTTCCACCTGTTACTAAGGAGGCTGTTCAGGTCCTGAACCGGTGCTTGGCCGCTGTGACGGTCTGGATGAGGGCGAACAAATTGAAATTGAATCCAGACAAGACAGAGGTACTCCTGGTCAGTCGTAAGGCCGAACAGGGCATAGGGTTACAGCCTGTGTTGGATGGGGTCGCACTCCCCCTGAAGACACAGGTTCGCAGCTTGGGTGTGATCCTGGACTCATCGCTGAGCCTGGAACCCCAGGTTTCGGCGGTGACCAGGGGAGCATTCGCACAGTTAAAACTTGTGCGCCAACTGCGCCCGTACCTTGGGAAGTCTGACTTGGCCACGGTAGTCCACGCTCTGGTTACATCCCGTAGACTACTGCAATGCCCTCTACGTGGGGTTGCCTTTGAAGACTGCTCGGAAGCTTCAAATGGTGCAGCGTTCGGCAGCCAGGTTACTAACAGGAGAGGCTCTCAGGGAACATACTACTCCAAACTACTACTCCAAACTGGCAGCCAGCTCCACTGGCTGCCAGTTTGCTACTGGGCACAATTCAAAGTGCTGGCGTTAGAGGATAAAACTCCGTCAAAAATGGATTGGTTAGAAAAAATAATAGATATAAAGGACATGGATGAACTAACATACTGGTTGAGGCAACACAACGGACGAGGTATGAAGCCAACTGATTGGTCTGACTTACAAGAATATATGGAAAGTAGAGACTGGTTAACAAACTGAAAGAAGAGAGATAGGAATAATATTAGGATGTTCTTTCACTCGCAATATGAGACAACTAAGGGAAAAGAAGGGAAAGAGACTGAAAGAATGGAGAAAAGATAGTAAAGGTTAAGTAAGAAGAACGGAAGTCACACTAGGGTGTTAAATGTTTGTATGCTTGGGGTTTTTTTTCTTTCTCTTTTCTTTTGTAACAGGTGGAAGTTTATATGTTGTGCTGTAATATTTTGTGAAAATTAATAAAAATTACATTAAAAAAAACAAAGTGCTGGCGTTAGCCTATAAAGCCCTAAACGGTTCTGGCCCTACTTACCTCTCCGAACGCATCTCCTCCTATGAACCGACTAGGACACTAAGATCATCTGGGGAGGCCCTGCTCTCTGTCCCGCCTGCATCACAGGCGCACTTGGCGGGGACGAGAGACAGGGCCTTCTCAGTGGTGGCCCCTCGGCTGTGGAACGCCCTGCCTGCAGATATCAGATCGGCCCCCTCCCTGCTGGCGTTTCGGAGGAAAGTGAAGACCTGGCTGTTTGAACAAGCATTTGATTAAGCAGTGTAATTGAATATAGGAATACGGAATAATGGATGATGAGACTGGATTCTGATTTTACTGTTGAAGCGCTAATGATTGTTATACTGATGTTTAATGATTTATGTTACAATTGTTTTTAATTGCCCTATACTTGTCACCTTCTAATCAAGGTGAAAGAAGAAAGCGCAAAAGCTGGGTTGCAGCTAAATGTAAAAAAAAAACCAAGATTATGGCAACAAGAATGATTGACAACTGGGAAATAGAGGGAGAAAATGTGGAGGCCGTGACAGACTTTGTATTTCTAGGCGCAAAGATGACTGCAGATGCAGACTGTGGCCAGGAAATCAGAAGACGCTTACTTCTTGGGAGGAGAGCAATGTCCAGTCTCGATAAAATAGTAAAGAGTAGAGACATCAGACTGGCAACAAAGATCCGCCTAGTCAAAGCCATGGTATTCCCTGTAGTAACCTACGGATGTGAGAGCTGGACCTTAGGGAAGGCTGAGCGAAGGAAGATCGATGCTTTTGAGCTGTGGTGTTGGAGGAAAGTTCTGAGAGTGCCTTGGACTGCGAGAAGATCTAACCAGTCCATCCTCCAGGAAATAAAGCCCGACTGCTCATTGGAGGGAAGGATAGTAGAGACAAAGATGAAGTCCTTTGGCCACATCATGAGAAGAAAGGAAAGCTTAGAGAAGACAATGATACTGAGGAAAAAAGGAAGCAAAAAGGAAGAGGGGCTGACCAAGGGCAAGATGGATGGATGGCATCCTTGAAGTGACTGGATTGACCTTGAAGGAGCTGGGGGTGGTGACGGCCGACAGGGAGCTCTGGCATGGGCTGGTCCATGAGGTCACGAAGAGTCGGAGACGACTGAATGAACGAACAACAACAACATCTATTATTTGTATTGATGTTGTTCACCGCTTTGAGTCGCCTGAGGGCTGAGAAAAGTGGTATATAAATAAAGTAAAGAAATAATAATAAATAAACCATTTTTAAATCAAACAAACCTACTAACCAATATAACCAGGATGAGTGTGAAGTCACTTACCCAATGGCCACAGCTACAGAATCGGTTTTCTCAGCAATGTAGCGGCAGTGATGGTCAACCATATCTAATAAACACATAACATTTGAAAAGAGATTACTGACAGGTTTCAGGACTATTTCGAAAGATGCTATACTCCCCCTGAATTTTGTTTCTTGGAAAAATCAAGAAGCTACTGCTTCAAGGCTGATATAACTATATTCATAGGAATTCTGTTAAAATGGATCTATTGGCGGGTTAAAAGTGTGGACCTGGGTATTAGGCTTGGGCGGTTTCGTTCGTTAATTTCGTAATTCGTTATTAATTCGTATTTAAATTAGCTTACGATCCAATATTGAGCCATGCAGGAATAGTGTGAGGAGTAATAAAGATTCGAAACAATTTTTTCAATTTATTTCGTAATTAGTTCGTAATTATTTCGTAATTATTTTCGCATGTCTGGTGCAAGTTTGATAGTTGTTGTTTGTTTTATCACACCAACAGTCAACAACAGAGGGAGAGGGAAGCTTCAGAAGTTCCCCCTGTCCCATTTGGAGATTTTTTTAGCATATTGCGCAATCTCGTCCGTCATTAACGAATCGATTCGTAATTTTACAAAATTTCATAAATTTCGAAATTTTTTAAAGGAAAATTTCGGAATTATTAAAAAAAACGAAACGCAAGGGCCCCCTAAAAACAAAACGAGTTTAGAACCAAATTTTTCCGTGGTTACCCAAGCCTACTGGGTATATGTCTACATTAAATGATTCATTGCCAAGGATGCTCAACTATTTCAGGAAGTATATTAAGAGACTTATTTGATAGTATAATCATTTGCTGACAAAGAGATCCCAAACTATTCAAACTTCCGTGGTCTGTTCCAATTAGTAATTCATTTTTGAGATTTGGATGACCCCTGCTTCATTTTGTAAAGCTTCGGAGGGCTTTACAAAATCTCCGAAATCTCCGAAACGTTGTAATTGTTTTGTTAAAATTTGTTCCATTAGTGGCAATGGGAGAAAATATCGAGGCTTGTTTCTCCATCATTTTTACAGTTATCAGGATTGTAACTTGGCACACTTGTAGGCAACATTTACAACTTTAAGTCTGCCAAGATTCAGTCACCCACTGATTTCTAGGAATTCTATTTTTTAAAAAAAATACTTTTTATTAAATACCTTCGCTCTTTTATTTATACATAAAACCAGGGTAGGGAGTAGGGTGATGTTGGGCCGAATCTATACATAAAAAATTTAACAGGGGGAGGGGCAAGAGATGAGAAAAGAAGAAGAAAAGGGAGTGGGGTGTCGAGGGTGAAGGGAAAAAAAGGGGGGAGTAGGGGAATTCACGTCGACTTCCAATCTTCTTCTCCACATATCCACTGCCAGTCTGCTCCATTTTGCCTTTAATAAGTCTTCCCTTTCTACTTATATCGTGATCTTGATGTTTCTTCTAATTTCTTTCGCTTCTATACTGCTTTCCTGTGTCATACTCTTCCTTTCTTTCTTTTTATTAATTTTTTCGTCTATTTTCTTCGGTGAAGTAATCGTCCACCATTTTCCGATTTGTCTTTATGATCGGTCTACCATGAGATTCTTTTAAAGCAAACGTTAGTTTGTCCGCTAGGCTTGGATAACCACGGAAATATTTGGTTCTAAACTCGTTTTGTTTTTAGGGGGCCCTTGTGTTTCGTTTTTTTAATAATTCCGAAATTTTCCTTTAAAATTTTTTGAAATTTACAAAATTTCGTAAAATTACGAATCGATTCGTTAATGGCGGACGAGATTGCGCAATATGCTAAAAAAAACCTCCAAATGGGACAGGGGGAACTTCTGAAGCTTCCCTCTCCCTCTGTTGTTGACTGTTGGTGTGATAAAACAAACAACAACTATAAAACTTGTACCAGACATGCGAAAATAATTACGAAATAATTACGAATTAATTACGAAATAATTTCAAAATAATTACGAAATAAATTGAAAAAATTGTTTCGAATCTTAATTACTCCTCACACTATTCCTGCATTGCTCAATAATGGATCGTAAGCTAATTTAAATACGAATTAATAACAAATTACGAAATTAACGAACGAAACCGCCCAAACCTATTGACCGCATCTTTGATTTCTTGAATTTTATTTAGCCATTCTTCTTTCGTTGCGAGTTCACTTTGTTTCCATTTTTTTGCTATTACCATTCTCGCTGCATTAGAGAGGTATGTAAATAAGATGTCATTGTTTCGGTTCCTTTCCACTTCTTCATCTGCTAGTCCTAACAGAAAGTATTCTGGTTTTAGCTGGATCTTCAATATCTTCTCACATATCTCCTGTACCATCTTCCAAAAGATCTTCATCTTGGGGCATGTCCACTAGGCGTGAAAGAATGTTCCGACCTGCATATCGCATTTCCAACATTTGTTCTGGGTATTTCTATACATTGCACTTAGTTTTTGAGGAGTCATGTATCATCTATAGAACATCTTAATCAAATTCTCTTTTAAATCTGTCGAATAGGTATATTTGATCTTTTTAGTCCATAGCTTCTCCCATTCATTCAGTTTTATCGCTCTTCCAATATTTGATGCCCTTTTGATCATGCATTCCTTGACTAGCTCTGTCTCCATCGTCCAGTCCAGCAACTTGTTGTAGATCTTGGTTATAGTTTTTGTTTTCTTTCAATATGATCCTGTCTTGAAAGTCATCTTTTTCCTGATTTCAAGGAATTTTAAAAAGTTTTTTTTCCCATAAAAACTACAAGACACTGCGGGGAGGAGACCAACTTTGCAGAAAGCCATGTGATTGGCTGACAAGGAAAAAAACACACACAGCTGCCATTGTCAATCACATCAGCCCCCTTTCCACCTCCTGCCCCAGGTTATTATTAAATCTTGAAAGACTCCAAAACAATTTTTTTACTAAACTCCCAAAATATTTTGGAGGCTTCCATTTTGTTTTGTAATGCTTCAGACGGGAGTCCTTTCTGATTAGTAATTTAAAGATTTGGATTAATGAACCATACAAATCTCCAGATTACAAAGCAGTAGGGCTGGGTAACAACGGAAAAAATTGTTTCTATACTCGTTTCGTTTTTAGGGACCCATTGCGTTTCGTTTTTTATAAGAATTCCGAATTTTTCTTTAAAAAAACGTTATTTACGAAATTTCGTAAATTTCGAATTGATTCGTTAATGGCGGACGCGATTGCGCAATACGCTAAAAAAAAACTCCAAATGGGACAGGGGGAACTTCTGAAGCTTCCCTCTCCCTCTGTTGTTGACTGTTGGTGTGATAATTTATTTTTTATCACTGATAAAACAAACAACAACTATAAAACTTGCACCAGACATACGGAAATAATAACGAATAAATTTAGAAACGATTTCGAACCAATTACGAAACAATTACAAAATAAATTGAAAAATTCGTTTCGATTTTTAGTTGCTCCTGCATGGCTCAATATCAGATCGTAAGCTAATTTAAATACGAATCAATAACGAATTACGAAATTAACGAACAAAACCGCCCAGCCCTACAAAGCAGCCCTCCGAAGGGTTGTTGTAGGTTTTTTGGGCTCTATGGCCATGTTCTAGAAGCATTCTCTTCTGCATCTGTGGGAAGCATCCTCAGAGGTTGTGAGGTTGTGAAAAGCCTTTGACAATACATAGACCCTCCAAAGCTTTGCACAGCTCTTCAGGCTACAGTGTGAAAGCAGGTCAAACACAAAGCAGACATAAAGCAGGAATCACAACCACATTTTTTTTGCTGGCTCACTTACAGGCATTGTAGGAAAACCTTATGCTAAAGTCCTATGCCAAATCCTTGCAATTCTATAAAATGGAATCTCATGGGCTTCATTCGGAGAACTTACAAATGTTTCCAAAAAGACCGGCGCCTCCAGCAATGACAACCACTCCTTTTCTGTTTCCAGAAGTCGCTTTGGGCCAATACACTCTCACCGGAATGTCTTCAAAAAGCAAGTTCTTGATAATCAACGCTGAGCTCTTCTTCAATGGGATTACTTTATAGAAAGTGCCAATGGCTTTATACCTGTGGCAAATGCCAAGCTTCTCACAGATGAGTGCCTATTTAGAGCAAAACAAGGACAAGGAAGAATTCAATGTAGCATGCATGCAGGACATATACACAAGGAATGACAGCCATAGGGTGAGTCTACACTCGATTGCCTCTGATATGGCCAAATAAAAATTAAGTAACACTATGTAACAAAATTTGAGAAATGTTCTGTTCCTGGTTTGAAAGTGTTATTGCTGTTTGACTGTGCAGTTTCCTTGCTTTGAAAGTAGCTGTTCTACTCTAGAAACATTGCTTTGGTGGTTGAATTGGTTGAGACTCTATGACAGCAGTTCTCAACCTGAGGGTCGCAGCCCCCGGAGGGGTCAGTTGGCCATTTAGGAGGGGTTGCGAGTCTGCCTCCTTTGGCCCCATCCCTTTGCCTCTTCGCAATGGCTGCTGCCCCCCCCCCCCCGGTCAGTCAAACAGCCAGCTCTTCCTTGCCACACCACTAGGCAGATTCAACGGAGGCACAAGTCTCCTCACTGGATCTGGGCCCGGACCCCTCCAGAATACTCCAAGCAACTGCAACACTCAAATGTCAAGGTCTATTTCCCCCAAACTTCTCCAGTATTTTCTGTTGGTCATGGAAGTTCTGTATTCCAAGTTTGGTTCAATTCTGTTGGAGTTCAGAATGCTCTTAGATAGCAAGGGATACATCCAACAACTGCAACTCCCAAATGTCAGGGTCCATTTTCCCCAAATCTCTCCAGTATTTTGTGTTGGTTATTCTGTTTGTCAAGTTTGGACCAGGTCTGTAATTCATGGGGGTCTCAGTGGTCTGTGAAAGTCAGAACTGAATCGGTTGAAGGTACTGCAAATCTCATCATCCATTATCTATACTCCCCCAAACATATTGTTTATGTCACTAGAGTAAAATACTAGGGCTGGGCAACCACGGAAAAAATTGTTTCTAAACTCGATTCGTTTTTAGGGGGTTTTTGCGTTTCGATTTTTAAAAGAATTCCGAAATTTTTCTTTAAAAAAGTTCAAAATTTACGAAATTTCAGAAATTATGAAACAATTACGAAACAATTATAAATCGATTTGTTAATGGCGGACGCGACCACGCAATACGCTAAAAAAACCTCCAAATGGGACAGGGGGAACTTCTGAAGCTTCCCTCTCCCTCTGTTGTTGACTGTTGGTGTGATAATTATATATTTTTTCACTGATAAAACAAACAACAACTATAAAACTTGCACCAGACATGCGGAAATAATAACGAAACGATTTCGAAACGATTTCGAAACAATTACGAAACAATTACGAAACGAATTGAAAAATTCGTTTCGATTTTTAGTTGCTCCTGAATGGTTCAATATTGCTTCGTTATCAAAAAAATAACGAATTAATAACGAATTACGAAATTAACGAACGAAACCGCCCAGCCCTGCATATCAGATATTTGCATTACTATTCATAACAGTAGCAAAATTATAGTTATATAGTAGCAGAAAAACTAATTTTATAGTTGGGGGTCACAACACAACATGAGGAACTATATTTCGTGGTCATGGCATTAGATGTATTCATTGAAAAACTATTGCAAAATGTTCTATAGCAGGATGTCCATTTCCGCATGTTTTTATGACAGAACCAATTCGGGAATTACAACCCAGGATCAAAAATTGTGTGACACAGTGCTATTTTGACAAATTTGTATTCCATTTTCTGGCACCTATTATGCCTTTTTTGGATGTCCACTAAGCTGTGGGATAAAAACGGATCCAAATTTTGGGTGAAATAATTGGACACTTCTGAAAGTGAGAACTCGAATCCCATTTACAAACTAGAAACCAAACTATCAAAATATTCCCACAATTAACCTCAAAAAAATTACATCCCTTTCCATGTTCGACATCCAGAGAAAGAGAGCTTCCATGTGATAATGTCATATAAACATACACAAAGATACAGAGAAGGGTGTTAAGATCAGGAAAACTTACCCAAAACCCTAAAAACTGGATAATTGAATGGTAAATCCGTAATTTACCAGGGTATTTGACTCCCGGTGGGATGTGTATCCTGGTCTGATCGTAATAAATCAGCCCTGCAATCCCGAAGACTAGAATGAAAATGCTGGCATATAACACAAGCATCCCGAGAGTTGCAAGAAATGCCATGCTCTTGACGAACGAGCATGAAAGGACTCTTGTTTGTCCCGGTTGGCTTCCGACGTTCTATATCACACCAGCCTCCCCAGTTTGGAGGGAATTAGTTCTGAATGGCTTTTAATTAAGGTGTCAGCTGATGGAGTTTGTAGTTGCGTACAACCCTGGATTGTTCAGTCATGGTGCTCATTCTAAAAGAATGCATAATGCTAATTGCATTACATCTTCCATTACTGAGACTAAACTATGGAGAAATTATTGTTGGTAATAACTTCCCTGATTTCCTAGTTATAAATTAGGGAAATGCTTATTGTCTTCCCTTCACTCGCACAACACTTCTCTCGTCATATTGTTCAGACTGGATTCTCAGGTTCCTGGACAGAAACGATGTGTCTGAAGTTTCTGTTAGAAAGGGGGTATCCTCTGTTCCAAAATGTCTTCCAAAACAATCATACTTGTTAGTCCATGGAATCTCTGGAAATAAGATAGACCTCACCTGCAGTTCTGGGCACTGCAAGAAGGATATGGAGAAGCTAGGAAGTGTCCACCACAATGGTCAAGGAAGTGGGAACCATAAATCCTTCTGTGCTTGGAGAAGAGAAGGCTGACTGAAAGGGACAGGAGAGCCATGTTTCAAAATTGGAAAGGAGACATACAAGGTATTAGGGCTGGGTAACCACGGAAAAATTTGTTTCTAAATTCGATTCATTTTTAGGGTTTTTTTGCGTTTCGTTTCTTAAAAGAATTCCGAAATTTTCCTTTAAAAAAGTTCGAAATATACGAAATTTCGTAAAATTACGAATCGATTCGTTAATGGCGGACGCGATTGCGCAATATGCTAAAAAAACCCTCCAAATGGGACAGGGGGAACTTCTGAAGCTTCCCTCTCCCTCTGTTGTTGACTGTTGGTGTGATAATTTATTTTTTATCACTGATAAAACAAACAACAACCATAAAACTTGCACCAGACATACGGAAATAATAACGAAATAATAACGAAATAATAACGAAACAATTACGAAACAATTACGAAATAAATTGAAAAATTCGTTTCGATTTTTAGTTGCTCCTGCATGGCTCAATATCGGATCGTAAGCTAATTTAAATACGAATTAATAACGAATTATGAAATTAACGAACGAAACCGCCCAGCCCTACAAGGTATATACTGGTGTATGCAGTTTTTTCGTTAGTCGTCGTAAGTCGTATCAAATTAATCAAGTACGTACTTACAAGATGATATCCAACAAGTGCCAAAAACTTAAGAATCGAAACTTACCCAATGAATGGTTGAATCTGCAAAGGGGAGAACTGGTTGAGACTTCAAGTAAGTCAATCTCTGTGCTGGGCTTCTGAATAAAGCAGAGAGTGTTTGAGGACCGGGATGTCCGTAGGGAGACCAAGACGCTTGTTTATAAAGCCATTGTCCTAGAATCATAGAACTGGAAGAGACCTCATGGGCCATCCAGTCCAACCCCCTGCCAAAAAGCAGGCAAACCCTCCCAACCCTGCTATACGGCTGCAAAACGTGGACTGTTTACAGACATCACATGCAACTCCTAGAACAATTCCATCAGCGCTGCCTCCAAAAAATCCTGCAAATCTCTTGAGAAGACAGGCAGACAAATGTCAGCATGCTGGAAGAAGCAAAGACCACCAGCACTGAAGTGATGGTATTCCGCCATCAACTCCGCTGGACTGGCCACGTTGTCCGGATGCCCGATCACTGTCTCCCAAAGCAGTCGCTCTACTCCGAACTCAAGAAGGGGAAACATAATATTGGTGGACAGGAAAAGAGATTTTAAGATGGACTCAAAGCCAACCTCAAAAACTCTGGCATAGACACAGAAAACTAGGAAGCCCTGGCCCTTGAGCACTCTAACTGGTGGTCAGCTGTGACCAGCAGTGGTGCAGAATTCGAAGAGGCACAATGGAGGGCGAAAGGGAGAAACATACCAAGAGGAAGGCACATCAAGCCAACCCTGACCAGGACCGCATTTCATCTGAAAACTGTTGTCCTCATTGCGAGAGAACATGCAGATCAAGAATAGGGCTCCACAGTCCCCTACGGACTCGCCACCAAGACACCACATCTGGAAGACTATCATCTCCGAGCTGTGAGGGATCATCTAAGTAACTAAGTATGCTGGGCTGGGGAAAAATCCATCAATGGAAGTTCTATTGGTCAATGTGTGAGAGAGACATTCAAGGAGATTGCTGTTGGACTTAAACACAAAACGGTTTTGTCAAAACTTTAAAAAAATCTCTAAAATCAGTAGATGTGTGAATATTCCTGAAAGTTGTGGGGAATTATCTCCTGTTATCTTGTGTCATTGGATAGAAAATTCAAGGGAATCGCTGTTGTAGTTTTTTTTAAATTGTTCCTAAATTTTAGAAAATTACCCAAAATCTGTAGATAACTGAAACATTCTGAAATTTGGTGGGCTATTAGTGGTAAATGTGTTCTACTTTTGTAGCAAGTTTCACCCAAAAAGCTGTGCAAATGAAGGAGTAAGGAGTAAGGAGCCTCTTAAATTTCCCCACTTGCGCAATCACGAGAACAAAAAAGTCACAAAATTTCTTTATTCTCGTTATAGTAACAAAATTTTCACTAATGATACTTTAGAAACACTTTAGAAATGAAATGTCGGTGCATTTTGTAATGATTTTTGAAACATTTTTTATTGATTGCACATGCCTAGTATATATATACCAGGGCTTCCTAAACTTTTTCAAACTCATGATCCCTTTTCGCCTGAGAATTTTCTAGGTGACCAAACCAAACATTTACTGATAATAAATCACAACAAATATTTATTTCAAAACAATTCTTTGGTATACATATAATTTTAATATGTATGAAAGATCAAAGCAAATTTGCATATTCATGAGATATGGAAGTGCTTGTTTATTTCTGCATGGAGAATTACATCTTGAATATTTGAGATTGCAGGATGCAGAGTATTTTCAACATTTTTATGTCATGCTAGCAGGTTGCTCAAGAGAAACAATAGAATGAATAGAAACAATGAATGCCTCCTTTTCCCAAGACAACTCTCTATGTAGATAAGAGATAATTAATGGGAGAAAATGAATCCCTAACAAAGACATAAATACAAACATGTCAAGATGACAGGAATACAGAAGGAAGATCAGTGGGAGATCGTAGCAGGCATTGGTACTTACTAGCTGGAAGAAAAAGACTTTAGCAGGAGGTATTTGGCTTCAAGAAATTCAAACAACGAATCCCTGAAATGCATTTTTAAAGAAAAAAACTTTCTAACTGTCAAAGACAAGCTATTGACTCCAGCAGACCTCACCTCTGAGGAAGCTTGCCATAGATGCAGGCGAAACGTCAGGAGAAATGCCTCTAGAACATGGCCATATAGCCCGAAAAAACCCACAAGAACTGAGAAACAATAGACTTTGCTGGGTCTCCTTTGTACTCCTGAATTCGTGTACATCCCCGAAACAACCACTAGGTGGCAAACTACACACTATTTTAAGTGTATTGTGTGTATTTATTGTATTTTAATCTGTTTTTACCACACTGTTCTTATTTAATTGTTATTTAGCTTTTGTATTATGCTTGGAAGGGAGCAGGGAGAGACTGGTGGAAATTAGGGCTGGGCAACCACGGAAAAATTTGTTTCTAAAATCGATTCGTTTTTTGGGGGGTTTTGCGTTTCGATTTTTAAAAGAATTCCGAAATTTTTCTTTTAAAAAGTTCGATATTTACGAAATTTCGTAAATTACAAAACAATACGAAACAATTACGAAACAATTACGAATCAATTCGTTAATGGCGGACGCGACCGTGCAATACGCTAAAAAACCTCCAAATGGGACAGGGGGAACTTCTGAAGCTTCCCTCTCCCTCTGTTGTTGACTGTTGGTGTGATATTTATAATTTTTTTTCACTGATTAAACAAACAACAACTATAAAACTTGCCCCAGACATGCGTAAATAATAACGAAACGATTTCAAAACAATAACGAAACGAATACAAACCGAATTCGAAACAATTACGAAACGAATTTAAAAATTCATTTCATTTTTTAATTGCTCCTGAATGGTTCGTTATCGCTTCGTTATAAAAAAAACGAATTTTTAACGAATTATGAAATTACGAAACGAAACCGCCCAGCCCTACTTCTGAGAGTTCCTTCAATACTCTTGGATTTATTTATTTATTTATTTAGAGGTTTTCTATAGAAGGTGGGAAGGAGTGACAGAGTTGGGCATCATCTGTGTACAGATGACACCGCACCCCAAAACTCCAGATGATCTCCCCCAATGGCTTCATGTATATGTTGAACATCATGGGAGACAGTATTGATCCCTGAGGAACCCCACAAGACAAAGGTTGTGGAGTTGAACAGGTGTCCCCCAACAACACCTTCTGGGTGCGACCCTCCAGAAAGGACTGGAGCCACTGTTAAACAGTGCCCACCCCCCCAGGCCCATTCCAGCGAGGCGTCCTAGAAGGATACCATGGTTGACGGTATCGAAGGCTGCTGGGAGGTCTAGCAGAACCAACAGGGACACACTCCCCCTGTCTAGCTCACGGCATAGATCAACTAAGGCAACCAAGACTGTCTCGGTTCCATGCCCTGATCTAAAGCCAGACTGTGCTGGATCCAGATAAACTGTGTCTTCCAAGAATACCTGGAGTTGTGAAGCCACCACACATAACAGGACTTTGCCCAAAAAGGGGATATTGGAAACTGGCCGATAGTTGTCGAATTGAGTGGGGTCCAGTGATGGTTTTTTCAACAGCGGTTTTATTATAGCTTGTTTTAAGCTCGCTGGAATGCTGCCTTCCCGAAGGGAGGCATTAACCACCACCTTTACCCACTCGGCCAATCCCCCTCTGGCTTCCTTCAAAAGCCAGGATGGGCAGGGGTCTAGGATGCATGTGGTTGGCCTCATTCCTCCAAGTATCTTGTCCATATCCTCGGGTTTCACCAATTGAAATGAATCCATCAAAACCAGACAAGCAGGTGCTTGTGTTAGATCAGGGGTCCTCAAACTTTTTAAACCGGGGGCCAGTTCACTGTCCCTCAGACCGTTGGAGGGCCGGACTATAGTTTTTTAAAAAAATCAATTAAAAAATTCCTATGCACATTGCACATATCTTATTTTGCTGTGTGGAAGGGCCCTTAGAGGGGGTTCTTTCTAGCCCTCTTTAGGCAGTAATTCCAGGAGCAGAGAATGGGAAATCTTCCTATTTCTAGTCTGAACAAAATCTGGCTACCAGTATTTAAAAAACTCTAAAATTATAACTGTAAATAAAGAACAACACTCAAACACAGGGAACTCCAGACAAGAAACAATCAGGGCCAGCTAATCACCTCTCAACAAAGGATTCTCCCTAAAAACTGTCAGGCTATGAAATGGTAATCAAGGTGGCCAATTGAAACATTCATACCTACCTCCAACAGACAAGAGTTCTTTCTCCCACCCTGGATCTTCCACAATTTTCCTAGTTAAAGGTTTTCCTCTGACATGAAGTCCAGCCGTGTCTGACTGGGGTGTGGTGCTCGTCTGCATTTCTAAGTCCAAGACAGAGGTACTCCTGGTCAGTCGCAAGGCCGAACAGGGTATAGGGTTACAGCCTGTGCTGGACGGGGTCACACTCCCCTTGAAGGCGCAGGTTCGCAGCTTGGGTGTGACCCTGGATTCATCCTTGAGCCTGGATCCCCAGGTTTCAGCGGTGACCAGGGGAGCATTTGCACAGCTTAGGCTCGTGCGCCAGCTGCGCCCGTACCTTCGGGAAGTCTGACTTGGCCACGGTGGTACACGCTCTGGTCACATCCCGCCTTGACTACTGCAACGCTCTCTACGTGGGGCTGCCCTTGAAGACGGCCCGGACGCTTCAGCTAGTCCAGCGCGCGGCAGCCATGTTACTAACGGGAGCGGGACGCAGGGAGCACACAACGCCCTTGTTGTTCCAGCTCCACTGGCTGCCGATCTGCTACCGGGCCCAGGAGTGGAACGCAGGGAGCATACAACCCCCCTGTTGCGCCAGCTCCACTGGCTGCCGATCTGCTACCAGGCTCAATTCAAGGTGCTGGCGTTGGCCTATAAAGCCTTAAACGGTTCCGGCCCAAGATACCTATCTGATCGCATCTCTGCCTATGAACCCACCAGGACCTTGAGATCGTCTGGGGAGGCCCTGCTCTCGATCCCGCCTGCCTCACAGGCACGTCTGGCGGGGACGAGAGAAAGGGCCTTCTCGGTGGTGGCCCCCCGGCTGTGGAACACCCTCCCTGTTGACATCAGACAGGCGCCCTCCCTTATGGCTTTCCGTAAGAGCCTAAAGACCTGGCTATTTGAAAAGGCATTTAATTGAGTGCTATACAAACTGGTAATGACAACTGGAACGGAATACGGACTATGAGATTGGCTATGATTCTATGTGTGACGATGCGGATTAGCTTAGTGTAAATTAGTTTAGTGTGTATTAGTGAAATGTTGATTTTGTTGTGCTTTATTGTATACTGTTTTTATATGTTGTACACCGCCGCGAGTCGCCCTTGGGCTGAGAGCGGCGGTTAACAAATGCAGTAAATAAATAAATAAATAAATAAATAAGTCAAAGAGCCGGCGTTGTCCATAGACACCTCCAAGGTCATGTGGCCGGCGTGACTGCATGGAGTGCCGAGGCAGCCTCCCTTGGCTGGCTCATGCTGCCCATTGGGCCTGACGGATAGCATGAGCCAGCCAAGGGAGGGGCACTGTGTGTGTGTATGGGGGCGTGCTCCTCCTCCGCGGGCCGGATAAGTGCCCTTGGCAGGCCGGAAGTGGCCCACAGGCCGTAGTTTGGGGACCTCTGTTTTAGATCCTCAGAGACTGCCATTAACATGGCGTCTAGGTCAGAACGGGTCAAAGCAACTTTGACCGCAAAGAACTGAGCAAAAGCTGCACAGCGGGCTGCCGAGTTGTCAGGGTTCCCATCCTGGATGGTGGGATTTAAAAGGCCTCTGACAACTCAAAACAGCTCTGCTGGATAGTTCTTTGCAGATGCAATATTGGCTGCAAAGAAAGATTTCTTTGTGGCCTTTATTGCCATGGCATATGCCCTTAGAAAGGCAATAAGCCGTGTTTGATTTGGCTCACTCGGTTCCGAATGTCACACGAGCTCTAGTTTCCTCTTCCTTTGCTTCATCGCTGCCAGCTCCTCGTTGAACAAAGAGCTGGTTTAGCTCGGCTACTTGAGAAGGGACATTCCGGAGCAGTCGTGTCTATTGCCCTAGTCATCTCCCCGTTCCAGAGAGACACCAGGGCATCAACAGGATCACCTACCGAGTTAGTGCGGATCTGTGACTTTAGGGGGAGTGCAACCTCATCAAGCACAGGCTGACAATTTTTTTAAAAAGCACAATGGCGACATTGCTGATAGCATTACCAACAGGCAGTGTAAAACTCTTAGTCTGAAGGGTTGAGAGATGCTGGGAGGGATATCTGTGCTGGCGAGGTGGGAATAAATGGCTCGTAGGAAGAGCAACGAGAGGCCAAGGCAGAAGATGGTCCACAACTAGGGCTGGGTAACAACGGAAAAAATTGTTTCTAAACTCGATTCGTTTTTAGGGGGTCCATTGCGTTTCGTTTTTTAAAAGAATTCCGAATTTTTCTTTTAAAAAATTCGTTATTTACGAAATTTCGTAAATTTCGAATTGATTCGTTAATGGCGGATGCGATTGCGCAATACGCTAAAAAAACCTCCAAATGGGACAGGGGGAACTTCTGAAGCTTCCCTCTCCCTCTGTTGTTGACTGTTGGTGTGATAATTTATTTTTTTATCACTGATAAAACAAACAACAACTATAAAACTTGCACCAGACATACGGAAATAATAACGAAACAATTTCGAAACGATTTCGAAACGATTTCGAAACAATTACGAAATAATTGAAAAAATCGTTTCGATTTTTAGTTGCTCCTGCATGGCTCAATATCGGATCGTAAGCTAATTTAAATACGAATCAATAACGAATTACGAAATTAACGAACGAAACCGCCCAGCCCTATCCACAACACTGTAAGAGCCCAGAGCAAATCCATCTATTCACCTCACCCTGGGATTTTTCTTTACATGAGATAAAATTGAGATAAAATGACAAAAAGCCTGTCATGCCACATGTTGGTCATATTACAGGAAACTTAATTTTACTTAATCTTCAGGTCCATCAGCAAAGCTCATGCATCTTAAATTATCGCTGGTTTAGGTGGAGTCGTCTACCAAAAATTCAAGTAAGGACGAAGCAATTTAGGTTAGAAGCTGAAGCAAAATTTCAATCTTGGCCTTTTTCTTGGTGTTGTCACAAATATGCACTCTCTTGAAGAATGGGAGAATATCTGAGAAATTCAAGGGAGAGCTGTCAAATCTTGCCATCAAGACATCAAAATATCAAGTAGATGATAAGTTCATTGGAGGACCTCTTGTTGGTTCAGAACTTGGATCCGGACTTCTCTGTCCTACAACACACCACCATCGTCATAGACAACCACTGGAAGTTTTACCCTCTATAGGCTTGCGTATCTCCTTTCACAGAGGCAAGGCAGCCTTTTTGGCTTTGCTTTGCTTGCTTGCTATGAAATAAAAGTCGACTTTGGGAAAGAGGCTTCCAAAGTTTACAAAATACAAACAAAAATGTATTGGGTAAATTCTGATTCTTACGTTTTGGGCATGGGTCACGTGTCAGATATTGCTCCGGATCTACAGATTTAACTAATTTTCTTACGACTTACAAACTTCCAGAAAGTTTGCACATTCCTAGTGGCTCTTTTGCTCTCATAGAATCATAGAATCAAAGAGTTGGAAGAGACCTCCTGGGCCACCATCCAGTCCAACCCCATTCTGCCAAGAAGCAGGAATATTGCATTCAAATCACCCCTGACAGATGGCCATCCAGCCTCTGTTTAAAAGCTTCCAAAGAAGGAGCCTCCACCACACTCCGGGGCAGAGAGTTCCACTGCTGAACGGCTCTCACAGTCAGGAAGTTCTTCCTCATGTTCAGAGGGAATCTCCTTTCTTGTAGTTTGAAGCCATTGTTCCGCGTCCTAGTCTCCAGGGCAGCAGAAAACAAGCTTGCTCCCTCCTCCCTGTGGCTTCCTCTCACATATTTATACATGGCTATCATATCTCCTCTCAGCCTTCTCTTCTTCAGGCTAAACATGCCCAGCTCCTTAAGCCGCTCCTCATAGGGCTTGTTCTCCAGACCCTTGATCATTTGAGTCGTCCTCCTCTGGACACATTTCAGCTTCTCAATATCTCTCTTGAATTGTGGTGCCCAGAACTGGACACGATATTCCAGGTGTGGTCTAACCAAAGCAGAATAGAGGGGTAGCATTACTTCCTTAGATCTAGACACTATGCTCTATTGATGCAGACCAAAATCCCATTGGCTTTTTTTGCCGCCACATCACATTGTTGGCTCATGTTTAACTTGTTGTCCACGAGGACTCCAAGATCTTTTTCACACTCTCGAGCCAGGCATCGTCCCCCATTCTGTATCTTTACATTTCGTTTTTTCTGCCTAAGTGGAGTATCTTGCATTTGTCCCTGTTGAACTTCATTTTGTTAGTTTTGGCCCATCTCTCTAATCTGTCAAGATCGTTTTGAATCCTGCTCCTGTCTCTGGAGTATTGGCTATCCCTCCCAATTTGGTGTCGTCTGCAAACTTGATGATCATGCCTTCTAGCCCTTCATCTCAGTCATTAATAAAGATGTTGAACAGGACCGGGCCCAGGACGGAACCCTGTGGCACTCTGCTTCGTCACTTCTTTCCAGGATGAAGAGGAAGCTTTGGTGAGCACCCTCTGGGTTCGTCCATTTAACCAATTACTGATCCACCTCACCGTAGTTTTGCCTAGCCCAAATTGGACTAGTTTCCTTGCCAGAAGGTCATGGGGGACCTTGTCGAAGGCCTTACTGAAATCCAGGTACGCTACATCCACGGCATTCCCCGCATCTACCCAGCTTGTAACTCTATCGAAAAAGAGATCAGATTAGTCTGGCATGACTTGTTTTTGATAAATCCATGTTGACTATTAGCGATGACCGCATTTGTTTCTAAGTGTTTGCAGACCACTTCCTTAACAATCTTTTTCAGAATCTTGCCTGGTATTGACGTGAGGCTGACCGGACGGTAGTTGTTTGGGTCATCCTTTTTTCCCTTCTTGAAGACTGGGACCACATTGGCCCTCCTCCAATCTGCTCTTTCTATGGAAACCGATGGTGTCCTCTCTGTATGTTGGGAAGCCCATAAGCCTTTCCGGGACCTTTAATGTTTTTGCTTCCATTGTGGCCTGTTGGAAACAGAAGATCAGCATCTTTCCTAGAGGTCTACTGACACCTAGAGGACACCGATGTAAAGCTTTCTTTGAGAAACAAAGGGTCAACAAAATATATAGACTTTGACTATTGTTATAAGGGTTGCAGTGGCACAATGAGTTAAACCATTGTGCCAGATGAACTGCTGACCTAAAGGTTGGTAGTTCGAATCCACAAGATGGGGTGAGCTCCCATCTGTCACCGCTAGCTTCCCTTCGGGAAGGCAATATTCCAGCCAGCTTAAAACAAGTTGTTATAAAACCGCTGTTGAAAAAACCATCAACTGGCCAGTGTCCAATCTCCCCTATTTGGGCAGAGTCCTGGAACGTGTGGTGGCCTCACAACTCCAGGATTTTTTGGTAAACACTGATTATCTGGATCCGGCGCAGTCTGGCTTTAGGCTGGGACATGGTACTGAGATAGCCTTGGTTGCCTTAGTTGATGATCTTCGCCAGGAACTGGACAGGGGGAGTGTGTCCCTGTTGGTTCTGCTGGACCTCTCTTCAGCCTTCGATACCGTCGACCACGGTATCCTCCTAGGACGCCTCACGGGAATGGGCCTCAGGGGTACTGCTTTGCAGTGGCTCCAGTCCTTCCTCAAGGGTCGCTCCCAGAAGGTGTTGCTAGGGGACTCCTGCTCGACTCCGCGGCCATTATTCTGTGGGGTCCCACAGGGTTCAGTACTGCCTGCTATGTTGTTCAACATATACATGAAGCTGTTGGGAGAGATCATCCGGAGTTTCGGGGTGCGGTGTCATCTGTACGCAGATGATGTCCAACTCTGTCACTCCTTTCCACCTGCTACTAAGGAGGCTGTTCAAGTCCTGAACTGGTGCTTGGCCGCTGTGACGGACTGGATGAGGGCTAACAGATTGAAACTAAATCCAGACAAGACAGTCAGTCAAAAGGCCGAACAGGGTATAGGGTTACAACCTGTGCTTGACAGGGTTACACTCCCCCTGAAGGCGCAGGTTCGTAGTTTGGGAGTGATCTTGGACTCATCACTGAGCCTGGAACCCCAGGTCTCAGCGGTGGTCAGGGGAACTTTTGCACAATTAAAACTTGTGCGCCAGCTGAGCCTGTACCTTGGGAAGCGCTGAGTCCAGGAGGACCCCCAAGCTGTGGACCTGTGTATACAGGGGGAGTGCAACCCCATCAAGCACAGGTTGCCACCCAATACCCCTGTCAGGCATACGACTGACCTGGAGAACCTCTGTCTTGTCGGGTTTAATCCTCAGCCTGTTTGCCCTCATCCAGATCGACAGAGCAGCCAGGCACGGTCCAGTATCTGAGGGGCTTCCTTGGATTCTGGTGGAAAAGAGTAGTGGAGTTGGGTGTCATCCACATATGGAATGTAATAAATATTGTTATTGTTGTTGCACATTAAATGACAGTGTATTACAGTTCGCTTCGTGGTTCGCTTACTGCAGACTCACTGTTTCACGGTTTTCCCTGTGTGGCCCCCGAGGCTAGCCCAGCACCCCCACATCCATCCTCCTTCTCCTCATCTTCAATCTCTCCTTGCCTTCCTTCCTCCACCATGGTGCCAGAGGGGGCTTCTTCTTCCCAGCACCCCCCTTGGTGGTGGGAGAAGTTCCCACCAGTGGGGTGGCCAGCCAACGAGAGGCAGACCCTGCTCTCCTTTGATTGGTTGGGCTGGACACTCTCGGGAGCTTTAGGCTGCGGAAGGCCATCCTACACAGTGTGCCTTCCTTGTGTTCAGTGTGCCTCCCCTGTGCCCTGCAGTGATCTTGGTGGTGAACTTGGCGGTGGCGGCAGCGGGGATGTGGCAGCACTGGTTTCTCCGGCGGCTGAAAGTGGGTTTGCTTTCAGCCTTCAGCCCAAGTTTTGTAGGGGAGGGAGGGGTTGTCTCCTTCTGCCTCCCTTTCCCCCTTTTTTCCCTTCAGCCTGGGGTTCCCTCTGGGGTTCCCCCCCCTTCCCTTCCTTGGTGGCCTGTCCCGCTTTGGGCTTCCTCGTGTGGCCACCCACCACCCTCTGGCCAGCATTGCCACTATTATTTATTTATTTATTTATTTACTGTATTTGTATATGGCCTTTCTCAGCCTTTCAGCGACTCAAGTTGGTTTACAGGCAACAAATAATATACATAATATTCAAAATGCGCATAAAAACATTAAATACAATATAAAACCACAACAGAAATAATAAGCAACAGCCAGGAGACAGGTGTTTTTAAAGGCTCTTCCTCAGTCCCCTTTTCCCTCTAAGCTGGCTTGAAGGTGGGGGAAGAAGCAGTAGAATTTCCTCCTTCTCCTCCTGAGATGTGGCAGGCATATGTAGTAAGCAATAGCCAGGATACAGGTGTTTTTAAAGTCCCTTCCTCCTCTTAGCTGGCTTTGGGGGGGGGGAGTAGCAGCAGGATTTCCTCCTTCTCCTCCTGAGGTGGCAGGCAGATATAGTAAAGCAACAGCCAGGAGACAGGTGTTTTTAAAGTCTCTTCCTCAGTCCCCTTCCTCCTCTTAGCTGGCTTGGGGGGGGGAGAGTAGCAGCAGGATTTCCTCCTTCTCCTCCTGAGGTGGCAGGCAGATATAGTAAGCAACAGCCAGGAGACAGGTGTTTTTAAAGTCTCTTCCTCAGTCCCCTTCCTCCTCTTAGCTGGCTTGGGGGGGGGGGGGTGAGTAGCAGCAGGATTTCCTCCTTCTCCTCCTGAGGTGGCAGGCAAATATAGTAAGCAACAGCCAGGAGACAGGTGTTTTTAAAGTCTCTTCTTCAATCCCGTTCCTCCTCTTAGCTGGCTTGGAGGGGGGGGAGTAGCAGCAGGATTTCCTCCTTCTCCTCCTGAGGTGGCAGGCAAATATAGTAAGCAACAGCCAGGAGACAGGTGTTTTTAAAGTCTCTTCTTCAATCCCGTTCTCCTCTTAGCTGGTTTGGGGGGGGGGGGGAGTAGCAGCAGGATTTCCTCCTTCTCCTCCTGAGGTGGCAGGCAGATATAGTAAAGCAACAGCCAGGAGACAGGTGTTTTTAAAGTCTCTTCCTCAGTCCCCTTCCTCCTCTTAGCTGGCTTGGGGGGGGGAGAGAGAGTAGCAGCAGGATTTCCTCCTTCTCCTCCTGAGGTGGCAGGCAGATGTAGTAAGCAACAGCCAGGAGATAGGTGTTTTTAAAGTCTCTTTCTCAGTCCCCTTCCTCCTCTTAGCTGGCTGGAGGGGGGGGGAGAGAGTAGCAGCAGGATTTCCTCCTTCTCCTCCTGAGGTGGTAGGCAGATATAGTAAGCAACAGCCAGGAGATAGGGGTTTTTAATATCTCTTCCTCAGTCCCCTTCCTCCTCTTAGCTGGCTTGGGGGGGGGAGAGTAGCAGCAGGATTTCCTCCTTCTCCTCCTGAGGTGGCAGGCAGATGTAGTAAGCAACAGCCAGGAGACAGGTGTTTTTAAAGTCTCTTCCTCAGTCCCCTTCCTCCTCTTAGCTGGCTTGGGAGGGGGAGAGTAGCAGCAGGATTTCCTCCTTCTCCTCCTGAGGTGGCAGGCAGATGTAGTATTGTTGCTGGGGGGAGGGGCTCCCAGGCGATGACCCAGGGAACATGGTGGAAACAGGGGCGCTCGTCCATTACGCGAAGTAAGCGGTCGCAGAACACTTTTTTTTGCCAGGGGCGCAGAGGCGCCTCTGTAAATGCCCCTCGACTGCCACTTGAGGAGCGCCCCCTCAGCTCACAACAGCCCTAGCAGTCCGGGGGGAGCCTCGGCTTTCTTGCCTCGCTGCCGGGCAATCCTCTTCCCAAAGGGGCCGGGCCCTTGAGCCTCGCCTAGCCCCTCTTGTTCCTGCTCCATCTGGCCACCAGGTGCGCGAGCAGAGCCGGCGCTCAATCGTTGCTCCACCTGGCCACCGGGTGCGTGAGCAGAGCCGGCGCTCAATCGTTCTCCGCGTTCGATCCCTTCCCCATGACCGGCTCCCTTTCCCAATCCCCTGGCACTCCACCCGCCTCCTCTCCTCTCCCCAATCCGCGGGTGGGCCAAGGGGCGGAGCTGCCACGCCTGGCCCGCTTCGGGTCCGGAGGCGTGTCTGAAGACCCCAGCGTGCGCACCAAAAGTTGCCTCTTCTCCTGACTTTCTCTTCAGCCATTGGGACCAAGAGAGAGAGAGAGAGAGAGCCCCTCTGGCTGGAGGTATCTCCCACCTCCGCTCCCTCCTTTGTTTTTGCGCCTACCTTCAGGAAAGGTGGGCATCTCCACCTCTCTCTCTCTCTCTCCCAATGGCTGAGGAGAAAGTCAGGAGAAGAGGTGACTTTTGGTGCACACGGGGTCTTCAGGCATGCCTCCGGACCCAAAGCGGGCCAGGCAAGGGAGCAAGTGCGGCAAGTGTAGTTACTGGGATGTATAGTTCACCTACAATCAAAGAGCATTCTGAACTCCACCAATGATGGAATTGAACAAATATGGCACACAGAACTCCCACGACAAACAGAAAATATATATCAATGATTGGTTGGGGGGGGGCACCAAAATATTGTTTGCTTACCATTGAAAATTACCTAGGGCCGCCTCTGGGTGGAAATCTGTCTTCCTGGCTGCCTCTCTTCACTCTGGCTTCAGAGTGTCAGTTTCTGCTGGGGGAGGAGCACCCAACCGATGATCCAGAAAACACTACTTCACGGATTTTCACTTATCACATGTGGTCCTAGAACGTAACACCCACAATAGGTGAGGGAACACTGTATATGACAAGGCATTATATGACAGTAGAAATCCAGTCGAGTGAGCCACAGACCCAAGTTTGCAAGACCTATTGATGACCGAGGCTCTTGTATTCAAAGGGTTGCCAGATGTTAAGCAGATATGATGGCACAAAACCACAACATTGTAGGAAAAACCCTGGAGTGTTTTGCTCCGATTGCACCATGGATAATAATCCAGCCCTGTCTGTGGGACAAAGACATGTTCAACTCCCTTTTATCTGGAACCACGATTAGGAAGGAGAAACCCATAATTAAATCTCGTCAATGGGCAGGTTGAAGGCCACCAATTGAGAAAGCCCTCTTAGGAAACCTAATCCCTTCCCTCTCCGAATAACGCATGTAGGTGTTCCTAGCATGAAATCTATGGGATCGCCTCTTGCCAAGAACTTGCCTCCGATAGCAGGTTGAAAGACTAACCTCCAAGTTCAGGTTCTGGGTGTGAATCATAGAATCATAGAATCAAAGAGTTGGAAGAGACCTCATGGGCCATCCAGTCCAACCCCATTCTGCCAAGAAGCAGGAATATTGCATTCAAATCACCCCTGACAGATGGCCATCCAGCCTCTGTTTAAAAGCTTCCAAAGAAGGAGCCTCCACCACACTCGGGGCAGAGAGTTCCACTGCTGAACAGCTCTCACAGTCAGGAAGTTCCTTCTCATGTTCAGATGGAATCTCCTCTCTTGTAGTTTGAAGCCATTGTTCCGCGTCCTAGTCTCCAGGGAAGCAGAAAACAGGCTTGCTCCCTCCTCCCTGTGGCTTCCTCTCACATATTTATACATGGCTATCATATCCCCTCTCAGCCTTCTCTTCTTCAGGCTAAACATGCCCAGCTCCTTAAGCCGCTCCTCATAGGGCTTGTTCTCCAGACCTTTTATCATTTTAGTCGCCCTCCTCTGGACACATTCCAGCTTGTCAATATCTCTCTTGAATTGTGGTGCCCAGAATTGGACACAATATTCCAGGTGTGGTCTAACCAAAGCAGAATAGAGGGGTAGCATGACTTCCCTAGATCTAGACACTATGCTCCTATATGCAGGCCAAAATCCCATTGGCTTTTTTTTGCCGCCACATCACATTGTTGGCTCATGTTTAACTTGTTGTCCATGAGGACTCCAAGATCTTTTTCACACGTACTGCTCTCGAGCCAGGCTTTGTCCCCCATTCTGTATCTTTGCATTTCGTTTTTCCTGCCAAAGTGGAGTATCTTGCATTTGTCACTGTTGAACTTCATTTTGTTAGTTTTGGCCCATCTCTCTAATCTGTCAAGATCGTTTTGAATCCTGCTCCTGTCCTCTGGAGTATTGGCTCTCCCTCCCAATTTGGTGTCGTCTGCAAACTTGATGATCCTGCCTTCTAACCCTTCATCTAAGTCATTAATAAAGATGTTGAACAGGACCGGGCCCAGGACGGAAACACCTTAATGTGAGTCAGGTTGCAGGTGGGGGAAATATTGCTTGAACTCAGATTAAGGTTTAGCTTCGGTTGCTTGTGTTTCACACTGTAAGCCTCGCCTTAAGTCAAGGCCATCCCGTATCCGATACTTGAGAGCAGAGGCAGCCCTAGGTAATTTTCAATGGTAAGCAAACAGTATTTCCCCCCCCCCCCCAAACCAATCATTGATATATATTTTCTGTTTGTCGTGGGAGTTCTGTGTGCCATATTTGGTTCAATTCCATCATTGGTGGAGTTCAGAATGCTCTTTGATTGTAGGTGAACTATACATCCCAGTAACTACAACTCGCATATGTCAAGGTCTATTTTCCCCCAAGAGCGCCTCAAGAGCACCCCGGGCAAAATCAACTGTACTGCGAGTGCTTACTTTGCGTAATGGGTGAGCCGCCCCTGCTTGAGAGGCAGGTTCCACCAATCACTGTCCTAGCAATCGCCTGTGCTCAATTTTGCCCAACTAATTCCATTGATCCACCTTGAAAGTGATGAGCAAATCACCTTATAAAGTTCTCAATCTCGGCCTACTTGTGGGCAGAGACTCAAGGTGGGGGAAATCCCTTTTGCCATTTTGTTTGGGGCCAAGATAACAAGTGTAGGGCGAGTGTTAGTCACCATTAGTAATGGCCGAATGACAGTTTCATTCTTTTTGACTTTGCCTCTTTCTCTCCTTCATTGTTCTCCTCCTCTTCCCTTCTCTTCCTCCTTCTGCTCCTCCTCTTCCTTCCCTTCCTCCTTTCTTCTCTCCCTCTCCTCTTCCTCTCTCTCTTCTCCTCCTTTTCCCATCTCTTCCTCTTCCTTCTTTTTCTCTTTTTCCTCCTCTTGTCCTCTTCTCCTCCTCCTCCTTCTCCTCCTCCTTTCTCCTCTCCTTCTCCTCTCCTCCTCCTTCTCTCTCTCCTCTCCTCCTTTTTCTTCCTCCTCTCCTCCTTCCTCCCCCCTCTCCTTCCTTCCTTCTCTTCATTCCCTTTTTTCTTTCCTTCTCTCCTTCCTTCCTTCCCCCTTTCTCTTTCTCTCTCCTCCTTTCTCTTTCTTCCCTCCCTTCTCTTCCCTCCTTCCCTCCTTCCCCTTCTGCGTTCTCTTCCCCTTCTCCCTATCAGTTTGATCCATCCACTAGCCTCTTCTCTCTCATCTCCTCTCCTCTCCTCCCCTCCTTCCTCTGCTCATCCTTCCTGATCCTGGTCTTCCTTCATTCCCTTCTCTCCTACTTCCCCTACACAGTTCCTTCCCATCCCCTTCCTCCTCCTCCTCCCATTCCTTCCCCGTCTATGTGCCTATTCCACCTGTAGCCACCTTACCTTTGGTCCCTTCCTTACTCCTCTCCTCCTCCTTCTTCTTCCTCCTCCTCCCTTCTCTTCCCCTTCTCTCTTCCCCTTCCCTTCTCCTTCATTACCCCTCTCCTCCTCCTCCTTCTCCCTCCTCCTTCCTTCCTCCTCCTCCTCCTCCTCCTCCCTCCTCCCCTCTTCCTCCTCCCCTCCGCGCAGGAGGCATCGGCGCAGTTCAAGAATGTCGCGTTCTTCATCCTGCCGCCGAGGGGCCTACACACCGGCCCACGCGCCACCACCTGGGTGCTGGCAGCTGGGCCCAACAGGGCAGCTAGTTTATGTGCCCTTGCCCCCACACCTCGGGATGCCCCCTCCTCCCTCAGTGGCACCCCAGCACCTGCCTGCCTCTCTCCTCCTCCTCCCCTTCTTCCCCCTCTTCCTCTCCCTTTCTTCCCCCCCTCCCCCCCCCCCCCCTCCTCCTCCTCTTCCCCTTCTGGTTCCTCTCTTCCCTTCTCTTTCTTCCCTCTTTTCTCCCCTTCTCTCTCCTCCCCTTCCCCTTCAGTTCCTTTCCATTCACCTTTCCTCCTCCTGTTGCTGCTGCTCCTCCACCTCCTCCTCCTCTTCCATCATCTCCTCCTCCTTCTAGGAACAGCAGCGATGGGTAGGTTGCCTTGGTGTCTTCATTTTTTAGGCCTGTTGCTGAGATTATTTGGGGTGCTGATTCATAAAATTGCATTGGATAGACCACATAAGCTCTATTGAATATGGCTTTCTGTGGGTGAGCAGATGATGACTACTGGATTGCATGTGTTCTGTATCAGAAACTAGAGCTGATGTGGTCTATCCAATGCAGTTTTCTGAGTCACCACCACAAATCATAGAATCAAAGAGTTGGAAGAGACCTCCTGGGCCATCCAGTCCAACCCCCTGCCAAGAAGCAGGAATATTGCATTCAAAGCACCCCTGACAGATGGCCATCCAGCCTCTGTTTAAAACTTCCAAAGAAGGAGCCTCCACCACACTCCAGGGCAGAGAGTTCCACTGCTGAACAGCTCTCACAGTCAGGAAGTTCTTCCTCATGTTCAGATGGAATCTCCTTTCTTGTAGTTTGAAGCCATTGTTTTGCGTCCTAGTCTCCAGGGAAGCAGAAAACAAGCTTGCTCCCTCCTCCCTGTGGCTTCCTCTCACATATTTATACATGGCTATCATATCTCCTCTCAGCCTTCTCTTCTTCAGGCTAAACATGCCCAGATCCTTAAGCCACTCCTCATAGGGCTTGTTCTCCAGACCCTTGATCATTTTAGTCGCCCTCCTCTGGACACATTCCAGCTTGTCAATATCTCTCTTGAATTGTGGTGCCCAGAATTGGACACAATATTCCAGGTGTGGTCTAACCAAAGCGGAATAGAGAATGGGGAGCATGACTTCCCTGGATCTAGACACTAGGCTCCTATTGATGCAGGCCAAAATCCCATTGGCTTTTTTTGCCACCACATCACATTGTTGGCTCATGTTTAACTTGTTGTCCACGAGGACTCCAAGATCTTTTTCACATGAACTGCTCTCGAGCCAGGCATTGTCCCCCATTCTGTATCTTTGCATTTTGTTTTTCCTGCATAAGTGGAGTATCTTGCATTTGTCCCCGTTGAACTTCATTTTGTTAGTTTTGGCCCATCTCTCTAATCTGTCAAGATCGTTTTGAATCCTGCTCCTGTCCTCTGGAGTATTGGCTATCCCTCCCAATTTGGTGTCGTCTGCAAACTTGATGATCATGCCTTCTAGCCCTTCATCTAAGTCATTAATAAAGATGTTGAACAGGACCGGGCCCAGGAACGGAAACACCTTAATGTGAGTCAGGTTGCAGGCGGGAGAAATATTGCTTGAACTCAGATTAAGGTTTAGCTTCGGTTGCTTGTGTTTCACACTGTAAGCCTCGCCTTAAGTCAAGGCCACCCCGTATCCGATACTTGAGAGCAGAGGCAGCCCTAGGTAATTTTCAATGGTAAGCAAACAGTATTCCCCCCCCAAACCAATCATTGATATATATTTTCTGTTCGTCGTGAGAGTTCTGTGTGCCATATTTGGTTCAATTCCATCCTTGGTGGAGTTCAGAATGCTCTTTGATTGTAGGTGAACTATACATCCCAGTAACTACAACTCGCATATGTCAAGGTCTATTTTCCCTCAAGAGCACCCCGGGCAAAATCAACTGTACTGCGAGTGCTTACTTTGCGTAATGGGTGAGCCGCCCCTGCTTGAGAGGCAGGTTCCACCAATCACTGTCCTAGCAATCGCCTGTGCTCAATTTTGCCCAACTAATTCCATTGATCCACCTTGAAAGTGATGAGCAAATCACCTTATAAAGTTCTCAATCTCAAGCCTACTTGTGGGCAGAGACTCAAGGTGGGGGAAATCCCTTTTGCCATTTTGTTTGGGGCCAAGATAACAAGTGTAGGGCGAGTGTTAGTCACCATTAGTAATGGCCGAATGACAGTTTCATTCTTTTTGACTTCGCTTCTTTCTCTCCTTCATTGTTCTCCTCCTTCTTCCTCCTCCTCTTCCTCCTTCTGCTCCTCCTCTTCCTTCCCCTTCCTCATCTTCTCCTTCCCTCCTCCTTCTTCTTCCTCCTGCTCCTCCTTCTGCTCCTTCCCTCTTCTCTCCTCTTCCCCTTTCTTCCCCTTCCTTCAGTTCCCTTCCATTACCCACTCCTCCTCCTCCTTCCCCTCCTCCATCTCCTCCTCCTCCTCTTTTTCTTCTTCCTCCTGCTCCTCCTTCTGCTCCTTCTCCTCCTCTTCCTTCCCCTTCTCTTTCTCTTCACCTTTCCCTTCAGTTCCTTTCCATTTCCCTTTCCTCCTCCTCCTCCCCTTCCTTTCCCTTCCTTCCTCTTCCCCTTTCTCCCTTTTCCATTACCCCTCTCCTCCTCCTCTCCTCCTCCTCCTTCTTCCTCCTACTCCTCCTCTTCCCCCTTCCCCTTCTCTTCCTCTTGTGTGCCATATTTAGTTCAATTCCATCATTGGTGGAGTTCAGAATGCTCTTTGATTGTAGGTGAACTATACATCCCAGTAACTACAACTCGAATATGTCAGGGTCTACTTTCCCCAAAGAGTGCCTCAAGAGCACCCTGGGCAAAATCAACTATACTGCAAATGCTTACTTTGCGTAATGGGTTGAGCCGGTCCCTGGTCAAAGTGGTCCCTGGTCAAAGTGGTCCCTGGTCAAAGTGGTCCCTGGTCAAAGTGGTCCCTGGTCAAAGTGGTCCCTGGTCACAGTGGTCCCTGGTCAAAGTGGTCCCTGGTCAAAGTGGTCCCTGGTCAAAGTGGTCCCTGGTCAAGTGGTGCCTGGTCACTGATCTAGGTGTTATGCTTCTATTGACACAGACTTTTCACTGGATAGAATGAATTATAGAATGGGAGCTTCCGGGAGTCTGGAGATGATCCAGGAGTCTAGATTTCTGGTTCAGGAGTGTCTGATGTCATGTTACAAAGGTTCCAGGTTAGCCTCTAGTGACATCATGAAGTGTGATGGATTAAGCACCAACTTTAGCTGCTCACACCTTGTTATTCAAATATATGCACACCGCCACATCTCACGTTCCTCTGTTTAGAAATTGACTACAAAAGTTGTGCATCCTGTCAGGGATGCAGTATGTGCCACCTTAAAGTTCTGAGTCATCCTCAGATACAGGATCTCAGCGGAGGCAGAAAGTTGTGTGGGTGGATCAATGCCCTTTCCAATGCCCTTCAGGTTTTTCAAATGTCTTGAAATACCCAAAGTACTGCCACACAGATGGCAAAAACAAAATCTATTCTCCGTTGCCCCAAAAGGCAGGATTAGCTCACATAGATTGAAAAAATATATACTATTGTTAATCCAAACTATCACAAAAAAAAACATTGAGGTGGTTTTACATCTCCAAATTTTATTACATAATTTGAAAACAATTCTGTTCCTGGTTTGAAAGTGTTATTTCCTGTTTAATTGCACGGTGCTTATGTTGAAAGTAGTTTTTCTACTTAAGAAATTTTGTTTCTGTGGCTGTCACAAACTAGGTTGGATTGGTGGATATTAGATATTCATTGAAAAACTAGAGCCAGAATGTCCCACCAAAAGAAAGTTTTCTTTGCAATTTAATAAGCTTTTTTCTATGTTATTATGATACAACCCAATCTCCCTGTTGTGCCACCTCTACAAAGTTCTGGAGAGACTTATTTTGCATAGAATTATGGAAAAAATAGACCCCTGTCTGATTCCACAGCAAGCTGGCTTCAGGAAAGGCAGAAGCTGCACATCGCAAGTGCTGAACCTGACTCAGCACATAGAAGATGGCTTTGAAAGGCAGCAGATCACAGGAGCTGTCTTCATAGACCTGTCAGCAGCCTATGAGACTGTGAACCACTGCCTCCTCCTGAGAAAAATGTATAATATCACAAAGGACAACCACCTCACCCGCCTCATAGGAAACCTGCTACAAAACAGGAGCTTTTTTGTTGAGTTCCAGGGCCAGAGAAGCAGATGGCGGAAACAGAAGAACGGCCTGCCTCAGGGAAGCGTGCTTGCTCCATCCATGTTCAACATCTACAAAAATGACCAGCCACTGCCAGAAGGGACAGAGAGCTTCATCTATGCTGATGATTGTGCCATTACTGCTCAAGCAGGGAGCTTTGAGATGGTTGAACAGAAGCTCTCCGAAGCTCTAGGTGCTCTTACTGCCTATTACAGGGAAAACCAGCTGATTCCCAACCCATCTAAAACACAGACATGTGCCTTTCACCTTAAGAACAGACAAGCATCCCGAACTCTGAGGATCACCTGGGAAGGAATCCCACTGGAGCATTGCAGCGCACCCAAATACCTGGGAGTCACTCTGGACCGTGCTCTTGACCTACAAGAAGCACTGCCTGAACATCAAGCAAAAGTGGGTGCTAGAAACAATATCATACGAAAGCTGACTGGCACAACCTGGGGATCACAACCAGACACAGTGAAGACATCTGCCCTTGCGTTGTGCTACTCTGCTGCTGAGTATGCATGCCCAGTGTGGAACACATCTCACCACACTAAAACAGTGGATGTGGCTCTTAATGAGACATGCCGCATTATCACGGGGTGTCTGTGCCCTACACCACTGGAGAAATTACACTGTTTAGCTGGTATTGCACCACCTGACATCCGCCGGGAAGTAGCAGCCAATAATGAAAGGACCAAGGCAGAGACATCTCCAGCTCATCCCTTGTTTGGGCATCAGCCAGCACGTCAATGACTTAAATCAAGAAATAGTTTTCTAAGATCTACAGAGACACTCGCTGGAACACCTCAGCAAGCGAGAGTCCAAAAGTGGCAGGCTCAAACCCAGAACCTCAACCAATGGCTGATACCAAATGAGAGACTCCCCCCTGGGAACACAAAAAAACTGGGCGACTTGGAAGGCGCTGAACAGACTGCGCTCTGGCACCACGAGATGCAGAGCCAACCTCAAGAAATGGGGCCACAAAGTGGAATCCACGAATGCGAGTGTGGAGAAGAGCAAACCACTGACCACTTGCTGCAATGCAACCTGAGCCCTGCCACATGCACAATGGAGGGCCTTCTTGCGGCAACACCAGAGGCACTCCAAGTGGCCAGATACTGGTCAAAGGACATTTAATCAACTACCAAACTCACAAATTTTGTATTTTGTCTGTTTGTTTGCTTTGTTCTGTTAGAAATGTAATATAATTGACTGGTTGCCCTGACACGACAAATAAATAAATAAATAAATGATAGAACCAATTAGGAAATGACATTTATAACCCAGGAACAAAAATCATGTTACATCGTGTAATTTAAGCTACACAAATGACACTGTACTTGTGTCAACAACTAGCAAAGGTTTGGAACAGTTATTGAAGAGAGTTAAAGCCGAAAGTGCTAAGGCAGATTTGCAATTGAACAGCAAAGTAACATAAGATGGAAAAAAATTAGAATCTATTAGGGAACGACATTTTATCACCCAGCAACAAAAATCATTTTGCATAGTGCTATTCACAGATTTGATTAATATGTTCTCTCGAGATTCCATCCGATGTTGACGATAAAGTCTGACTGTATGAAGACGCAGGTTCGCAGCTTGGGTGTGATCCTGGACTCATCGCTGAGCCTGGAACCCCAGGTTTCGGCGGTGACCAGGGGAGCATTTGCACAGCTAAAGCTTGTGCGCCAGCTGCGCCCGTACCTTGGGAAGTCTGACTTGGCCACGGTAGTCCACGCTCTGGTTACATCCCGTTTAGACTACTGCAACGCTCTCTACGTGGGGTTGCCTTTGAAGACAGCTCGGAAGCTCCAACTAGTCCAACGCTCGGCAGCCATGATTTTAACAGGAGCGGAGCGCAGGGAGCATACAACCCCCCTGTTGCGCCAACTCCACTGGCTACCGATCTGCTACTGGGCTGAATTCAAAGTGCTGGCATTGGCCTTTAAAGCCCTAAACGGTTCCGGCCCAAGCTACCTATCCGACCGCATCTCTGCCTATGAACCCACCAGGACTTTGAGATCTTCCGGGGAGGCCCTGCTCTCGATCCCGCCTGCTTCTCAAGCACGGCTGGCGGGGACGAGAAATAGGGCCTTCTCGGTGGTGGCTCCTCGGCTGTGGAACGCCCTTCCTACGGACATTAGACTAGCACCATCTCTAATGGTATTCCGCAAAAAAGTGAAGACCTGTTTGAGCAGGCGTCCGAATAATTAGTGCAATGATTGGTTAATGAACACTGGAATGGAACAATGGATGATGAATCTGGAACATGTTTTTGATGACAAGACGACAGTGAATGGGTATTGTAGTAACTATTAATTGTGTAATGTGTTAGGTTGTTAACTGTTTCTATACTGTAGCACTGAATTTTTGCTGTTCGTATTTGTTGTGAACCGCTGTGAGTCACCTTCGGGCTGAGAACAGCGATATATAATAGGGCTGGGCAACCACGGAAAAATTTGTTTCTAAATTCGATTTGTTTTTAGGGGGGGTTGCGTTTCATTTTTTAAAAGAATTCCGAAATTTTTCTTTAAAAAAGTTTGATATTTACGAAATTTCGGAAATTACGAAACAATTTCGAAACAATAACGAATCGATTCGTTAATGGCGGACGCGATTGCGCAATACGCTAAAAAAACCTCCAAATGGGACAGGGGGAACTTCTGAAGCTTCCCTCTCCCTCTGTTGTTGACTGTTGGTGTGATAATATATTTTTTATCACTGATAAAACAAACAACAACCCTAAAACTTGCACCAGACATACGGAAATAATAACGAAATAATAACGAAACAATTTCGAAACAATTTCGAAACAATTACGAAACGAATTGGAAAAATTAGTTTCGTTTTTTAGTTGCTCCTGAATGGTTCAATATCGCTTCGTTATCAAAAAAAATAACGAATTAATAACGAATTACAAAATTAACGAACGAAACCGCCCAGCTCTAGTATATAAGTAAGGTAAATAAATAAATAAAATAATAATAATAATAATAATAATAATAATAATAATAATAATAATATGGTCTCAGGATTCCCGGAGAGAGCAATTTTTAATTCTTACGTAGATCATACAGTCTTCACCGCGGAGGACCTGGAGATTTGAAATGTTTTCTTAGAAACGTCTGATATAGTTGACCATGTTGTCTGCTCCTTCTTTGCAAATCGAAAAAGCAAAAGGCTTATTGTTGATAAAATTCAGAAATCCATGGAAGCCGTCCTCTAAGTGGCACCAGGTGACCGAGACCCCATTGTCCTCCAGACGCTTCTTGTACAAAACCCCGTCGTCTCTCAAGGCATCAAACTGACAGGTCAAAATGAAAGTGTCCGGAAGCCGCCGGATTATAGTGTCCTCAACCAATAGTGGAGAGAGGAGTGGCCCACACAACTGGTCGACAAGCTCCTCCATACTCCCAAAGGAGAAACCGTGCGAAGTTCTAGCTTTGGTTTCCCTCCCTCTAAATTCTTCCGGGAGGTTCTCTTTGCTCAGCCATTTATCATATTTGGCCTTCACCTCCTTGGAGACATGGGCTCCTTGTAGGATCACCTCCAGGAGGGAGACTTCTTTCTGGATGTACTTCAAGGCCAGTGTCACCAGGCCTATCTTGCCTAAGGGAGGTGAATGGAGATTTTGCATGTAGGAAGGCAGGCTGTGCTTCACGGACTGAAGAAAAGGGTACACCAACATCTGAGCGCATAATTTGGGGGCACCATCCTTCTGGATGAGCATCTGGGAAACGGACGCTGCTACCAATCCTCCGAAGCTGTCCCCCCAGATTATCACCCGACTGGAATCAACCCCGTACTCTTCGGCATGTTTCATAAAATGAATGGCAACGTCCAGGCATTGGTAGTATTGCACCGGATAGGGCTGGTAAGGAACCAGAGAGTACCTTTGAAAATGAGAAAAAAAAGGGGTTCACATTTGTCTCGTGGTGCTACAAATCTGAACCAAGAGGGTTGAATCCTATTGTCAGTTGCAACAAGAGTAGAATCATTGGATTAATGGGTTTCACTTAAGTGTTGCTTCATAGGATCTTGGCATTGGAAGAGGCCACAATGATTATTTATTTATTTATTAACACTATTTATTAGGCTTGGGTAACCACGGAAAAATTTGGTTCTAAACTCATTTTGTTTTTAGGGGGCCCTTGCGTTTTGTTTTTGCCTGGCTCCCCCTCCCCTCCTCCTCCTCCCTCCTCCTCCTCCTCCTCCTCCTCCTCTTCTCCTCCTCCTCCTCCTTCTTCTTCTTCTTCTTCTTCTTCTTCTTCTTCTTCTTCTCCTCCTCCTCCTCCTCCTCCTCCTCCTCTTCCTCCTCCTCCTCCTCCTCCTTCTCCTCCTCCTCCTCCTCCTCCTCCTCCTCCTCCTCCTCCTCTTCTTCCTCCTTCTCCTTCTCCCTCCTCCTTCCTCCTCCTCTCCTCCTCCTCTTCCTCCTCCTCCTCTTCCCTCCTCCTCCTCCTCCTTATCCTCCTCCTCTTCTCCTCCTCTCCTCTTCTCCTCTTCCTCCTCCTCTTCCTCCTCTCCTCCTCCTCTTCCTCCTCCTTCCCTCCTCCTCCTTCTCTCCTCTTCTCCTCCTCCTCTCTCTCCTCCTCTCTCTCTCTCCCCTTTCTCCTCCTCTTCCTCCTCCTCCTCCTCCTCCTCCTCCTCCTCCTCCCCCCCATGGCTCCCCAAGGGGGGGAGGTAAAAAAACCCGTGAAAAACGAGTCCACAATAAGCGAACCGGAACACTATACTTTCAAAGTAAACAAAGTACAGGAAATAACACTTTCACACTGGGATATTTTTTTTTTCAAATTTTGCTGTTACATAGTGTAATAGTTGTGTTCCGTCTCCCAGGAGCCCGGTTTGCCTTACCTTAAGATGCCTCCCCTTACATTTCTCTCAGGAGCCGCTGCAACCTTGCAAAGCTTAAAGGTTAACAGTCTCGGAAGCAGGAAGGCCTGCCTGCAGGCCTCTTTGCAGTAATTGGCCCAGAGGGCAGTTTTTGAGCCCGCCCCTTCTCCCAGGGAAAGTCCTCCATTTTAGAGGCCTCCCTGCCCTTTCAGTCGGGAAGAATAATTCAGATGTGCTAGAGGCCAGCAAGAAAGCCCTGAGAAACCATTGCAAGTACTAAACTAAGTACATTGGGATAATTTGAGATAGATATTGATAATTAAATTAAGATAGAGATAGATAAAGTGATAATAAATTAGGCTATAGATAGAAAGATAAACTAAATAATTTGGGGAAAAATGCAAGAGGAAGCAACCTCAAGCAACTATAAATAAGGCAAATCAGGCTCCTGGGAGACGGAGCAGGTCGCAATATCATGGAAACGTCCTTTCAACCTATACCAACATTAAAATTTTATTACATAGTGTTACACTGTTCAATGGAGAAAAAGTTGCGGGCCTGAAAATAGTTGTTCTTTTATGATTTTGGGGTGCTGAAAATGAAAATGACATTTAAAAATGTATATTGGCTCTAGTTTTTATGATATAAGCAATCACGTGATCACGTATGGTTGAAAAAATGCATGTTGCGACTTACACTATGGAAGATTCTAGAATATTCTAGAAAGTTTGATGACGCAGTATTAGTGCCGTGTGCAAAAGCCAGAAAGCCCTATATAAGGCCAGACTTTTGAACGGTGAGGGTCAGTCAGTTGAAGACTGAGACAGTATCGTTAAACATTGTTTTACATTGTTCTTTTTACTGTAGTTATGCCTCGCACGTGTGTAAATAAAGCACTATGGAAAAAAGATATCAAGGCAAATGGACTCCGTCAATGCTGTCAGACTACTGCTGGAGCATTGTAAGAGACACTCCTTTCCTTGAATACAAAAGAAAAGTCAAGAGAAGCAAACAGGATATAAACTAAAGTCACGATTAAAGCGACATTTAAACTTTCAGACTTTTCAACTGCATTAGGCCTACTAATATAGTTTCTTGCTGCACAAACATAAACAATAGACTAATTAAATAAATATTTCTCATGTATAAACTATTGGCAATATAATTTGACTAAAATTTAGTAAATATTCATGGTTTATATACATGCAGTAAGGTTAGGCGCATTATCATAATATTAACGAATTACCTATTGTGGAGAAAATTGAAATAGCTGTTGCATAAAAACCAGAGCCAATTAACACATTTAATTTAGCCTGTTTGATCAAGAAAAAATTTGTTTCTAAAATCGATTTGTAATTGGGGTGTTTTTTTGTTTCGATATTTAAAATAATTACAAAACTTTCCAAAAAAAGTTTTGGTATTTAAGAAATTTTGTAAATATTAACGAATTTTTAGAATATTTTTTGTATTTCTTAAGAATAATATTAAAATAATATTAAAAAATATTTTAAAATGGAAAATTAACCAAAAAATGGCCCAAATGTGGACCAAACACAGGCAGGATACAGCAAATGAGAGCACACACCAACAGAAGAGTCTTTTCTTTTTTAGAATATTTTTTAAGAATAATATTAAAATAATATTAAAAAATAATATTAAAATAATATTAAAAATATTTTAAAATGGAAAATTAACCAAAAAATGGCCCAAATGTGGACCAAACACAGGCAGGATACAGCAAATGAGAGCACACACCAACAGAAGAGTCTTTTCTTTTTTAGAATATTTTTAAGAATAATATTAAAAAATAATATTAAAAATAATATTAAAAATAATATTAAAAATAATATTAAAAATAATATTAAAAATATTTTAAAATGGAAAATTAACCAAAAAATGGCCCAAATGTGGACCAAACACAGGCAAGAGACAGCAAATGAAGCAAGCAGCACTCACAGCAGCAAGGAATGAATCCAATCCCAGTTGCTAGCAGCCATTGCCAAGCCAACCCAATGCAAACTCCCTCGCCCTCTGCAGCAAGCTACGGGCCGCGCGGAGCCGCTTTGAAAGGGCTCGCCGGCCAATCAAAAACAGACAGCCACGGACCCATGGTGCACTGCTTGGGAGCGCCGGATTGGCTCCCAGGCACCAGCACTCCAGCAGCCTCCACCCCATTAACGAAACGAGCGGAGGCTCGTTAAAACTATGGGGGTTGCTGGTTCGATATTTAAAAACCCTTCCGGGTTTGGTAATATGTTTCAATATCGCTTCGGAAATGCCAAAATAACGAATTAATAACGAATTAACGAATTAACGAACGAAAACCGCACAGGCCTATTAATTATTATATTTGAATTCAGCATGTTAAATTTATTAAGAAACGGCACATTTCGTTTCCGAAACTGAGAAAAACTGAAAAGTTGTAGAACAGTGTTATGTAACTGGTTTAGGTCTCCTAGGGTTGCTTGGGGATATCAGAGACATTGTTTTATCTTTACTTACCCAATGGATAAAATGACTGAGTCACTTTCTTTGGAGAGATAGCGGCACAGTGGGTCATAGGAAGCTGGAAAAGAAAAGATGTTCTTTAGCCTTCCCTGCCAAAAACTGTTGGTGTCTCACCAAGATACAACTCTACCTTTAATCTTGTTTAAGAGACGATAATATGCCGGATAATCCTAATTATAACTACCATAACACTGACTCATGGCAGTTAAAGAGATGCCAAACTATGTTAAGTGTAAATGCGCCTACAGAGAGAATAGCTGCTATTGCATAGGAACTAGTTTTCTAATGCTTGAGATAACGAGAGACGTCTGATGATAAACTGATAAGCTGGGGAACCTTCCATGCTTCAAAGTTATAGCACTAGGCTTGGGTAACAACGGAAAAATTTGTTTCTAAACTCGTTTCGTTTTTAGGGGTCCATCACGTTTCATTTTTTTAAAGAATTCCGAAATTTTCCTTTTAAAAATTTCGAAATTTACGAAATTTCGTAAAATTACGAATCAATTCGTTAATGGCGGACGCGATTGCGCAATATGCTAAAAAAACCTCCAAATGGGACAGGGGGAACTTCTGAAGCTTCCCTCTCCCTCTGTTGTTGACTGTTGGTGTGATAAAACAAACAACAACTATAAAACTTGCACCAGACATGCGAAAATAATTACGAAATAATTTCGAAATAATTACGAAATAACGAAATAATTACGAAATAAATTGAAAAAAATGTTTCGAATCTAATTTACTCCTCACACTATTCCTGCATGGCTCAATATTGGATCGTAAGCTAATTTAAATACGAATTAATAACGAATTACGAAATTAACGAACGAAACCGCCCAAGCCTATATAGCACTATGATTCCATTTTGCATTTGTGCCAGTTGTAAGCCACCCTGAGTCCCCCCATGGGGGTTGAGAAGGGCGGGGTAGAAATGCTTGAAATAAATAAATAAATAAATTTTGACTGACACAGTTCTATCCTGTGAGGTCCTGGGATTAGTGCCTCCGCAAACTACAACCCCCTGGAATTCAAGAGGACACAGCCCAAGGCATTTTCTCATACGACTAAAGTTCTATACTATATAGTGTGAAACGATGCTGAGTTACATGATTAGACCATGGCAGGAAGCTATAATTGGTCTGAACATGACCCCAAGCTCATTTGAACATTTTGAGAAAGAGAGAGAGATAGAGAGGAAGGAGGGAGAGAGGGAAAGAAGGAAGGAGGGAAGGGAGGGAAGGAAGAAGAAGAAGGAGGGAGGGAAGGATGAGAGGAAGAAAGGAAGAAAAGGGAAAAAGGAAGGAAGGAGGGGAGGGAGGAGGGAGAAAAGGAAGGAAGGAAGGAGGGGTGGAAAGAGGGAGGGAAGGAAGGAAGAAAAAAAGAAAGAGGGAGGGAGGAAAGGGAGGAAGGAAGGAAGGAAGGAAGAAGGAAGGAAAAAGGGAGAAAGAGAGAAAAGGAAAGGAAGGAAGAAAGAAGGAGGAGGAAGGGAAGAAAGGAAAAAAAGAAGGGATGGAAGGAAGGAAGGAGGGAGGAAGGAGAAAGAAGAGGGGAAAAGAGGAGGGAGGGAGGGAAGGAAGAAAAGGAGGAGGGAGGGAAGGAAGGATAGGAGGAAAGAAAGAGAGAAGGAGGGTGGGAAGGAGGGAAGGAACGAAAGAGGAGGATGGAAGGAGGAAGGAAGAAAGGAAAGAAAGAAGGATGAAGGAGGAAGGAAGGGAAGGAAGGAAAGAAGGATGGAGAAAGGAAGAAGGTAGGTAGGTAGGTAGGTAGGTAGATAAATCGATCAGGAGGACTGCTGGAAGTTGCAATCCAAGAATAGGTAGAGAAGGAAGAATGGGGAGAAAGAGTAAGGGAAAGAAAAGGGAGGAAGGAAGGAAGGAAGGAAGGAAGGAAGGAAGGAAGGAAGGATGGAAGGAAGAGGGAGGGAAGGAAGGGTAGGAGGAAAGAGGAGGAAGAAGAAGGGAGGAAGGAAAGAAGAAAGAAGGAAGAGAGAAAGAGGGGAGGGAAGGAACGAAAGAAGGATGGAGGAGGAAGGGAAGAAGGAAAAAAGGATGGAAGGAAGAGGAAGGAAGGATAGGAGGGAGGGAGGACAGAAAGAAGATGGGGAAAAGAGGAGGGAAGGAAGAAAAGGAGGAAGAAGGGAGGGAGGAAGGAAGAGGAGGAAAGGAGGAAGTAAAGGGAGGAAGGGAGAAAAAAAAAGAGAAGGAGGGGGAAGGAGGGAAGGAACGAAAGAGGAGGAGGAAGGAGGAAGGAAGGAAAGAAAGAGGAGGAAGGAGGAAGGAAGGGAAGGAAAGAAAGAAGGATGAAGGAAGGAAGAAGGGCAGGGAAGGAGGGAGGGAAGAAAGAAGGAGAAGGGGAGGGAGGGAAGGAAGAAAGAAGGAAGGGGGAAAGAGGAAGGAAGAGGGAAAAAGGAGGAGGGAAGGAAGACGGGAGGAAGAAGGAAGGGGAGGAGGAAAGGAAGGGAGGAAGAAGGGAGAAGAAGAAGAAGGAAAGAGGAGGGAAGGGAAGGAAGGAAGGAAAGAAAGAAGGATGGAAGGAGGGAGGAAGGGAAGGAAGAAAGAAGGATGGAAGGAGGGAAGGAAGGAAAGAAGGATGGAAGGAAAAGGGGAGGGAGGGAAGGGCAAAGAGGATGGAAGGAAAAGGGGAGGGAGGGAAGGGCAGGAGGAAAGGAAGGGAGAGAGGAAGGATGAAGGAAAGAAGGAAGAAAAGAGGAAGGAGGGAGTGAAGGAAGGAAAGAAGGAAGAAAAGAAGGATGGAAGAAGGGAAGCAAAATTTGAAGAATGAATATTTGAAGTAGGATGTTCCTTGAAAGAAAAGTTTTCATGGGCTCTCTTGATTGTCCTGTATTCATCATTACCAATGCTTCCAGTGGTACCACCTCCTCCATGAATGAAAAGGACCCCTCTCTGCAAAAGTCGGTGTGGTTTGGGCCGATATAACCTCACAGGGACGCCCTCTATGTGGGTATTGCAGATGGAGAGGGATGGATCCTTGGACACAAAAAAAGGTGTGTCCAGGATGAAGTTCGCCAGAGCAAAGTCTGTCTTTACGATGCCTATTTTCTTCAAAACGTAATCCTGTTTTGAGATGAGAGGAAAAAAAATCAGAGTTTTAAAAAAACTGGGCTGAATGTTCTTCATTTTCCATTTTGTAAAAGTTAGCATAGGTTAGGCAGCTATGCAAGATTAAAGACCATATAAACCCACCAGGAGACCCAATACTCACAAATACCAAATAGGGTACCACGCTTTCATGCCCATAACATATTTCTTGTTCATTCAATAGCTGCATATAAACAAATGCAGTTTGCTACCACTTTAACTACCATGGGACAATGTTGTGGAATCATGGGAACTGTAATTCCACTGCTGCTGAAGCAACAAGATCAGCTTTGCCCAGGGCCATGCTATTCAAAATTTGGCGACCCAGAAGGGACTTCCTTGGAGTAGCTCACATAGTCCAACACGCATATTGGTACCGCAAACGTGAGCCCTGTTTTTGGGTATATTTGACCTGCCAATTCCAAAAATTTCACCCATTCTTCCCATCAGCTCTAGTTTGTGAGATAAAGAACATATGCCATCTACCAGTTGCCATCTGTTCACTGATAGAAAGCCATGATAACCATTAGGCTTGGTTGATACAGTTCGTTAATCTCTTAATTCATTATTAATTCGTTAAATAATTACCTTTAGAAGCGATATCGACGCGTTTTGGCAACCCGGAAGTGTTTTTGCCATATCGAAGCCGCGCCCCCATCTTCCTTACAACTTCCACCAGTAAATCGTAAATGCTGGGGGCGTGGCCTTTAGGAACAGCTGTTCTTACCCACGCCCACCTCCTTCCTCTTTGCATTGGCGGCTTTGCGAGGTGGGCGTGACTACCTCCCTGGTGACAAGCAGCGATGCGGAAGAGCTGGGCATAGCCACGCCCACCTCGCAAAGCCGCCGATGCAAAGAGGAAGGAGGTGGGCATGGCCAAGCACAGCGCTCCTCGCTCGGGGTCGCTGGGGGCAAGGCTTCCGAGGAGCGCTGTGCTCGGCCACACCCACCTCTCCCTTGGACAGCTTGCCAGGGAAGAGAAAAAAAGGTGATGTTGGGGTTCAGTTTTCTACTTGAACCTGATTCTCTGTTTGTTCCTCCTGATGCTAATGAAAATATATTTACTGATGCTAATGGAAATGTACCTTTTGATGCCAATGCTCCTGAAATTAGTGAGGAAGAAACTGCTGTAGGTTTGGAAAATGCCAATGTTCCTGAAATTAGTGAGGAAGGAACTTCTGTAGATTTGGAAAATGAAAGTACCAGTGTTCATGAGAATGTTTCAGAGGGAAGCCATGACCTTTCACTCCCTTCTGCACCTGGGAACCTTAATGAGAACAGAAGGGGCCAGATTTGGCAAGACAGAAGTAAATCACTCAGCTTGCGAAGGTCTTCCCAATTAAAAGAAATACAAACAATGGCTTCAAAGCAGAGGGGCGGTTCACGGAACCAATTCTTCGGCTTGAAGTGCCTTCCGCCGGGCTGACTTTCTCAGTTCAGGCATCGTTTCAGATTAATGAAGACCTTGGCAGTTCTCCTGGTTTCCCTGGCCATGGTCTTGAAAGATTTCTAGGATATCAAGCATGGTTAGTGGATTGCTAACAGGTTCCAGTATTTTACAGTGTGGCTTTGGGTTTTGCTTTGTCCATTTAAATTCATGTTTGCTGATTTTGCTGTGGCTTTTGACTTGCATTTTCCTTTATTTTGTAACCATTTTTCTTCAATAAAAAAGGATTGTTTTTCACAGTCAAGTGTGGTGGATAGTTATCTTAGGGCCTCGTTCCCTGCTCTGGATTGCAACAGGTGAGAGATTTTAAAACCAACACTTTTGAAATCTCTCACCTTTCTTCTCTTCCCTGGCAAGCTGTCCAAGGGAGAGGTGGGAGTGGCCAACCACAGCGCTCCTCGCTCGGAGGTTGCTGGGGGCGAAGCCTCCGTGGAGGGCTGTGCTTAGTCACGCCCACCTCTCCCTTCTGCCGCAAGGGAAGGAAGGGAAACTGCGAGATTTCAATGGTTCTGGAGGGAAGGAAGGGCACCTTCCATTAACGAAACAAAGGAAATGATTCGTATTTCCTGGTAATTTTCATCTTTTTTTAAAGAAAATTTTGGAAATAATTTAAAAATTGAACCTCCAGCGCCCCCTACATACGAAACAAGTTTAGAACCATTTTTTTTCTTGATCAACCAAGCCTAATAACCATATCTCAGAAACTAGAGCTGATGCTGTCTCTCCACTGCAATTTTTCTGAATCAGTATACCAAATAACCCCAGGAACCAGCCTAAAACACCAGGACACCAACTATATGCTTTTTGTTATGTATGTTATTAGTGAGGAATAATGATTCAAGAGTTCTTGGTGGCTCGTTTTGAGCTGAAGAAACCTTTGGCTGTTGCTGAGAGTAGTTATGCAGCATCCTGAAGCTGAAGACTGAAGCCTTTTGGAGTGCCAAGGAAGCTGCTTGTTTATGGCAAGATAAGGACATTCTACTGATAACTAAGTAGAGAGACTGTATTTTTTTGCTATATGTTTGCTTATCATTGTGTAAATAAGAAGACTCACCGGAGATATTGTTTGTTGTATATTGGTTAGAACAATTCTTCTGTTTTGTTTTGTGTTTTAAAAGAATTTTATTAGATTTTATAAAGAATACAACAAAAGAGCGAGAACAATAAAAGTATAGAAAAGTGAGGGGGGGGAAGAAGAGATAAAGATAAAACACATTCTACAAAAATACACAAAAAGCAAAATGGGGAAAAAGGCAAAAACACAAAAAAAAAAACACCAAAAAAAAGAAGTGACTTCCATTTCGTCTTCTTGGTTATTATTTTCTTATTACTCAAAAATATTTTCCTTACTAAATAGAGAAAAAAGATAGTAAAATTGTCTCTCTTGTTTTTTTTTTATTTTCTCACATTGTCCAGATAGTCTTGAAGATCATCCCAATTCGTTCTTCTCATTATCTTGCCTGTGTTTTTCTTCAACAAAAAAGTCAATTCGTCCATATCCTTTATTTCTCTAATTTTCTCCACCCCTGTATGGATGGGACTGAATCTTGTTTCCATTCTCTAGCAAAAACAATTCTAGTGGTGGTCGTAATATAAGTAAAAAGTTTATCTTCTTTTTAAAAAAATAATCTTTATTGAGGTTTTCTTAAAATATGTATATAGGTAAAAGTAGTGAAAGAGAAGAGGGGAAGAAGAGAAAGAAAAAAGAGAGAAAGAGAAATAAAGAAATAAAATAGGGGGTTTCTCGACCTCCTGATGTCTTCTGTGAATCTTCTGTTCGATCTTGTTCTGAAAAAATAAAAAAGCAAACTCTTTATTTTCTTTCTATTCTCTTAATCTTTCCCTTCTTTTATTGTGTTTCCGTCTTCATTTCTCTTCTTCAATTTAAATCAATGTCTCTTTTTTCTTCTTCCTTAAGTATTCAGTGACATCTTTCCAGTCCGTTTCTTTTCTTCCAATTTCTTTATTTTTCAATAATAGAAAGGTAAGTTTTTCTAGGTTGCTGATATCTAGCATTTTTATTATCCAATCGTCTTCTTCCGGCATTTCTGTTTGTCTCTATTTTTAGCATAACACATCCTTGCGGCTGTTAATGCTAAAAATAATATTTTATCTTTGTCTTTTTCCAAATTCTTGTCATACATTCCTAGCAAGAACAACTCAGGTTTCATTGGTATTTTTATTTTTAACATATCTTGAATTTCTTTTTGTATCTTCTTCCAGTAATCTTTCGCTTTATCGCAGGCCCACCACATGTGGAAATAGGAGCCTTCTTTCTTCTTGCATTTCCAACAAGTCGAACTTGTGTTATCATATATTTTTCCTAGTTTTTTCGGGGTCAGATACCACCTTAATGAAAAAGTTTATCTTCTTGTTCCGTCAATTGTAAATCTAAGTCTGTAAATCCTAACAGATAATACTCCGGGGTTTTTTAAAATAAAGGTTTTTTAAAAAAATCTTTTGTGTTTCTTCGTGAATTTTCGTCCAGAACTTTACTGCTTCTTTACATTTTTTGTTTTGTGTTTTTTGTATACAGTGAATAGAACTACATTTTTGTTTCTACTTAAAGCAACAGACTCATGTGTATTTTTTGAGTTTTTGTCACACTGAGAGTAAAGGGGGCTGAGACATTCTGCGGGGTGCTAATGCTACTCTGACATCGCCAGACTACAAGTTAGGGGTGTACATCTTGGCAAAAACCTGTGCTGTTTTCAATCCTGTTTTTAGCTCCCCCACCCACCATTATGTTTGCTGGGAAAATCTCCAAATTGAGAGGGGGGTTCCATTTTCGTTCCAGTAAGATTCAATCTATTACTGCCAATGGGGAAATTTTAGATGCTCATTTATCCACCACTTTTTAGGCCTATCAGGAAGAAACTTGCCTTAGTTATAGGCTACATTTATGAGTGCAAGTCTGCCAAGTCTGCATTGCCCCATCTTCTCCTCGAAGAGGTCCTATCACCTCCTTGTTTTTCCTTTTTCTATTGACATAAGAAAAGAAGCCCTTTTTATTGTTTTTAATGTCCCTGGCAAGCCTGAGCTCGTTTTGTGCTTTAGCCTTGTGGTCCTTTTCCCTACAGGTGTTGGCTATTTGTTTGAATTCTTCTTTGGTGATTTCTCCCTTTTTCCACTTCTTGTGGAAACCACCAGACTCATTTTCATGTATTCAGCAGCCCAATCCCGCAAACCCGGTACAACAAGACGATATCGTGCACATCCCTACTACAAATACTAGAGTTCCATAGCATTGGGTCATGGCGGTTAAAGTGGTGTCAAACTGCATTCAAAGCTATAGATAGCTTTGTTGAGTCTCCACGAATTTAGCGAAGTTATAACAGTGCCGGTTATAACTACCAAGAGTAATCATATCCCAAGGGGGAAGCCAGGTATAGAAATAACACAACTATGTTGATATTGCAGTGCAGGATTGTTGGCTATGCCAATGTAATTGGCTTATACCACCATCTAGGGCTCACATAAAGTCATTGCATTTAACTGGGAGGGAAAACAAAAGAGGCAGAGTTAAGTATTTTTAACCCTGTAAATGCTAGGTTTTGGGTTTTTCAATGATAGATGTAAATCAGTCCAATCTACAAATATGACAACTAGGCTGAAAGGATGGCATTCCTTGTCCAAAAGGTTTAGGGCCCAAAGAATGTAGGAATAACTGCATTTGCATATATGTCAATGACGAGTATAAACAAAGTATGTGGTCATGAAATATCACTATGCAATAAAAATTGAAAAAAAAATGTTCTGTTCCTGCCTTGGAAGTGTTGTTTCCTGCTTAATTGTGTGGTCCTTACTCTGAAAGTAGTTGTTCTACTCAAGACACAGACTATGTTGCATTGGTTGAGATAGTCATTGAAAATCTAGAGCAAAGCATGCTGCAGGACATCCCTCCCGCAAAGACAAAGATTTTGAAGTTTTGAAGCAATGGATTCAAATTGCAGAAGAGGACACTCCACCTCAAGTTTAGGAAGACCATCCAGAGGGAAAGAGCTGTACTGCAATGGAATATGCTTCTAACTGTTCGTTCAGTTAAGAGGTGGCATTGTTTTGATTGTGTTGAGTCTCTTCCAACTCAAGTTGGGTCTCTTCCAACTTAAGTATTATTATTATTATTATTATTATTATTATTATTGAGACCCCAGTGGCGCAATGGGTTAAATCCTTGTGCTGGCAGGACTGGTTGACTGACAGGTTGGTAGTTTGAATCCAGGAAGCCTGGTGAGCTCCCATCTGTCAAGCTCTAGCTTATCAGACGGAGGCATGAGAGAAGCCTCCCACAGGTAAAACATCAAATATCTGGATGTCCCCTGGGCAACATTTTTGCAGACAGTCAATTCTCTCACACCAGAAGTGACTTACAGTTTTTCAAGTCACTTCTGACACAAAGTTATTGTTATTTTTATTGTTGTTGTTGTTATTGGAGTGGACTGGATGGCCCCTGGGGTCTTTTCCAATTCTTCCAAGATTATATTATTATTATTATTATTATTATTATTATTATTATTATTCTAACACAAAAACACAGTATGTCACAGCAAATGAAATATATATGCTGGATTACATATCACAAAATCACAAATCGAAAACTTCTCAAGCATCTAGTGTGATTTATTATTATTATTATTATTATTATTATTAGGAACGGGATGGCCCTTGGTGTCTTTTCTAGGAGTGGAGAAGAGGAAGCAAGAGGAAGATGGAGGAGGAGGAGAGAAGAACAAGGAGAGGAGGAGAGTGAAAGAGGAAGAGAAAACAAGAGAGGAAGAGGGGAAAGATGAAGGAGAAAAGAAGAAGAATGAGGAGAGGAGGAGAGCAAAAGAGGAAGAAGAAGAACAAAGAGAAGAGGAAAGGAGGAGAGGAAGAAGGAGAAGAATGAGGAGAGGAGGAGAGCAAAAGAGGAAGAAGAAGAAAAAAGAGAAGAAGAGGAAAGGAAAAGGAGAAGAGGAAGAAGGAGAAGAATGAGGAGAGGAGGAGAGCAAAAGAGGAAGTAGAGGAATTAGAACAAGGAAAGGAGAAGAAGGGGAAGAGAAAGCAAGAGTGGAAGAAGAAGAAAAGGGGAGAGGAGGAGGAGAGCAAAAAATGAAGAAATGGAAAAACAAGGAGGAGGAGAAGAGGAAGAGGAAGTAAGAGAGGAAGAATTTATATATTGCAAATGGTTATGCTGATGGTTTTATGTTAAGCCACTTTTGGGTCCCCTTTGGGGGAGATAAAGAGGGAAATAAATAAATATAAGGAGGAGGAAGAAAGATGGATGAGAAGGGAAGAGTAACGAGGAGAGCGAAAGAGGAAGAAGAGTAGGAGAGGAAGAAGAACAAGAACAAAGGAAGGTGGAGGAGAATAATCGAGTCTCAACCAATTCAACCTCATTTGTGCCACAAAAAGAATGACATTTCTGGAGTAGAACAATTCTTTTCAAAGTTAGGACCGCACAGTTAAACGGGACTGACAATTCCAAACCAGGAACAGAACAAAGCATGAGTTCCAGGGCAACAAACTTACCATTGACACCACCCATATAATTAAAAACGCTAAAAACTTCAGATTCCAGGGTCCACAGACGCCATGTGGGACTTTGACGTTGCGGAGATAGTACCCCACAACAAATGCCAGGTGGAGGAGAGCGAAGAGGACCACAAGCTCTGCGACTGCAGACAAGAGAGTCCACAGAACATCCATCCCATTTGCAGAGCGGGAGCCCGATGTGAGCGAGGAACTCTTCCAGAAAAACCTGGGAGTGTTTAGCAACGTGCTCGTTCCTGCCCCGGCCCCTTTATTTTAGCTTCGGGACAATTAGGTAAGAGAAGAGTTTATCAAAACGAGTTTTTCTTCTCTTTCTTCCTTTGCCCGACCGGCAATTAGAAAGCTGTCTCCCATGCATTCATGAATGAGGATCTTTAGAACTTGAAAAGCAGACGACGGCGGTAGGACAACATTTAAATACTTTCATGAATCAGAATGGGGATACCTATCCATAAATTATTTTTGGGATCCCAAGCAAACTCTGAAGCATCCTCCAACTTTTACTAAGTCAAGGCTAACCCACAATTCTTCCCAGAAGTGAAGAAATGTCATGGGGAGAGCAAGGAGCCACCTCGAGGTGAATCGGGGTGTCAATATACTTGCAGATGATCACCGTTTTGTCCTATAAGACCCTGCTTGAACTTACAAATCGGCTCGAGTTTTCACACCTGACAGAAGGCTTTTTCTCAGTCCGACCACCACCATCCCAGGCATATTTGGGATATTCATTGGTATCTTCCATCACCAGCATCATCAGCATCATTTTACTGACACGATTATTATTATTATTATTATTATTATTATTATTATTATTATTAATTTATTTTACTGACACAAAACACAGTATGCTCGAGTTTTCATACCTGACGGAAGGCTTTTTCTCAGTCCCACCACCACCATCCCAGGCATATTTGGGATAGTCATTGGCATCTTCCATCATCAACATCAACAACATCATCATCATCATTTTACTGACATTATTATTATTTATTTATTTATTTATTTTACTGACACAAAATCACAGTATGTCACAGCAAACGGATCTATATCACAATCACAAATCGAACACTTCCCAAGCATCTAGGACTGTGTGATGTATTTTCATATTATTATTATTATTATTATTATTATTATTATTATTATTATTATTAGAAACACAAGATGAGTCCATAGCAAACAAGATCACTCTGCTGGTTTTATATTTATTGGTTGTAAGCCACCCTGAAGCCTTTTGGGGAGAGAGCGGGATATAAATAATAATAATATTATTATTATTATTATTATTATTATTATTATTTATTTTACTGACACAAAAGCACAGTATGTCACAGCAAACGGATCTATATGCTAGATTTCGTATCAAAAAATCACAAGTCGAACACTTCCCAAGCATCTAGGACTGTGTGATGTATTTTCAAATTATTATTATTATTATTATTATTTGAAACACAAGATGAGTCCATAGCAAACAAGATCACTCTGCTGGTTTTATATTTATTGGTTGTAAGCCACCCTGAAGCCTTTTGGGGAGAGAGCGGGATATAAATAATAATAATAATAATAATAATAATTGTTGTTGTTATTATTATTATTATTATTATTATTATAAACACAACAAGATGGGTCCACAGCAAACAAGATCACTCTGCTGGTTTTATATTTATTGGTTCTAAACCACCCTGAGGCCTTTTGAAAAGAGAGCGAGATATAAATTATTATTATTATTATTATTATTATTATTATTATTATTATTGACACAAAAGCATAGTATGTCACCATTACTTTTCATCATGGCCTTGGAAACCCTCCTTAAGACAATTAAAGAAGATAATAACATCAAAGGAATGAAGATTGCAAAGCTGGAATACAAAATAAGAGCGTATGCCGATGACATCATCTGTACTATCGAAGATCCCACTAACAACATTCAGAATTGGATAGACACGCTAGAGGAATACGGTAAGGTATCAGGTTTTAGAATTAATAAAAGCAAGACGATGATACTAACCAAGAATATGGACCCGAGTAAGCAGAAAATACTGGAAGAACTAACGGGGTTCACGATTAAGAAGAAAATAAAATACCTAGGGATCTGGCTTACGGCCAAAAACGCTCAACTATTTAAAAACAACTATGAAATGACCTGGAAGAAGGTGAAATCGGACTTAGCAAGTTGGAAATTCCTGAATCTCTCCCTCCTCGGAAGAATCGGTCTGATCAAAATGAGTATCCTACCAAGACTCCTTTATCTTTTCCAAAACCTCCCCATCATAAGGAACAACAGAGTATTCCAACAATGGAATAAGGATCTAGAGAAATTTATCTGGAATGGGAAGAAGCCCAGAATGAAACATCAAATCATGATCGACAGGACAGAAAGGGGTGGCTTTGGACTCCCAAGCCTAAAAATTTATGCCGAGGCCTGTGCCCTATCCTGGGTGAAGGAATGGGCCACGCTCAGGAATGAAAAAATCTTAACATTAGAGGGATTTAATTTAAGAGTAGGCTGGCACACGTACCTTTGGTACGATAGATCCAAATTGGAGGGAAGTTTCAACAATCATTTTGTCAGATCTACCCTACTCAAAACCTGGATTAAATATAGAAGACATTTTTACTCCAAAACCCCTCTTTGGCTCTCTCCGACAGAGGCAATACATAGACGCCTGCTAGGATGGCAACAATGGCCAATTTACAAAAATATACTGGTGAAAAATAAAGAAAACAACCTATCGACTTTGAAAACACAAGAAGAACTGACCCGGATATATAAAAAATTAACGTGGCTACAATACTTCCAGCTCCGGGAATCATTAAAGCAGGATGGTAGGGTGGGGTTCGAAGAAAAAGAAACCTCCTGGGATATAGTACTAAAAACGGAAAAGAAAACCATCACTAAGCTCTACAATCAACTGTTAACCTGGGAGACAGAGACGGAGAAAATCAAAAACTGCATGATCCGTTGGGCCCAGAACATTGGGCGACCAATAAAAATACAAGAATGGCAGACCCTATGGCGGAAAAAACTAAAATACACATACTCTACAGCATTAAAGGAAAATTGGCTGAAGACATTTCACAGATGGTACCTAACACCGTACAAGTTGAGCCAGATGTATAAAAATCTTAAAAACTCTTGTTGGAAATGCAAAGAACACCCAGGCACTTATTTCCATATGTGGTGGACTTGCGCAGTGGTGAAAAAGTTCTGGCAAGAGGTACAAGAACAAGCCCAAATAATATTCGGGATAAAATTTCCTAGAAAACCGGAGTATTTTTTATTAGGGTTGACTGATGAGGACTTTAAACTTAGCAGCAATGAGGACATCTTATGGATGTATATATCAACAGCAGCACGTATCACCTTAGCAAGACACTGGAAGGAAGATAGTGTACCGGAAATCACAGAATGGCTTGATAAAATGGCGGAAATACGAGACATGGATAAACTGACTTACTTGATGAGACGTAGCTCTGGAAGGCCTATCAGACGGATTGGTCTAGCTTCGATGAATATGAAAAAATGAAATATGAATCACATAAAGACTAAGATTGAAATAGAAGAGACACAGACAGTCCGACGTTTTAATAGAGTAAGGCGCAGAGGAATTAAGGGGATCCATAAGGAATCCCCAGAGAATAGTTGAGGATTCTTTGTCTGGAAACCAAATGGAAGTCACTAGGCCTGGGTAACAACGGAAAAATTTGTTTCTAAAATCGATTTGTATTTGGGGTTTTTTTTGTTTCGATATTTAAAATAATTACAAAATTTTCCTTTTAAAAAGTTCGATATTTACGAAATTTCGTAAATGTGAAAAAAATTACAAAACATTAACGAATCGATTTCCGAAACAATAACGAATCGATTCGTTAATGGCGGACGCGACCGCGAAATACGCTAAAAAACCTCCAAAACCTTCTGAAGCTTCCCTCTCCCTCTGTTGTTGACTGTTGGTGTGATATTATAATTTTTTTTCACTAATTAAGCCATAAAACTGGCCCAGACATGCGGAAATAATAACGAAACGACCTCAAAACAATAACGAAACGAATACAATATCGAAATACGAAGCATTTACAAAACGTTTTTGAAAATTCGTTTTTTTAATAATTGCTCCAGAATGGTTCGTTATCGTTTTGTAATTGAAAAAATTAACGAATTATTAACGAATTACGAATTAACGAAACGAAACCGCCCAGCCCTAGAAGTCACTACCGCCCATCTCCACCTATGTAAGGCTGGACCTGGGAACAAGGTTTTGTCTGTTTATGTTTCTATATTATTATTGTGTATTGTGTATTTTGTATACATCACTAACCCTTCCCCAACTAGGCCCCTCCCTTTATGCCTTTCCTCCCTCTTCTCCTCCCTCCCCGATTTCTTCCCCCCCCCATTTCCCCCCTTTCTCTTTCTCCCCCTTCTTCGTCCTACCTCCCACATGTGTTGTAGCTTGTTCGTATTTTGTATATGTATTTAAAATCAATAAAAATTTAAATAAAAAAAGCATAGTATGTCTCAGCAAACAAGATCTATATGCTGGATTTCGTATCAAAAAATCACAAGTTGAACATTTCCCAAGCGTCTAGGACTGTGTAATATATTTTCGAATTGTTATTATTATTATTATTATTATTATTATTATTATTATTATTAGAAACAGAAGATGAGTCCATAGCAAACAAGATCACTCTGCTGGTTTTATATTTATTGGTTGTAAGCCACCCTGAAGCCTTTTGGGGAGAGAGCGGGATATAAATAATAATAATAATAATAATAATATTATTATTATTATTATTATTATTATTATTATTAGAAACACAAGATGAGTCCATAGCAAACAAGATCACTCTGCTGGTTTTATATTTATTGGTTGTAAGCCACCCTGAGGCCTTTTGGAGAGAGAGCGGGATATAAATAATAATAATTATAATAATTATTATTATTATTATTATAAACACAACAAGATGGGTCCACAGCAAACAAGCTCACTCTGCTGGTTTTATATTTATTGGTTGTAAGTCACCCTGAGGCCTTTTGAAAAGAGAGTGGGATATAAATAATTATAATTATAATTATAATTATAATTATAAGTATAATTATAATTATTATTATTATTATTATTATTAACACAACAAGATGGGTCCACAGCAAACAAGCTCACTCTGCTGGTTTTATATTTATTGGTTGTAAGTCACCCTGAGGCCTTTTGAAAAGAGAGCGGGATATAAATAATAATAATTATTATTATTATTATTATTATTATTATTATTTATTTATTTATTTTACTGACACAAAATCACAGTATGTCACAGCAAACGGATCTATATGCTGGATTTCGTATCAAAAAATCACAAGTCGAACACTTCCCAAGCATCTAGGACTGTGTGATGTATTTTCAAATTATTATTATTATTATTATTATTATTATTATTATTATTATTATTATTATTAGAAACACAAGATGAGTCCATAGCAAACAAGATCACTCTGCTGGTTTTATATTTATTGGTTGTAAGCCACCCTGAGGCCTTTTGGAGAGAGAGCGGGATATAAATTATTATTATTATTATTATTATTATTATTATTATTATTATTATTATTAAATTCAACAAGATGGGTCCACAGCAAACAAGATCACTCTGCTAGCTGTTGTATTGGATCACATATCGGACACTTCCCAAGTGTCTTGGACTGTGTGATGTATTGGTGAATAATGAGTGCAGATCCCAGTAAGGTGGCCTTCTGCAGCTGACAGATGGTAATTTTGTCAGCACCGATTGTGTTTAAGTACAGGCCAAGGTCTTGAGGCACTGCACCCAGTGTGCCGATCACCACTGGGACCACCTTGACTGGCTTGTGCCAGAGTCTTTGCAGTTCGATCTTTAAATTCTCATGTGTCAGCTTTTCCAGTTGTTTCTCTTCAATCCTGTTGTTGCCTGGGATTGCAACATCAATGATCCATACTTTGTTTTTTAGCACAACCGTGAAGTCAGGAGTCTTGTACTCCAAAACTCTATTTGAATTCAGAAGTCCTAGAGTAGTTTGACGTGTTTTATTTTCTGTAACTTTTTCCGGCTTGTGATCCCAACCAGTTCTTTGCTGCAGGCAGATGGTATTTGTGGCACAGGTTCCAATGGATCATCTGAGCAACGGTGTTGTGCCTCTGCTTGTAGTCCATCTGTGTGATCTTCTTGCAGCAGCTGAGGATGTGATCCATCGTTTCGAAATAACTTCTAATTGTGCCAAAAAGAGACATGCACAAGAAGGGGAAAAAGGGAGAAATCACCAAAGAAGAATTCAAACAAATAGCCAACACCTGTAGGGAAAAGGTCCGCAAGGCTAAAGCACAAAACGAGCTCAGGCTTGCCAGGGACATTAAAAACAATAAAAAGGGCTTCTTTTCTTATGTCAGTAGAAAAAGGAAAAACAAGGAGGCGATAGGACCTCTTCGAGGAGAAGATGGGGCAATGCTGACAGGGGATAGGGAAAAGGCAGAACTACTTAATGCCTTCTTTGCCTCGGTCTTCTCACAAAAAGAAAGTCATCTTCAACCTCAGCAAGATGGAGTGGATGAGGGATTAGAGGACATCCAACCCCAAATTGGGAAACAAGTCGTCCAGGAATACCTGGCCGCTCTAAATGAGTTCAAGTCCCCTTTCAGGGCCAGATCAACTACACCCAAGAGTACTGAAGGAACTAGCGGAAGTCATTTCGGAACCATTGGCAATCATCTCTGAGAGTTCTTGGAGAATGGGAGAAGTTCCAGCAGACTGGAGGAGGGCCAATGTGGTCCCAATCTTCAAGAAGGGAAAAAAGGATGACCCAAACAACTACCGTCCGGTCAGCCTCACGTCGATACTAGGCCAGTGGGGTTTATATTCTACAGATATATAAACCTCACTTGCCTAGTTTCCAACAGACCTCACAACCTCTAAGGATGCCTGCCATAGATGTGGGTGAAACGTCAGGAGAGAATGCTTCTGGAACATGGCCAGAAAGCTCACAGCTACCCACTGATTCTCGCTTATTAGAAACTTTGCAATTTTTAGGAGATCCCTTCTTTGCTTTGCTTTCAAAATTGTGCTTTTTCTTCTTCTTTTTCGCAATTTCGCAGTTCACATTTTTTTAACCTGTGTGACAAATTTGAAAACAGATAATGTTGGGACACAGGGCTAGAAACAATGTGTGATGAAAACATGTGAAACAATGCAATTTGCTTTCTAGTGCAACAGAATATAACACAACAGTAATGTGATGCTTCCTACGTAAATTTATATTCCACTTATTTGCATAAAAGGGTGGAAGCGTCCCATTGCATCATCAATGGGTAGTAAGGTGGAATCAATAATGGGCGGTAATACCTTCCGAACTAATAATTAACTTAAAGCATTCATGTATTAATATTAATCATTGTATTAATATAACTAGCTGTACCCGCCACGCGTTGCTGTGGCCAACCTTCCCCCTATCTCCCCTTCTTTCCCTCCTTCCTTCACTCCCTGTTTCCTTCCTTCCTTCCTTCCTTCCTTCCTTCCTTCCTTCCTTCCTTCCCGTCTTTCCTTCTCTCCTTCCTTCCTTCTCTATCTCTTTCCTTCCTTCTCCCTTTTTCTTTCTCTTCTGCTGTCTCTCTTTTCTTCCTTCTCTCTTTCCTTCTTTCCTTCCCTCCTTCTTCTCTCATATTCCCCCCTTCCTTCGCTCCCTCTTTCCTTCCTTCTTCCTTTTTCTCTTCTGCAGTCTCTCTTTTCTTCCTTCTCTTCATCTTTCCTTCCCTCCCTCTTTCTCTACATCTTCCCCCCTTCCTTCGCTCCTTCTTTCCTTCCTTCTTTCCCTTTTTTCTTTCCTTCTCTCCTTCCTTCTCTAACTTTCCTTCCTCCCCCCTTTTTCTTTCCCTTCCTCTTTCTCTCCTTTCTTCCTTGACAGATTAGAAGGGGGCGTGGCTTGGAGGTAACGTGAGGAGGGTAAGAGGGGGGAGGGGGGGGGGGGATGGGTTTAGAAGGGGGCGTGGGTTGGAGAGAGTCTAGCCAAATAAAAAAAAAAAAAAAACTGGCGCTGCACTGCGTGTGTGGCCGTGTCGGGGGAGTGAGGGAGCGCGTGCGCGTTGTGTGTGCTGCGTGGGGGTTCGGGAGCATGCGGCGCGCGTGCTGCGTGTGCGTGCCACGCCCACACCGGGGGGGTGAGGGGGGAACACAGCACTTGTGTGTGTGGTGTGGCCTGCATGTGGGGGTGAGGGGGCGGCCGCAACGCGCGCGTGCGTGTGTGTGCCGCACCGGGGGGTGAGGGGGCATGCGCGCGCGCGTGTTGCGCCAGTGGGGTGAGGGGGTGCGCGCGGCCGGCTTTGGTGTGTGCAGATGCTCAGGGGATGTGGAGGGGGCTGTCGGTGCGCGTTGTGTTGCGTGCTGCGGCGGGTGTGGGGGTGAGGGGGGCGTTGGCGCGTGCGTGGGTGATACTGTGTGTGCCGCGCGGGTGATGAGGGGTGCGAACGCGCCGTGTGTGTGTGCCTGCGCGGTTGGGACAGTGAGGGCGCTTCTGATGCGCGGTGCTTGGGTGAGCCCGCGGGGGGTGAGGGGGCGTGTGCGGCTGCGTGTGTTGTGGGTTGGTGGCGGGCCATGTCGGGTGTGGGTGAGTGGTGGCGGCGCGTCTGACGCGGTGTGATGCCTCGTCTATGGGTGAGGGGCGCGTGGCGCAAAATTGCCTAATGGCGTGTGGTGTGGGCCGCTGGTTGGGGGTGAAGGGGACATCCGCGCAGCGCGATCAATTAGGGTATTGACGCGGTAGCGCGCAGTACGGTGAGGGGGTGCCACGCAACGCTTTGTGTGTGTGACCGTGCCCGGGTGGAGTGTCAAGGGCAGCGCTTTGGCCTGTTGCGTGTGTGTGTGGCCCTTGGCGGGGTATGAAGGGGCGCGCGCGGGTGCGTTTGTGAGCCGCGAGGGGGGTGAGGGGGTGCTGCGCGCGTGTGCGTGCCATGCCGGGGGGGTGAGGGGGCACGCGCGCGTGTGTGTGCCGCGCAGGGGGTGAGGGGGCGTGCGTGCGCGTGTGTGTGTGTGCCGCGGGGGGGGAGGGGGCGTGCGCGCGCGCGTGTGCGTGTGCCGGGGGGGTGGGGGTGCGCGCGCGTGTGTGCCGCGCCGGGTGGGAGAGGGGGCACGCGTGTGTGTGTGTGTGCCATGCCGGGGGGTGAGGGGGCGCGCGCGCGCCTGTGTGTGCCGCGCCGGGGGTGAGGGAACGTGCGTGTGTGTGTGTGTGCCGCGCAGGGGGGTGAGGGGGCGCGCGCGTGTGTGTGTGCTGCACCTGGGGGTGAGGGAACGCGAGCATGTGTGTGCGTGCCGCGCAGGGGGGTGAGGGGGCGCGCGCGTGTGGGTGTGTGTGTGTGCCGCGCCGGGGGGGAGGGTGAGGGGCCATGTGTGCGCGCGCCGGGGAGTTTGCGCCAGTGCGCATGCTCAGTTGTTTTGCCGTTTTTGTGGTTGTTGTTGTGTGGTTTTGATTTCTGAGTGGATTAGTTTGTACCTAGTGGGTTGTCCTTGGGGCATGGCAATTTTGGTAGAGTTTTGTGGAGGTGTTTTAGAGTTTTGCTTCCTCGTTGGACGCCAGTAGGAAATTTATATATATAGATAATAATTCTGCACTAATTCTGTAATCTGCCTTTTTGTCTCATTGCGTATTGGTATGGAACTTGCCATGGCTTTCTGAGTTTTGAAAGTACATGACAACTAATATATTTTATAACTAGCCATCCCCTGCCATACGTTGCTGTGGCCCAGTCTGCTGATCTGGAAAATAAAGTAATGAGAAACTGTTGGTTTCTTATATATGTAATTTATTTATGCTTGCAGGTAAACAGTATTTCTTGCTGTTTCTTTGTCAGCGTTGCTGTGGCCCATTGTGGAGAAATGGGAAAGAAAGAAAAGAGGAAGAGCTGGTTTCTAAGCTATCAATACACAACGGAAGTGGCAAAGTGTCAACCTAAGATAGGCCCGTTTCAGTCTCCTCGAGGCCAAAGGGTTATATGGATGTGTGGAAGGGCCCTGGGTTACCTGAGTCCACACTGCCATATAATCCAGTTCAAAGATATTATATAGGTATTATTATTATTGTTGTTATTATTACAGATGTATAGATATTATTATAGGCATGTAGATATTATTATAGACACAGATTATATTATTAAAGGCATATAGGTATTATTATCATTATAGATGTATAGATATTATTGACATACAGGTATTATTATTACAGATGTATGGATATTATTGTCATCGAGGGCATCCCAGGCCCCTGCCTTCAAGCTGGTGTGACCAGCAGCAGGGAGTTCCCCAGTTCCTGGACACTAAAATTGGGCCAAACTGATGAAATGTGCCCCAACAGCAAGCTCAACCAGGGACTCAACACAGCCATGTGCTCTCTCCTTTCACTCCCTTGCTAGTCCCAACAATGTAACTAATCCCTAAATAAAGGTTAATGAAATTGCAACTTTTTAACTCTCCAGCTTGATACTTTGTGTCTCTTTCTTGCCTGAAACTATCCTAATGCATGAAACTAACCTTTTCCAGGCCGCGGGAGACTGCAGGCCTGCCCGGAATGCCTTCTTGGCGTTCCGGGGAGGCCGAATCTGCGCTCCTCCAAACCGCGGATACGGAAACCCCCAGGGGCCCCCATATCCGTGAGATGGCAGATCGCCTCCATTTTGGTGGCATATTTTTCTTAGCTTAATTCTAACACTATCTGCTATCTCGCTTTTTGCATTTCGGGTTTCAACGCCCAGGGAATAATCTTTTAAGTTTTAAGAATATAATTTTCAAGAAAGAGTTGATTGTCAAAAGACCGACCTTGCTGCTGCTGCGCTGCTGCGTTTTGCCATTCCATCGCCTCTGCCAAGCCCCTGACCTGGAGACTCGGTGTGGCTACCCCATGAGGCTTTCAGGGAAGAGCCTGGCTTTGGGGTCCCAGTCATTGGAGGGAGTTATAGTTTCCCAAGGACCAGGGACCAGCTCGATCTTGGCGCTGCAGGAATTGGCTCCTTGGCTCAATGGAAATCACCAGGCTCCTTTTATGACTGTTGAACTTTCTACACATCATTTTTGGCTCTAATGAACTCATTTTCACCTATGAATTTCCCCAGTATGAACTATGGACACATGCTTTATTAAAATTATTATTTTCATCAATTTCTCTGGTGGGTGGGGGGAGGGAGGGGAGGCTTGATATGAATTTCTTGTGATTCCTATATTTCCCCATGTATTCTTCCCTCATATTTTCTAACCGGACTCTGAACTCCTTGCTCCTTTCCCCCTCCCCTTGGGGGAAGTCAAGCAAGAAACTGCCCGCTATGCGGAAAGGACAATTAGCACTCACAAAGAACTTTGCCATGATACTCGTGTATTGAAAGATAAGACTGAAAGCCTTTTGTTGGGTCTCAGAGTCGGCCCGCCCGATGAAAGGATTTCGCTTGGCATCCTTGATCACATCACACTGGGGGGCAAAGGACCCTAGAAAAGTCTTTTCCCCTCCGAAACCATTTTCATTCAAGATTCTACATAGCAAACATCCACCCCGGTCTCTTCATATCTGATGGCGACAGGAAAGTCCGGTTAAAGCAATCAACAGACCCATCAAAAGACAATAGACTGGGCATCCTTTGCAGACCAGATTTCTCGGACTCAGGACCCCAAGGCATGAAATCCATTAATCCACTCATGAAGCCATTGTTTCTTCTTCTTCCTGCCTCCCTTCTCCTGATTCGCCAAAGAGCTGAGGCGGTAGGAGCTCTCCAACTGGTTCCTGCACAGCGGAGGAGCTCTGTGATTGGCTCTGGTGCAGGGCGGGCGACCGAGCCTCCTCCCAGCTGTTATCGTGTCAGCCAATCCCCTGCGAGCCAGTTGGAGGGCAGAGGGTGGAAATTTTGAAACTTCTAAGCCTGTTTTTCCTATAAAAATGTCTCTGATCCCTGTAACCACATGCTTTGTAGGCGAATGATTGCGACATTGCATCCTTTTCAGTTGAATTGCTAATAAAACACCTCGGTGCCGCTTCTTCAACTTTGGTGAGATTTATTTTGAATTTTTAAGGAAAAAAAGTTGCTGAAATCAGGCTTCTCTTAGCTCGCCAAAGTAGCGATCCCTCTTTGGTGGGGTCTCAGGGTCCCTCCTCCTGGGGAAGACCCTCCTAATGTTCCTATCGACTTCATTATTATTACAGACCTATAGATATTATAGGCTTCTAGTTGTTGTTGTTGTTGTTATTATTATTATTATTGATATGATATAGCTGTTATTATTACAGAGGTGGAGCCCCTAGTGATGACCTCCCTCTGTCAGTTCCAGCTCCCCAAGCGGGGACATGAGAGAAGCCTCCCACAAGGATGATAAAACACCAAAACATCTGGGCAACGTCCCCTGGGCAATGTCCTTGCAGACGGGAATTCTCTCACACCAGAAGTGACTTGCAGTTTCTCAAGTCACTCCTGACATGATTTTTTTT
>NW_026844811.1:11427152-11464228 GCF_025583915.1 Anolis sagrei ordinatus
TTCCGACTACCCGAGCGAAGCCCAGAAAGGAAGCTGCGCCTCCTCTCTACAGTTACACATAAGGCGCACGGCCACGCGCGAGCCCAAGACCAACATAAGGTCATAGCAGGAACAGCTAGCGGAGGACTACGGAGAAGCCACGATATGAGCAAAGGGAGACAATCTCTGCCCTAGTCTCAGAAGCGAAGCATAGGCTAAACCGGAAAAGAAGGGCAGCTCTGGTTTTCACCCCCCCGCTTGTGTGACTCTGTGGTGCCAGCTCCCCGTCACCTTTTTTTTTTCATGCTTAAACCATGTGTCCGCCTACCCTACTGTGATTTGAAAGGACCCCAGGTACATACAGAGGACGCCTCAAGATTCCTTCCCATAACTCAATATGGGAGTTGAAGTGTGTAGCTGGAGCCATCTGAAGTTAGAAACTACTGCCCAATCTCCTTATTGAACTTAGATTATAAAATCTTCACACATATTTTGGCAGAAAGACTAAAAACACTCCTCAAAATTGGATTAAAGAAAACGAACTGGTTTCCTTCCCAATAGAAGTATTAAAGACAATGTACGGACGATTATAGACCTCCTCGAATACTATGAAGTCAACAATCAGAGAGAACTGGCACTCATATTTATAGATGCCGAGAAGGCTTTCGATAGTATTAATTGGAATTACCTGTTATTCCTTCTAAAAGAAATAGATGCCGGCTATTACTTCATAAATGCTGTAGAATCAATATACACACCCCAAGAGGCAAAAATAATGGTAAATGGATATATAGATAAGAAAATTAGCACTGAGAAGTTGATGAAAGCAAATCATAAGAGGAAGATAATAAAAACAGATTGGTCCCCGGTAAAGAACTATTTAATTCAAAATATATATATAAATGGATAATAAACATACAATGACAATTTAAAATATTACAATATTACAACATCTGTGCTCTGTTTCACTGGAAATAGAACAAAAGAATTTTTTTAAGGTTTTAAAAAGTACAGTGTTCTCTACTTCACGGTTCACTTATTGCAGACTCGCTGTTTGGTGGGTTTTTTGCTCTCCCCTCGGGGAGTCATGGGGGAGAGGGGAGGAGGAAGAGGAGGAGGAAGAGGAGGGGAAGGGGAGCCAGGCACTGGCAAATGGTAGGGCTGGAGGATGCCAAAGCACCAGGAGGCGTTGAGGCCTTGCTCCCTTCGCAGCGAGGAGAAGTTCCACAATGGTGGCTGCCTCTTCTTCCTCCTGGAGGAAGCCTCCACCTCTCTTCCTCCTCTGAAGGAGAAGAAGAAGAGGCTGGGAGCCTGTCCTCCCCGGCGAAGGCCCTTCCTTGTCGGTACAGAGTACCTCCGAGCATTTGCAGCAAGTGACGACAGCGCAGCAGCAGCAACTCTCTCCTCCTCCACCTCTGTCTCCTCCTCTTCCTTGGAGGCCTCTTGGATACTGTGGACACCACTGCCAGCCTGGACTGAAGCCTCAGTCCTGAGCATGAAGACCAGGCCTCAGCCAAGGGTGGCAGTGGCATCAACGGTGCCCAAGGGGCCTCTGAGGAAGAGCTGAGGAGTAGCGGAGGTGGCGAGGAGGAGGAGGCCACTGCCGAAGAGGGCTGCTCTGGAACCCAGCCTGGAGACAAGCCCAAGGGTAAGGCCCAGCGCCTGGCTCCCCTTCTCCTCCTCTTCGTCCTCCTCTTCCTTGGAGGTCCCTTGGGTGCTATTGATGCCACTGCCAGGCTGGGCTGAGTCCTGATCTTCTGCGCTCAGACTCCTGCTCCTCCTGCTACCGTTGCTGAATCCTCCTCATTGGCCAGCAGTGAGTGAATGAGAGAGGGGGGGAGGGGGAGAGAGAGGAGTGGAGGAGCTTCCCTACATCACAAATTTTCACTTATCGCGGGTGGTCCTGGAACGTAACACCTGCAATAAGTGAGGGAACACTGTAGTGCAAAGATTCACCCAACATGACCCGCACACATCTCACTGATGGCCATTGCAAAAGAGGAAGGCTTCTAACCTGACATCGACCTGGACAACTGCATGCCTACAAACTGTTGATGTAGCTCACTACTCTATCTAATCCTCTTTGGCAGAAGGCGAAATTGAGGAACAAGCGATTGTAAAGGAGGAAGACTCCATGGAACCCATCTTTGAGGTGGCACCACGAGACCTTGATCCCGTTGTCCTCCAACCGTTTCTTGTACAAGAGGCCATCATCTCTCAGGACGTCATATTCACAGGTTAAGATGAAGGTGTCCGGAAGCTGCCGAATGATGGCATCTTCGGCTATAAGCGGGGAAATATGGGTCTCTGTGATCATTTTCATTAAGGTGTGGATATTGTCCAGGGGACAAGTGGAGATCTGTAACTCCTGGTAGAACCCTCTCGCTTTCAGTTCTTTGGGGATGTCATCCGCATTGAGCCACTTCTGGTAGATGACTCTCTTCTCTTCGGGGATGTGGGTTTCCGACACGGCGATCTCCGTTGACGATGTGTTTCTGCTGATGTAGAGGAACATCAAATGCAGGAAATCGTTCTGGGAAAGAAAAGGGACCAGCCGGTTTTCTTGGTATGAAAGAAAGTTGAAATCCAGGGCCTGGAGGAATGGGCTCACCAGGATCTGAGCCCGCAGTTTTGGAAGGTCCTTCCTCTTCGCTAGCTCTTGGGCCAGGAACGCGGCCATCATTCCTCCAATGGAATCGCCACTCAGGACAATGCGAGCGGGGTTGACCCCAAAGCCTTCAATGTTCTTCATGAAATACTCGGCGGCTGCGATGCAGTCATTCAACTGGACAGGATAGTGGTGCTCTGGAGCAAGGCGGTACCTGTGAAGCCAAGGCCAACCATCATTACATTACATTCCACGTAAAAAAAAATCACCTGTATGAACATAACTTCAGACTGGAGGGCTGCCACCAAAAGTTTGAAGTCTGTGTTTTACCACTGGGACTATATTTTATGATTTACTAGCTGTTTCCACCACGCGTTGCTGTGGCCAACCTTCCCTCCCTCTTTCTTTTTTTTTTTTCTTTCTCTCCTKCCTTCCCTCCCTCTTTCCTTCCTACTTCCCTTTTTTCTCTTTCTTTCTCTTCTTCCTTCTTTCCTTCCTTCCTTCCTTCTCTTCCTCTTCCCTTCCTTCCCCCCCCCCAACTTTTTTACACTGCTTAGCCGGTATTGCACCACCTGACATCCGTCAGGAAGTAGCAACCAATAGTGAAAGGACCAAGGCAGTGACATCTCTGGTCCATCCCCAACAAACTAATGAAATTTTCCAAACTTCGTTTTAGATACAACATTGACCTCTTATGAATTTTTCAAACACTTTACAATCAAAACGGAGGCTGCCTGAATTTTATAAATACAAACTTGGCAGATTTTTGGCATTTTGCAAACCTCTATCACTTACCCAATAGACACGACCACCGAATCACTTTTCCGGGCCATGTAAGAGCACACGCTTTCATAGGCATCTGGAAAATAAATTGGTATTAGTATTAATATTAGTATTAGTATTTGTTGTGTTGGAGTTGGAGTTGGCCAACAAAGACTGGAGCTGGCTATTGGGAGCACACAATGCCCATAGGCCTGGGTTTGAGTTGGAGTTGGCCAACAAACACTTACAAGGCCTGTGTTTGAGTTGGAGTTGGCCTACAAAAACTTTCAAGGCTCGTGCTTGAGTTGGAGTTGGCCAACAAAGACCTATACAGCCAGTGTTTGAGTTTGAATTGGCCTATAAAAACTTACAAGGCTCATGTTTGAGTTGGAGTTGGCCACCAAAGACTTACAAGGCCTGTTTTTGAGTTTGAGTTGGCTTACAAAAACTTACAAGGCTCATATTTGAGTTGGAGTTGGCCAACAAAGACTTCTGCAGCCAGTGATTGAGTTTGAGTTGGCTTACAAAAACTTACAAGGCTCATGTTTGAGTTGGAGTTGGCCACCAAAGACTTACAAGGCCTGTTTTTGAGTTTGAGTTGGCTTACAAAAACTTACAAGGCTCATATTTGAGTTGGAGTTGGCCAACAAAGACTTCTGCAGCCAGTGATTGAGTTTGAATTGGCCTACAAAGATCAGAGCTGGCTATAGGGAGCACACAATGCCCCTAGGCTTGGGTTTACGTTGGAGTTGACCAACAAAGACTTCTACAGCCAGTGTTTGAGTTTGAGTTGGCCTACACAGACTGGAGCTGGCTATAGGGAGCACACAATGCCCCTAGGCTTGAGTTGCAGTTGGCCAACAAAGACTTCTACAGCAAGTGTTTGAGTTTGAGTTGGCCTACACAGACTGGAGCTGGCTATAGGGAGCACACAATGCCCCTAGGGTGGGGTTTGAGTTGGAGTTGGCCAACAAAGATTTCTACAGCCAGTGATTGAGTTTGAGTTGGCCTACAAAGCCCAGAGATGGCTATAGGGAGCACACAATGCCCTTAGATTTGGATTTAAGTTGGAGTTGACCAACAAAGACTTCCACAGCCAGTGTTTGAGTTTGAGTTGGCCTACACAGACTGGAGCTGGCTATAGGGAGCACACAATGCCTGTATTTGTTGTTTATTCATTCAGTTGCTTCTGATTCTTTGTGACTTCAAGGACCAGCCCACGCCAGAGCTTCCTGTTGGCTGTGGCCACCCCCAGCTCCTTCAAAGTCAATCCAGTCACTTCAAGGATACCATTCACCCACCTTGCCCTTGGTCTGCTCCTCTTCCTTTTTCCTTCCATTTTCACCAACATCGTCTTCTCTAAGCTATTCTGTCTTCTCGTGTCGTGGCCAAAGTACATTATCTTTGCCTCTAATATCCTTCCGTCCAGGGAGCAGTTGGGCTTTCTTTTCTGGAGTATGGACGGGTTGGATCTTCTTGCGGTCCAAGGCACTCTCAGCATTTTCCTCCAGCACCACAGTTCAAAAACATCTATTTTCCTTCACTCAGCCTTCCTTATGGTCCAGCTCTCATATCCATAGGTTACTACAGGGAATACCATTGCTTTAACTATGTGGATCTTTGTTCCCAGTATGATGCCTCCCCTCTTCACTATTTGATCGAGATTGGTCATTGCTCTCCTCCCAAGAAGTAAACATCTTCTGATTTCCTGGCTGCAGTCTGCATCTATTAAAGCATGTATTAAAGCAGCTCTATTGGCTGCTGATAAGTTTCCTGTCTCAATTCAAAGTGAAGTTCATCACCTATAAAGTCCTAAATTGTTTGGGCCCCGCCTATCTTCGTGACCACATCCCCCTCTATGTACCTGCGCAAGCGTTAATGTCTGCCAGGGAGGCATTCCTCTCGTTCCCACCACTGTCACAAGTATGGTTGGTGGGGACGAGGGAGAGGGCCTTCTCAGTGGTGGCCCCTTCAGTGGTGGCCCCTTGGCTTTGGAATGCCCTCCCCAGGTCCACAGTCAGTGACACAGCACTGCCCTTGTTCCTTAGCTATAATTTGCACTATCCCATTCCTTGTTTACAGTGTGGCCATGTCTTATGATAGTTGTCACCATAGGTTATTGGGCAATGTTCTGAGTTTTAAATTGTTGTTTTATATGCTATATGTTTTATTGTATTGTACTGTGTGTCTATTTTATGCTCTGTTTCAGGCACTTTGTGCCATATGTAAGTCACCCTGAGCCCCTTCAGGGAGATGGAAGCAGGGTACAAGAAAAACATCATCATCATCATCATCATCATCATCATCATCATCATCATTATTATTACTATTACTATTACAAGGCCTGTGTCTGAGTTGGAGTTGGCCTATAAAAACTTACAAGGTTCATGTTTGAGTTGGAGTTGGCCAGCAAAGTTTTACAAGATCTGTGTTTGTGTTGGAGTTGGCAACAAAGACTTACAAGGCTTGTGTTTGAGCTGGAGTTGGCAACAAAAACTAACAAGGACTGTGTTTGAGTTTGAGTTGGCTTACAAAAACTTACAAGGCCCATGTTTGAGTTGGAGTTGGCCTACAAAGACTTACAAGATTCATGTTTGAGTTGGAGCTGTCCTACAAAAACTTACAAGGCCCATGTTTGAGTTGGTGTTGGCCAACAAAGACTTACAAGGCCCATGTTTGAGTTGGAGTTGGCCAACAGAGACTTACAAGGCCCATGTTTAAGTTGGAGTTGTCCAACAAAAACTTATAATGCCAGTGCTTGAGTTGAAGTTGGCCAACAAAGACTTACAAGGCCCATGTTTGAGTTGGAGTTGGCCAACAGAGACTTAGAAGGCCCGTGTTTGAGTTGGAGTTGGCCAACAAAAACTTGCAAGGCCCGTGTTTGAGTTGGAGTTGGCCTACAAAAACTTATAAGGCCCATGTTTGAGTTGGAGTTGGCCAACAGAGACTTAGAAGGCCCGTGTTTGAGTTGGAGTTGGCCCACAAAGACTCACAAGGCCCGTGTTTGAGTTGGCCTACAAAAACTTACAAGGTTCATGTTTGAGTTGGAGTTAGCCGACTAAGACTTACAAGGCCTGTGTTTGAGTTTGAGTTGGCCTACAACAACTTATAAGGACCGTGTTTGAGTTGAAGTTGGCCAACAAAGACTCACAAGGCCCATGTTTGAGTTGGAGTTGGCCAACAGAGACTTACAAGTCCCATGTTTGAGTTGGAGTTGGCCTACAAAAACTTATAAGGCCAGTGTTTGAATTGGAGTTGGCCAACAGAGACTTACAAGGCCTGTGTTTGAGTTTGAGTTTGCCTACAAAAACTTATAAGGCCTGTGTTTGAGTTGGAGCTGGCCAACAGAGACTTACAAGGCCTGTATTTGAGTTGGAGTTGGCCTTAAAAGACTTACATGGCATGTGTTTGATTTGAAGTTGGCCTACAAAGACTTACAAGGCCCATGTATTGGGATTGAAGAATATGTATTTCTTTTACAAGACAAGATAGAAGTTTTGTGTTTTGATTATTGGTGAGTTCATTGAATGTTTTTTCATTCCTACCGTTGCCATATGTCAAAATTGACACCAGCAACAACTCTAACTCTTCCCAAGAAGGATGGCTTTTGCCAAACATCGTTCCCTTAGAAATGGTCATTATGCTTCTCTTACCAATGCTTCCAAATGTGCCACCTCCTCCATGAAAGAAGATGACTCCTTTCCTTGGTTCAGAAGAAGGTTCTTTGGGTTGGTAGATCCGGACTGGTATGGTGTTGAAGTATGTATCCTTAATGAAGAGCGATGGGTCTTTCCTTGATGGGAATCCATCGACGAGGAGCTGGAGGACAGTAAATCGACCACAGAGGCCTATTTGCCATAAAATGTGGCCCTATTTACAGTCGCAGGGGAAGCAAAGACAGAATTCAGTCGGAAAGATAGTTCAGCATGGTTTACGAACTCATTGGTACCAACATGAAACCTACTGGATTCAATGGAAACAGTTGGGTTTTTTTGGTCAATGAAGAACATCAAAGTTCAGCTCAGGATTGTGAAATCAAGTACTATACAGTTGCTCATGGGTGTGCATACACATTGGGGTTGCGTATGAGAGCCTGCATTGTAATTCAATGCTTCCAGGCATATTTAAGGATTTCACAGTGCAATTAATATAATTCTGCATAGGGAGATTTATGTTGAGCGTCCCTAATGCTGGGTCTTGCCCAACGAGCTGAGCATTGGAGAACAAGCTTGTGCTCATTAGATGCCTTGCGACACAGAATCCCTGGCCGACGGTTGCCCTCAGCAGAGCCGAAATATTATTTTATGATGCAATTAAATATTATACTGTATTATAATATATACTACAACTAAAACATATGCTATAATTAAATACTATGATATGTATAATTAAATATGATAATATATGACAATACAAATATAGCATTAATCTATATAAATAAAAATGTCATGTTCGTTTGTGGGATTAACATAACTCAAAAACCACTGGGGGAATCGACACCAAATTTGGACACAATACACCCAACAGTCCAATGCGTGTCCATCACCCCTAAAAAAACACACACACACAAAATCCCAGCAGAGCAGACATTAAAATCCCCAAAATACACCATATATACATATGCACATACACTCATATACATATATACATGCAGACATTCGGATATATATGCACAAACACACACATGCACACACAAATATACATATATACACATATACATATACACATGCACACATGTATGCACACATACATATATACATATACACATTCATACACACACACATATATATATACACAAATATACACACACATATATACACCATATATATATATATACACACACGCAAACACACATATATACAGAAATATACACACAAAAACACAGACATGACAGATAGACAGATAGATAGATAGATAGATAGATAGATAGACAGACAGACAGACAGACAGACAGACAGATAGATAGATGATTCTAGGACTGTATGATTCTATGATTAGACAGATAGATAGCAAGATAGATAGACAGGTAGATAGAAAGATAGATAAATAGATAGACAGACAGACAGACAGACAGATAGATGAATGGATAGATAAATATCAAGATAGATAGACAGACAGATAGCAAGAGATAGATAGATGAATAGATGGACAGATAGATAGATAGATAGATAATTCTATGATTCTAGGATTGTAGGCTTCTATGATTAGATAGATAGATAGCAAGATAGACAGATGGATGGATGGATGGATGGATGGATGGATGGATGGATGGATGGACGGACAGATGGACGGACGGACGGATGGACAGATAGCAAGATAAATAGACAGATAGATAGACAGATAGATAGCAAGATAGATAGATAAAAGAATAGATGGATGGATGGATAGATATATAGATAGATAGATAGATAGATAGATAGATAGATAGATAGATAGATAGATAGACAGACAGATAATTCTAGGATTCTATGATTCTAGGATTCTATGAATGGGACCATTCATAAAATCAAAACAAACAAACAATGCCTATTTTTAATATTTCTCATTACAACATCCCTAATCTGGGGATGGATGGCATCCTTGAAGTGACCGGACTGAGCTTGCAGGAGCTGGGGGTGGTGACGGCCGACAGGGAGCTCTGGCGTGAGCTGGTCCATGAAGTCACGAAGAGTCGGAGATGACTGAACGAATGAACAACAATCTGGTGATCACTGGGTACCAAACCTAAGCCTTCTATCTAAAAGCAGGGATGTTTGTTTGCTATGTGAAGCAACTCATTAGGAATAATAATAATAATAATAATAATAATAATAATAATAATAATGAATTGTCGAAGGCTTTCATGGCCGGAATCACTGGGTTGTTGTAGGTTTTTCGGGCTGTATGGCCATGTTGTAGAAGCATTCTCTCCTGACGTTTTGCCTAGACTTTGACATTTGGGAGTTCTAGTTGCTGGGATTTGTAGTTCACCTACAATCCAAGAGCATTCTGAACTCAACCAACGATGGAATTGAACCAAACTTGGCAGGCAGAAATCCCGTGACCAAGAGAAAATACTGCAAGGATTTGGTGGGCATTGACCTCGAGTTTGGGAGTTGTAGTTCACCTCCATCCAGGTGGACTCAAACAATGGTAGACCTCGACCAAACTTGGCACAATTACTCAATATGCCCAAATGTGAACACAAGTGGAGTTTGGGGAAAATAGACCTTGACATTTGGGAGTTGTAGTTGCTGGGATTTATAATTCACCTACAAAGATCATTCTGATCCCCACCAACGATAGAATTGGGCCAAACTTAGCACACAGAACCCCCATAATCAACAAAAAAAATGTGATTTCTGATGGTCTCTGACACCCAATGGGAGTAAGTACAATTGACAAACTCAATCCCCCTCCAACCCCACCCATCTGACACCCCCTCGCGACCCCCTCGCCCAGTGATCCCAACCCCCAGGATGAGAAACGCTGCCTTAGACAAAATTTGTGTCTACACATTTGTCAGATTTTAGATTATTATTTCTCCAGATCTGGAATACTTGTGTCCGCATAGCGTTGGATTACAGGATTACACTATGTAATGCTGAGTATAGGATTGCATTGCGCAGCTTTCTGCAGATTCGTAGACCTCGACGACGTGTTACTTCATTCTCTCCCCACAGACCTGCCTTGTCCTTCCCACATCCTCTCCCTGCTTTGCCTTTCTCCTCCCTAAGAACTGGAATGGCATGTTGATCAAGAACTAATCTGCCTTTCTCTTCCCATTATGACATATCATCGTGGTGCCGCCTTCGCTGGCTTTTCCTCGCCCTCAGGCTTATTGAGGTGAATAGAGAGGATATGGCCGATCTGCACACACGTGTGCATATATAGGCCTGTTTGATCAAGAAAAAATTTGTTTCTAAAATCGATTTGTAATTGGGGTGTTTTTTTGTTTCGATATTTAAAATAATTACAAAACTTTCCAAAAAAAGTTTTGGTATTTACGAAATTTTGTAAATATTTTTAAAATTATATTAAAAAATAATATTAAAATAATATTAAAAAATATTTTAAAATGGAAAATTAACCAAAAAATGGCCCAAAGGTGGACCAAACACAGGCAGGATACAGCAAATGAGAGCACACACCAACAGAAGAGTCTTTTCTTTTTTAGAATATTTTTTAAGAATAATATTAAAATAATATTAAAAATAATATTAAAATAATATTAAAAAATATTTTAAAATGGAAAATTAACCAAAAATGGCCCAAATGTGGACCAAACACAGGCAGGATACAGCAAATGAGAGCACACACCAACAGAAGAGTCTTTTCTTTTTTAGAATATTTTTTAAGAATATTAAAATAATATTAAAAAATAATATTAAAAAATAATATTAAAAATATTTTAAATGGAAAATTAACCAAAAAATGGCCCAAATGTGGACCAAACACAGGCAAGAGACAGCAAATGAAGCAAGCAGCACTCACAGCAGCAAGGAATGAATCCAATCCAGTTGCTAGCAGCCATTGCCAAGCCAACCCAATGCAAACTCCCTCGCCCTCCAGCAAGCTACGGGCCGCGCGGAGCCGCTTTGAAAGGGCTCGCCGGCCAATCAAAAACAGACACAGCCACGGACCCATGGTGCACTGCTTGGGAGCGCCGGATTGGCTCCCAGGCACCAGCACTCCAGCAGCCTCCACCCCATTAACGAAACGAGCGGAGGCTCGTTAAAACTATGGGGGTTGCTGGTTCGATATTTAAAAACCCTTCCGGGTTTGGAAATATGTTTCAATATCGCTTCGGAAATGCCAAAAATAACGAATTAATAACGAATTAACGAATTAACGAACGAAACCGCACAGGCCTAATATACACACACAAAACACATATACACAGACTGGGCCACAGCGACGCATGGCAGGGCAAGGCTAGTCTATATAAATAAAAATGTAATGTTCGTTTGTGGTATTCACAGAACTCCACTGGGGGAATTGGCAACAAATGATTAATAAATATTGCAATGGAAGTAAAAGAAACAGGTTAAACAAACAGCTATGGTATAGATCGCAAAAGGAGGGTGGACTAGCACTACCTAATATAAAAAAATATTATGATGCAAGTAGACTAAATTTGGTTATAGAAGGAATGGTTAAAAAAAAGGGAATAGATTGGCTTAGTAATGATTCAGGAAAAGTGGAAGATGAAACTTGGAATATATTTTTTAAACAGCTTACTAGAAAAGAACTGAGGGAAATTAGAAACCCAATGTTGAGTAACATATTGAAAGTATGGAATAAATACAAGGGGAGGTTAATAAAGGAAGGATCAATTATAACCCCAATAGTGATGGAAAAGAAATTCCCAAAAAATTTTAAAAAAGCAATGGATAAAAAGGTAAGGGAAATAAATTTAGATAGAATAGGGGATTGGATGAAAGTGGAAATGAAGAGGGAAAGGATGTTGGAAGAGTTTAAAGAAATAAAATTATCATGGTTTCATTGTATACAATTAGAACAATGGTTAATAAACTGGAAAAAAAATAATAGAAATGGAAGCCAACTCAATCAATTCGAACAAATAATACAGAAGGGAAGGGCAGTAGAAGAACACGAAAACTTGAGAGGTATAAATAGCAAAATCTATAAGATACTAATTGAAATGAAGGATGGAAAAATAAAAAAGTGTACCCTTAAGGAGATTTGGGAAGAGGATTTAGGGATAAAAATAAGTGAAATAGAGTGGCAGCAATTATGGGGACAAAGACATTTAAAAAATTTATCGATACGAGTTAAAGAAAATTATTATAAGTTAATATGGAAGTGGTACTTGACACCGGTAAGAATAGCATATATGAATAAAAATAACTCAATAAATTGTTGGAGAGGGTGTCAAGAACCAGGAACATATATACATATGTGGTGGCAATGTAAATATGTAAATAATTTTTGGGAGAAAGTATTTAGAGAAATAGAAATTATAATGAATATGAAAATAGATAAAAGTCCTAGTATAGCCTTACTATCATTATATACCAATAAGCAATTGAAAAAGGAGGATAAAGAAGCGATAACAAACTTACTAACTATAGCAAGACTGCTCATAGCAAGGAATTGGAAAAAAGAAATGAATATACAAATAGAGGAGTGGTATAAGGAAGCATGGAAAATAGCTTTAAATGACAAACTGACATGTATATTAAAGGTTAAAAAAGGTATATGGAAACAAAGTGATTTTGATGCTATATGGGGAAAATTTGTGGTAAATGGATTAAAAAATAAGGAAGGAAAATTACCGTCACAAGAAGAAATGAAATTTTGGACAGATGAAATGTAAGAAATGTGGCTTGAGACGGGTGGAGGGGAGCACTGAGGTGAAAAAAAAGGAAGGGGAGGAAATGTCAAGGTAAAACAACAAAATAACATGTTAAAGAGGCTGATGTATAAAATGCAATAGTATGTAACAATTGTGATAAACCAATAAAAAAAATTTTTTTAAAAAAAAAACACATATACACAGACTGGGCCACAGCGACGCATGGCAGGGCAAGGCTAGTCTATAGAAATAAAAATGTAATGTTCGTTTGTGGTATTCACAGAACTCCACTGGGGGAATTGACACCAAATTTGGACACGATACACCTAACGACCCAATTTATGTCCTCCACTCAAAAAAACCCCCCAAAGAAACAACAGAAAACACAAAAATCCACACAAGGGAAGAGCGGCCGTTACAGCATTGAGAGCCAAGTGCGTGCACACGCACGGCCATACAAACAGAACTGGCACAGCGAGCGGCACCGAGCTCCCTCCCTCACCGTGGCAGGGAGCTTCCTCCCTCACGGCAGCATGACCCCTTCCTCTTCACCTTCCTCCTTGCCTGCTGTGGCGACGGAGGAAAGGGAGAAAGGAAGAAGGGAGGAAAGAAAGAAGGAAGCATGGGAAAGAGGGGAGAGCATGCCTTGCACAGCCTGGGGGATAGAGAGAGAGAGAGAGAGTGAGGCAACCTCCTCTCTCCCCTCCTCTTGGCTCTTCCCGTTGCCTTTGCAAAGGTGGGCACTTCCAAGGCTTCCAGCCCCCACCAAGCTTCTGAGGCAGGAGAGAGACTGAAGGGGGACCCACATAGAGGAAGAAGAAGAGGAGGAGGAGGCAGAAGCACAGGCAGCAGTGGCAGTAGAGACTAGGGCTGGGTGGTTTCGTTCGTTAATTTCGTAATTCGTTATTAATTCGTATTTAATTTAGCTTACGATCCGATATTGAACCATGCAGGACTAATTAAAAATCGAAACGAATTTTTTCAATTTATTTCGTAATTGTTTCGAAATCGTTTCGTTATTGTTTTGAAATCGTTTCGTTATTGTTTTGTAATTATTTCCATATGTCTGGTGCAAGTTTTAGGGTTAAAAAATAAATTATCACACCAACAGTCAACAACAGAGGGAGAAGGAAGCTTCAGAAGTTCCCCCTGTCCCATTAGGAGGGTTTTTTAGCATAGTGGGCAATCGCGTCCGCCATCACGAATCGATTCGTAATTGTTTCGAAATCGATTCGTAATTGATTCGTAATATTACGAAATTTCGTATATTTCGAACTTTTTTAAAGGAAAATTTCTGAATTCTTTTTAAAAACGAAACGCAAAAAACCCCTAAAAACGAATCGAGTTTAGAAACAAATTTTTCCGTGGTTGCCCAGCCCTAGTAGAGACCCCAGGCTCAGAGCCCGTCACAGCCATTTCCGTTGCAACTTGGTGGGGATGGTGAAGCCAAGCAAAGCAGGGGGGAGCCAGGAGCTGGGGGGCAGAGCCCGACCAATGAGGGGGGTCTGCCCCTGTCAGGGAGGGAGGACAGTTGGGAAGGTAGCGTAGGATATCTATAGTCCCACAATTTGTTCACGAAACAAAACACACAATAGCATATCCACACTGTGTGTGTGTGTATAGGTTAAAGCTAAAGGTTTCCACAGAGAGGTACAGAGAGGTAGAGAGAGAGAAAGAGAGACGGCATTGTCCATAGACACCTCCAAAGTCATGTGGCCACTGGCATGACTGCATGGAGCGCCCTTACCTTCCTGCCAGAGTGGTACCTATTGCTCTACTCACATTTGCATGTTTTTGAACTGCTATATGAATTGAAAATCATTCTATCTATCTATCTTTTACAACTTGGCAACATACACATGTTGGCAGAGCAACAGTGAGTGCGTATGGGTGTGTGGAGTTGTGAAAATATAGTGGAATTAATGCACATGCAAGATCATCCCCACAATAACCCCTCAAGACATGCACTCCAGCAGAGCCATTTATTTCCCACATGACTGTGTGTATTTGAGGGGAGAGTTGAGGAAATATAGTAAAATTAACATCCATGTAGGTATTCTCCACAACTTCCTTTCGACATAGACATTACCATATTTTCCACACCCATATGTGTATGTGTGTGTGTGTGTGCGTGCATGAACTACATCTCCCCCCAAAGAAAGAAGGAGACAAAGAGCGAGGGAAGGTTGGCCACAGCAATGCGTGGCGGGTACAGCTAGTATATACATAAAATGTAGTGTTAGTTTGTGGGATTAACAGAACTCGAAAACCACTGGACAAATCGACACCAAATTTGGACACAAGACTCATCTCAGGCCAACGAGTGACCATCACTCATAAAAGCACTGAAAAACTCAGCAAAAGGAAGGAAAGAGCGAGAAAGGAAGGAGAGAAAGAAAGAAGAGAAAGAGGGAGGGAAGGTTGGCCACAGCAACGTGTGGTGGGTACAACGCATGGTGGGTATACACAGAGAGAGAGACATATGGGGAAAGTAGACAATGGATGCAAGCACATATATATGCTGATTGACATTTCCACATGGACTTGTGCGAGAAATTTGCACACTTGTACACATGGGAATACCTTGTTTCCCAGTTCCTTCCTATCTTCTTGATTCAATCATGGACATGAAGCCGAACCTCAAGCAGAAACTCACCAGGCAGTAAACCATGATGCTGCAAACATGCAGGATCCTGACTTTCAACGGCTGACCAATTCCAGCAGGCATTTGGGTGGTGGAGAAATGGTAGAAAAGGGCCCATGACAGCAGTAGGGAGAAAAGAGTGGCCGCCAGGCTGGCCACCTGGGACAAAAGAGCCAGGAGAAACACCATGAGAGCTTCGGAAGCCAATGAGTCAACTGTGGTTCAACTGCATTGAAGCAACTAGATATTCTGGGATAGGTGTATATACCAACCATAGATTATTCTTTCTGAAGGCGGAGCAGCTGAGCAAAGAAACTCATTGTCTGGAAGAGCACCGTCGGGTGACTTTGAGACGATTCGTCGGTGCTCTCCTGGCCTGCCTCCATATCACTCCCACAGCCTGTTCTCCTGACAGCTTTCTCAAGGCAGGACTCGCTGTATTGTCAAAGGCTTTCATGGCTGGAATCACTGAGTTACTGTGAGTTTTTTGGACTGTATGCAGGGGCGGCTAAACCGTTACGCAAAGTAAGCCTTTGCAGTATAATTGATTTTGCCCAGGGGCGCTCTTGAGGCACTCTTGGGGGAAAATAGACCTTGACATATGCGAGTTGTAGTTACTGGGATGTATAGTTCACCTACAATCAAAGAGCACTCTGAACTCCACCAATGATGGAATTGAACCAAACATGGCACACAGAACTCCCACGACGAAGAGAAAATATATATCAGTGATTGGTTGTGCGGGGACACTAAAATACTGCTTGCTTACCGTTGAAAATTACCTAGGGTTGCCTCTGACTGTGTGGCCATGTTCCAGCAGCATTCTCTCCTAACATTTCACCTGTGTTTGTGGCTAATGGCATCCTCAGAGGATCAATGAGGAAAGGAAGGAAGGAGGGAAGGGTAGAAGGAATGAAGGATGGATTGATGGATAGGAAGATAGAAAGAGTATACCGTGTTAGCTCACTTATTGCGGGGGTAACGTTCCAGGACCACCCGCAATAAGTGAAAATCTGCAAAGCAGGGACACTATATTAATTGTAATATTAACACATTATATATACATTAAATATTACATTAATTATAATATTTATGTAATACTAGCTGTCCCTACTTTGGGTTGTTAGGTCTTGTGTCCAAATTCGGTGTCAATTCGTCCAGTGGTTTTTGAGTTCTGTTAATCCCACAAACAAACATTACATTTTTATTTATATAGATTTATACATTATTTATACATTAAGGGATGAGCAAATAAGCGACAGGACGCGAGGGGCCACACATCAACTTCCCTTTCTGAGGCCCGTTGTAATATAAATATTTTTTTAAAAATTTGAAAATCCGCAAAACAGCGAGTCCACGTAAAGCGAACTGCGAAATAGCGAGGGAACATTGTAGCGAAGGGGTTCGATTCCAAGACACGCAGCATTAAGTGAAAATCCACGAAGTAGGGACGCTATATTAATTGTAATACTTACACATTATTTATACATTAAATATTACATTAATTGTAATATTTATATTTATGTAAAATGTATACATTATTTATACATTAAGGGATGAGCAAATAAGCGACAGGATGCGAGGGACCACACACCAACCTCCCTTTCTGAAGCCTGTTGTAATGTAAATATTTTTTTAAAAAAAATTGAAAATCCGCAAAACAGCGAGTCCACGTAAAATGAACCGTGAAGTAGCGAGGGAACACTGTAGCGAAGGGGTTCCATTCCAGGACACTCCGCGATAAGTGAAAATCCGCAAAGTTGTTGTTGTTGTTCATTCGTTCAGTCATCTCTGACTCTTCGTAACCTCATGGACCAGCCCACGCCAGAGCTCCCTGTCGGCCGTCACCACCCCCAGCTCCTTCAAGGTCAGTCCAGTCACTTCAAGGATGCCATCCATCTTGCCCTTGGTTGGCCCCTCTTCCTTTTGCCTTCCACTTTCCCCAGCATAGTTGTCTTCTCTAGGCTTTGCTGTCTCCTCATGATGTGGCCAAAGTACTTCAACTTTGCCTCTAGTATCCTTCCCTCCAGTGAGCAGTCGGGCTTTATTTCCTGGAGGATAGACTGGTTGGATCTTCTCGCAGTCCAAGGCACTCTCAAAACTTTCCTCCAACACCACAGCTCAAAAGCATCTCTCTTCCTTCGCTCAGCCTTCCCTAAGGTCCAGCTCTCACATCTGTAGGTGACTACAGGGAATACCATAGCTTTGACTATGCGGACTATCCGCATAGTAGGAACGCTATATTAATTGTAATACTTCCACATTATTTATATATTAAATATTACATTAATTGTAATATGTATAAATTATTTATATTATGTAATATTTATACATTATTTATATTTATGTAATATTTATACATTATTTATACATTAAGAAAAGCGACAGGACGCGAGGGGACACACACCAACCTCCCTTTCTGAGGCCCGTTGTAAAGTAAATATTTAATTTTTTTTTTGAAATCTGCAAAACAGCAAGTCCACGTAAAGCAAACCGTGAAATAGCAAGGGAACCTACAACAACCCTCTTTTTATGTTGTTCATAAAAACTTTGAAAATATCCTAAAAATCAGTGGAGGAGCAAAACGTTCTGAAACTTGGTGGGCTTAGGGTGGTAAAGGTGTGCTACAATTTCAGCAAGTTTCATCCCAATAGCCCTAAAAATGAGGGAGGGAGGAGCCCCATTGGCCCGAACAGGCAAATAACGTAACAAAAACTAACAAAGAGGGATTGCATGAATTTTGTTAACTTAGGTTTTTTGAGTCAGTGGAGGAGCAAAATCAGTGGAAGAGCAAAACGTTCTGAAACTTGGTGGGCTCAGTGTGGTAAAGGTGTGCTACAATTTCAGCAAGTTTCATCCCATTGGCCCAAACAGGCAAATAACGTAACAAAAACTAACAAAGAGGGATTGCATGAATTTTGTTAATTTTGGTTTTTTGAGTCGTGCACACATGTTCACAAATGTTTCAGGGATAAGAACCCTAAGACTGCTTTCAAGGGAAAGGGAGATGAAAGTGGTGAAGACGTATCCATTTGTATGACTACTACGTAGGCTGGTACTAATCACCACCAGTTGGGTCGTGTGAAATGATGCAAGTAAAACCAGGTTGCAGGACGGGATCGTGTGGTTGGACAACTTGTCATGCAACAGGCAGCGTCGCCGAATGCACTCCCTTGCACAACAATGGCTCTAACTCCACGCAAATGGTTGGAGGCATGGAAGTCCAAAAGAAAACCAGAGAAAGTCAGAAGGAAGAGTGGATGGAATTCCTTTTCTTCGTAAATTTCCATTACAAGAAACCTTACATAGATTTAAGGACTGACAACCACCAAGGATCTCCACTGGAATTGGTCAATCTCATTCCGTTCCATGGTATGGTAAGACCGTAATGATCCAAAAAGCTACAGACCAATCTCCCTGTTGTGCCACCTCTACAAAGTTCTGGAGAGAATTATTTTGCATAGAATTATGGTAAAAATAGACCCCTGTCTGATCCCACAGCAAGCTGGCTTCAGGAAAGGCAAAAGCTGCACATCGCAAGTGCTGAACCTGACTCAGCACATAGAAGATGGCTTTGAAAGGCAGCAGATCACAGGAGCTGTCTTCATAGACCTGTCAGCAGCCTATGATACTGTGAACCACCGCCTCCTCCTGAGAAAAATGTATAATATCACAAAGGACTACCACCTCACCCGCCTCATAGGAAACCTGCTACAAAACAGGAGCTTTTTTGTTGAATTCCAGGGCCAGAGAAGCAGATGGTGGAAACAGAAGAACGGCCTGCCTCAGGGGAGCGTGCTTGCTCCATCCATGTTCAACATCTACACAAATGACCAGCCACTGCCAGAAGGGACAGAGAGTTTCATCTATGCTGATGATCGTGCCATCACTGCTCAAGCAGGGAGCTTTGAGATGGTAGAACAGAAGCTCTCCGAAGCTCTAGGTGCTCTTACTGCCTATTACAGGGAAAACCAGCTGATCCCTAATCCATCTAAAACACAGACATGTGCCTTTCACCTTAAGAACAGACAAGCATCCCGAGCTCTGAGGATTACCTGGGAAGGAATCCCACTGGAGCATTGCAGCGCACCCAAATACCTGGGAATCACTCTGGACCGTGCTCTGACCTACAAGAAGCACTGCCTGAACATCAAGCAAAAAGTGGGTGCTAGAAACAATATCATACGAAAGCTGACTGGCACAACCTGGGGATCACAACCAGACACAGTGAAGACACCTGCCCTTGCGCTGTGCTACTCTGCTGCTGAGTACGCATGCCCAGTGTGGAACACATCTCACCACACTAAAACAGTGGATGTGGCTCTTAATGAGACATGCCGCATTATCACGGGGTGTCTGCGCCCCACACCACTGTAGAAATTACACTGCTTAGCCGGTATTGCACCACCTGACATCCGCCGGGAAGTAGCAGCCAATAGTGAAAGGACCAAGGCAGAGACATCTCCAGCTCATCCCCTGTTTGGTTATCAGCCAGCACGCCACAAAGACTTAAATCAAGAAATAGTTTTCTAAGATCTACAGAGACACTTGCTGGAACACCTCAGCAAGCGAGAGTCCAAAAGTGGCAGGCTCAAACCCAGAACCTCAACCAATGGCTGATACCCAATGAGAGACTCCCCCCTGGACACACAGAAGACTTGGCAACTTGGAAGGCGCTGAACAGACTGCGCTCTGGCACCACGAGATGCAGAGCCAACCTCAAGAAATGGGTCTACAAAGTGGAATCCTTGACATGCGAGTGCGGAGAGGAGCAAACCACTGACCACCTGCTGCAATGCACCCTGAGCCCTGCCACATGCACAATGGAGGACCTCCTTGCGGCAACACTAGAAGCACTCCAAGTGGCCAGATACTGGTCAAAGGACATTTAATCAACTACCAAACTCACAAATTTTGTATTTTGTCTGTTTGTTTGCTTTGTTCTGTTAGAAATGTAATATAATTGACTGGCTGCCCTGACACGAGAAATAAAATGGTATGGTTGATGTTCTGGGTCTTTGAATGATCGCGGGAAGCTAGACCTCCTTATCTAGTCTATAGCCAGGATTTCCTAGCGATGGTGAACCAGGCATCATCTTCTGCACATCTCCATCACTCTCTAAATTCTCTATTATGTCTTGTGGTGGCATGCTTAATCAACTCACTTCTTGGAAGCTTCTTGAAGCTTTCACTCTATTCACAAGAGGTTCGTCCCCATTGAACATTTGTCTCTCATGAGCTATGCTCATATTTCCAAACAGATCCATCATTGTTTGAGTCCACAGTGGTCTCTGGATGTAGGTGAACTACAACTCCAAAACCAAAGGACACTGCCCACCAAACCCTTCCAGTATTTTCTGTTGGTCATGGGGGAACTGTGTGCCAAGTTTGGTTCAATTCCATCATTGGTGAAGTTCAGAATGCTCTTTGATTGTAGGTGAACTATAAATCCCAGCAACTACAACTCCCAAATGACAAAATCACATTTTTTTGAGTGAAGGACATACATTGGGTTGTTAGGTGTCTTGTGTCCACATTTGGTGTCAATTCGTCCAGTGGTTTTTGAGTTCTGTGAATACCACAAACGAACATTACATTGTTATATTTGTATTGTCATCTATTATCATATTTAATTATACATATCATAATATTTAATTATAGCATATGAGAGGTAATTGTTTAAGGAAGGAGGAGGGATGGGGCTTGTCTTATTTCTCCAGGAAGGGCGTTCCAGAGGTGGGGGGCCACCGCCGAGAAGGCCCTCCCTCTCGTCCCCACCAACCTTGCTTGTGATGGTGGTGGGAGCGAAAGGAGGGCCTTCCCGAAAGATCTTAAAGTTCACTAGCTGTGCCCTGCCACGCGTTGCTGTGGCCTATAGTAAAACTTATCAAAGTTGAGGTAGATATCTAGACTATTATGTGTGTGCAGCGGCGGGGGGAATGATGGAGCCTGGGGTTGCGTGTGTGTGTGCGGCGGGGGGAGTGGGGTTGCGTGTGTGTGTGCGGCGGCGAGGGAGTGATGGAGCGTGGGGTTGCGTGTGTGTGTGCGGCAGCGGGGGGAGTGATGGAGCATGGGGTTGCGTGTGTGTGTGCAGCGGCGGGGGGAGTGGGATTGCGTGTGTGTGGCGGCGGAGGGAGTGATGGAGCGTGGGGTTGCGTGTGTGTGTGTGCGGCGGCGGGGGAGTGATGTAGCGTGGGGTTGCGTGTGTGTGTGCGGCGGCGGGGGGATGATGGAGGGTGGGGGGGCTGTGTGTGCGCGCCAGGGAACTTGCGGCTGGGCGCCAATGCGCATGCTCAGTTGTTTTGCCATTTTGTGAGTGTGTTGTGTTGTTTTTCATTTTGAGTAGATATGTTTGTACCTTGTGGGTTGTGTTATGGGCATGGGAATTTTGGTTAAGTTTCGTTGGGGGTTTTGTGAGTTTTGTTGTTTTGCCGTTTTGTGAGTGTGTTGTTGTGTTGTTTTTCATTTTGAGTAATATGTTTGTACCTTGTGGGTTGTGTTATGGGCATGGGAATTTTGGTTAAGTTTCGTTGGGGGATTTTTGAGTTTTGTTGTTTTGCCGTTTTGTGAGTGTGTTGTTGTGTTGTTTTTCATTTTGAGTAGATATGTTTGTACCTTGTGGGTTGTGTTATGGGCATGGGAATTTTGGTTAAGTTTCGTGGGGGTTTTTTTGAGTTTTGTTGTTTTGCCTTTTGTGAGTGTGTTGTTGTGTTGTTTTTCATTTTGAGTAGATATGTTTGTACCTTGTGGGTTGTGTTATGGGCATGGGAATTTTGGTTAAGTTTCGTTGGGGGGTTGTGAGTTTTGTTGTTTTGCCGTTTTGTGAGTGTGTTGTTGTGTTGTTTTTCATTTTGAGTAGATATGTTTGTACCTTGTGGGTTGTGTTATGGGCATGGGAATTTTGGTTAAGTTTCGTTGGGTTTTTTTTGAGTTTTGTTGTTTTGCCGTTTTGTGAGTGTGTTGTTGTGTTGTTTTTCATTTTGAGTAGATATGTTTGTACCTTGTGGGTTGTGTTATGGGCATGGGAATTTTGGTTAAGTTTCGTTGGGGTTTTTTTGAGTTTTGTTGTTTTGCCGTTTTGTGAGTGTGTTGTTGTGTTGTTTTTCATTTTGAGTAGATATGTTTGTACCTTGTGGGTTGTGTTATGGGCATGGGAATTTTGGTTAAGTTTCGTTGGGGGGTTGTGGAGTTTTGCTGTCCGGTTGAACCAACCTAACAGATTTATATATATAGATAGAGGGAGATGTGATTGAGAAGATAGATGGTTCCCGAACTATTTAGGGCTTTATAGGTCATAACCTGCACCTTGAATTTGGCTCAGCAACTTATCGGCAGCCAGTGAAGCTGTTTTAATAGGGACGTTGTATGCTCCCTATAGTTTGCTCCAGTAAGGAGCCTAGCTGCTGCTCGTTGTACCAGTTGGAGCTTCCAGGCCATCTTTAAGGGCAGCCCCACAGTCTAGTCTGGATGTAACCAAGGCGTGGACCACCCTGGCCAAGTCAGACTTCACGAGGTATGGTTGCAGCTGGCGCATGAGTTTAAGTTGTGCAAAGGCCCTCCCGACCACCACTAACACCTGAGCATCAAGTGACAACGTTGAGTCCAGGAGGACCCCCAAGCTATGGACCTGCACCCTCAGGGGGAGTGTAACCCCATCAAGTACAGATTGTCACCCAAGACTCCGGTCGGCCCCACGACTGACCAGGAGTGCCTCTGTTCTGTCGCGCACTGAGCCTGTAAATAGTTGTCTTTAAAACAGGACGTGCAACCTTTGCCCAACGGGAAGCCAGGGGGCCTAAAGAGAAGTTCTCAGAGGTTTCCACCACAAACAGTCTTTAGATGGCTTGAGAAGTACAACAAAGTCTTTTATTAATGAACAATCAAACAGAAACTTCTCTTGTCTTCAGTAAAGTTAAGTAAATGATTCCAAGCTTTTGGGCAACTGGTGAATTCCTAAACTTGCCCACGAAGGACAGGCAACTATCTTCAATAACTTCTTCTTTAAAGGAAAAACCCCTTTTTAACTTCTCCCAGGCTGACTGTAAACTTAAACCTAACTGATGTGGGCACCACTACCGGTTTGAATTGCGTCTCAAAGCACCGAGTGGACCTACCAGCAAGGCCTGTAGTCTCTTCAGCTAGAGTTCTTTGATCTTTAGGGCTGTTTCCCTGGAAAGTCTTTGGAGACTCTTTTCCTTCTGTTTCTGTTGGAATTTCTGTAACCCTGGAAATTCTTAAAGGTTGAAGCTTTTGTACAGGGGAAGCTTTACACACGTCCTGTACATAGCTTTCCTTGCTGAGACTAACTAAAAAATGGCTCCCTTCCCTTCCCAATTGCCCTGAGCAAGGGGCGGGACCAAACTTAATGATGATGGACAGGCGGCTTGCCCTATAACTGCAACCAAAAGAAGCCACCTATCTGCAGAGTCCCTGAAACCTAGGACTGCAAACAAACATTTAATGCAGTGGTTCTCAACCTGGGGTCCCCAGATGTTTTTGGCCTTCAACTCCCAGAAATCCTAACAGCTGGTAAACTGGCTGGGATTTCTGGGAGTTGTAGGCCAAAACACCTGGGGACCCACAGGTTGAGAACCACTGATTTAATGCAAAGCAAACAAAATTGGAGCTCCTGGTACTGCTGTACCAGAACAGCCTCTGTCTTGTCTGGATTAACCTGTTAGCCGTTCAACCTATTAGCCCTCATCCAGTCCATCAAAGCAGTTAGACACTGGTTCAAGGTCTAGGAGGCTTCCTTGGAGTTTGGTGGAAACGAGTAGTAGAGTTGGGTGTCATCTGCATACAGATGGCACCCAACTCCAAAACTCTGGATAACCTCAGTGGTTTCATGTAGATATTAAAAAGCATGGGTGATAGAATAGGACCTTGCGGGACCCCACAAGTCAAAGGCCATGGGTCCAAGAAGGTAGCCCCCCAGTTTCACCAACTGGGAACGACCCTCCAGAAAGGTCCAGAGCCACTGCAGAGCAATGCCCCCAAGACCCATCCTGGAGATTCAGCCCAGAAGGATACCATGGTCAATGATATCAAAAGCCGCTGAGATATCCAGGAGAACCAAAAGGGACACACTCCCCCTGTCAAGCTCTCTTCGGAGGTCACCCACCAAGGTGGCCAAAACCATCTCAGTGCCATAGCCCCACAAGTCAAAGGCCATGGGTCCAAGCAGTAGCCCCCAGTTTCACTAACTGGGAATGCCCCTCCAGAAAGGTCCAGAGCCACTGCAGAGCAATGCCCCCAAGACCCATCCTGGAGAGCCAGCCCAGAAGGATACCATGGTCAATGATATCCAATGCCGCTGAGATATCCAGAGAACCAACAGGGACACACTCCCGCTGTCAAGCTCTCTTCGGAGGTCACCCACCAAGGTGGCCAAAACCATCTCAGTGCCATAGCCCCACAAGTCAAAGGCCATGGGTCCAAGCAGTAGCCCCCAGTTTCACTAACTGGGAATGCCCCTCCAGAAAGGTCCAGAGCCACTGCAGAGCAATGCCCCCAAGACCCATCCTGGAGAGCCAGCCCAGAAGGATACCATGGTCAATGATATCCAATGCCGCTGAGATATCCAGAGAACCAACAGGGACACACTCCCCCTGTCAAGCTCTCTTCGGAGGTCACCCACCAAGGTGACCAAAACCATCTCAGTGCCATAGCCCCACAAGTCAAAGGCCATGGGTCCAAGCAGTAGCCCCCAGTTTCACTAACTGGGAATGCCCCTCCAGAAAGGTCCAGAGCCACTGCAGAGCAATGCCCCCAAGACCCATCCTGGAGAGCCAGCCCAGAAGGATACCATGGTCAATGATATCCAATGCCGCTGAGATATCCAGAGAACCAACAGGGACACACTCCCCCTGTCAAGCTCTCTTCGGAGGTCACCCACCAAGGTGACCAAAACCATCTCAGTGCCATAGCCCCACAAGTCAAAGGCCATGGGTCCAAGCAGTAGCCCCCAGTTTCACTAACTGGGAATGACCCTCCAGAAAGATCCAGAGCCACTGCAGAGCAATGCCCCCAAGACCCATCCTGGAGAGCCAGCAGAAGGATACCATGGTCAATGATATCAAAAGCCGCTGAGATATCCAGGAGAACCCACAGGGACACACTCCTCCTGTCAAGCTCTCTTCGGAGGTCACCCACCAAGGTGACCAAAACCATCTCAGTGCCATAGCCCCACAAGTCAAAGGCCATGGGTCCAAGCAGTAGCCCCCAGTTTCACTCACTGGGAATGACCCTCCAGAAAGATCCAGAGCCACTGCAGAGCAATGCCCCCAAGACCCATCCTGGAGAGCCAGCCCAGAAGGATACCATGGTCAATGGTATCAAAAGCCGCTGAGATATCCAGGAGAACCAACAGGAACACACTCCCCCTGTCAAGCTCTCTTCGGAGGTCATCCACCAAGGTGACCAAAGCCATCTCAGTGCCATGGCCAGGTCTAAAACCAGACTGCGATGGATCTAGATAATCCGTATCATCCAAGAATCCCCGGAGTTGGGAGATAACCACCTGCTCTAGAACCTTGCCCAGGAAGGAGAGGTTAGAAATAGGCCAGTTCAGGACCGAGGAATCTAGGGATGCCTTTTTAAGCAACAGTCTCACAATTGCACTTTTCAGGCTCGATGGAATATGACCCTGTTCCAATGAGGTATTTATGGTTTTCACAAGCTGTCAATTGTACATGGTGCTAGAATTTCCCAACACATGTGTTAAACTCAAGGCCCGTGGGCCGAATCCAGCCCACCATGTCCTTCTATATCAGTGGTTCTCAACCTTCTTAATGCCGCGACCCCTTAGTACAGGTCCTCATGTTGTGGTGACCCCCAACTATAACGTTATTTTCGTTGCTACTTACTGTAATTTTGCTACTGTTATGAATCGTAATGTAAATATCTGATATGCAGGATGTATTTTCAGTCACTGGACCAAATTTGGCACAAATACCCGATACCCCAAAATTTGAATATTGGTGGGGTTGGGGGTGATTGATTTTGTCATTTGGTAATGGTGGAGTTGCTGGGATTTATAGTTCACCTAAAATCAAAGAGCCTTCTGAACTCCACCAATGAGGGAATTGAATCAAACTTGGCACACAGAATTCCCATGACCAAGAGAAAATACTGGAAGGGTTTGGTGGGCATTGACCTTGAGTTTTTGGAGTTGTAGTTCACCTACATCCAGAGAACACCGTGGACTCGAGCAATGATGGATCTGGATCAAACTTGGCACAAATATTCAATATGCCCAAATGTGAACACTGGTAGAGTTTGGAGAAAATAGACCTTGCCATTTGAGAGTTGTAGTTGTTGGGATTTATAGTTCACCCACAATGAAATAGCATTCTGAACCCCACCAACGGTAGAATTGGACCAAATTTTCCATACAGAACCCCCATGACCAACAGAAAATACTATGTTTTCTAATGGTCTTTGGCGACCCCTCTGACACCCCCTCAGGACCCCCCCCCCCGGGGTCCCGACCCCCAGGTTGAGAAACACTGTTCTATATGGTCCCACTCTACTCACTCTACTCATTCCCATTGTACAATTGCTTCTCATGAGCTATCAGTTGTACATGGTGCTGGAATTTCCCAACACTTGTGTTAAACTCAAGGCCTGCGGGCCAAATCCGGCCCACCATGTCCTTCTATGTGGCCCTAGACTACAACTCTCATTTTCCTTATCATTAGACATCATGGCTAGAGCTGATGGGAGTTGTGATACAAGAACACCTAGATAACTACAGTTTTTCTGTTGAGTCGAGAGAGTGGTCTTTGGATTAAGATACAAAGCTTATTAATAGGATGTCTGGCTTTAATGTGCCTTTTAACATTTCCCCTTAACCTCAGAGTCATAAGTGTTATTGGGTTGTCATTCCCATTATCCACAATCCACATGACCATAGTTCAAAGTGATGGGAATTTTCCTTGGATAATATTTTGGAATCCAAAATATGCAATTTTTACTCAGAAAGTAGTTGTTATCCTCCAGAAACTTTGTTTCTGTGCCCCAAACTATGTTGAATTGGTTGGGACTCGATGAGAGAGTCACTGAAAACAATCACAAAATGTGTTTTAGGATGTCCCCCAGACACAAAGTTTTTGCAGTTTAATAAACTTTTCCTATACTTTTATTATAGAATCGATTAGGAAATGACATGTATAACCCAGGAACAAAAATTGTGTTACATAGTATTATGGTTGACCCTGTCAGGAGTTGATTTCTGACGGCATGAAGACATCACAAATTCCCTCCGTGACATCCTGACTGAATCATCCTGGCTGTCTCAGTTTTCTCTCTGTGACATTTTGAAGCCAGCAGAGGGCACTGGAAACCTTGTATTGGAACTTGTGAAGCAACAAGCTCTAATAAGGAAACTGAGAAGAAGGGGAGATGGGCAGGAAAGGTGTATAAAAGGAAGTGGTGGTGGTGATATCGAGCTATTTTAGGGGGCTCTTCCCGGGAGGAGAGCCCAAGGACCGCACCAAAGAGGGCCCGGATACCTTGGCGAGATTTTTTCCGGAAGCCAATCCAAGAGCGCAAAAAGTATTAAAATCAAATAATCTCACCAGGCGAAAGGAGTCCAGCGACCGAGGCGTTTATTTGCGATTCAGCTGAATGGATGCAATATAGGAATCATTCCACTGCAGAGCATGCAGCACAAGAACACACAGGCACTTTTATACAGTGAAGAACAAAGAAAAGCAGTTTGAAAATCCCGCCCGCCCCTCTGTCAGCCGGCTTCACGCTGATTGGCTGAGGCTGGAACAGCTGGGAGGAGGTAATCCCGCCCCCCTCCGTCAGGAGCCAATGGGAGCGTTTTCTCGCCTCGGGAGGGCCAATGGGCGCCCTCCGCTCGCTTCCTGGGTTCTGGCCAATCAGGAGCGAGGAGGCGGACAGCCGCGGACAATGGGGGAAAGATGATGGGATTTGGGATTTCCTGCCCGCAGGAATGCGGGCCATTGTTCAAGGCGGGAAGAGGGTGATATTTGCCAAACAAAGGCTTTCCTGTTCTTGATGGGTCTGGCGGGGGATTTGAATAGCTGGGTCGATGCCGGACCGCCCGGAGGATCAACAGCACCTTGTTTGAGTTAATCAGTCCTTTCTTTCCGGGGCTCTGCTGGCCAAGCCCTCCTTCGTTGGCCTTGCTCCGATGGCGAAATCGGGGGCCAGCAGCATTGTCCATGCAAAATGGGTCAATCAAGGGTGATTTAGGGGAAAAGGGGCTTGGGCCCTTTCCCCAGGCAGTTCCTGGTCACGCTGGTCTTCTTTGTGGGGTAAGGGGTCAAAGAGGAAAAGATACAATGGAGTTCATAGGGGTACATATTTCATATTCATAAAGTACAGGCATCACTAATATACAGGCATTTCATACACCATAACCCACCACCCATCCCAACCCTTCATCCATGAGAAAGTATTTCATTTTTATTTCATTTCATAAAAAAGGAGAGAAAGTCTAAAGATCCCAAAAGCCTGGACGGAGGAGTTTTGGAGGCAGGGGCCAGCCCATGGCTTAGGCTGGCCATCGGAAGATCAGTTCATTATTAAAACTGGAGCTGGAGCTAAGGGGGAGCTACGTTCCGCCGTCCCGCTCTTGGTAGAACTAGCGCTCCCATCCGGGGATCGGGCCTTCCCTGCCCGGTCCCCACTTCCAAGGCTTCCTCTTGGGCAATCGGGGTTGATTGCAGGCGGCGGGAACCATGCTGGAGCGAGCAGCGACGAGGGGAGTGAAGCAAGCGGCAAAAGCCGGCGAGTTTGACAATCAGCTGGTGACTTGGCCGAATTTTAATGATTAAACAATAACAATTATTGCACGAGTGCAGGAGCCCAAAATGAGAAAACCAAGATAGCAGTTAGTCTTAGAATTGAGTGTAGAAAAATATAAAATTTGAACGGCCCCGATCCGCCATGTTGTTGTTATGGCGGATAAGGGGGGCCAATAGGAAGATCTCCGTATCCGCGATTTTAGCTAACGCAAATCCGGGGGCCTGGGGAGGCCAGGAAGGCGTCCCCAGTGAGCTCACGGTTCCCCGGAGCTCAGGAAAAGGTTTAGGGTGAGTTAGAAAAGCTGCAGTCAGTAAAAGGACACAAAGTATCATGCGGAAAGGATTCAAAGTTTCAAAACTTAAGTGTTTTATTGAGGGATTGGTTACAAAGATAGGGAGAGGGGAAAGTGAAAGAAAGCTTCATGCAGTCCTTTGCTTTAAGCTGCTGGCTGGGGCACATTTCATCAGTTCGGACCCAACCTTGCCCTACGGAACTGCGGAACTCCCTGCTGCGATTCAGACCAACTTGAAGGCGGGAGACTCCGCTACCTGGGGGGTCATCAGTGGGAAAAAGTCAGTAGTGTCTTTCTTTGCTGCAGAGATACAAGCAATATATCAATTTCCAAGCAAAACCGGCTTGTGAGTGATCATTTAATATTGCTATATAAAACCTACAGTCTTACAGACAGCTATATCCATAAATTCTCCATCCATCAATGGCCCTTTGAAGGCAACCATGAGGCTAATGTGGCCCTCTATGAAAATGAGTTTGAAACCCCTTCTTTGAAAGGTAACCTTATCCAACATATCAGTAAGCCTTTGTTTACTTGGAGAAGAGTCCAACTAAAATGTGTATCCATCTATATAAATAAATGTGTATTGTTCGTTTGTGGTATTCACAGAACTCAAAAACCACTGGGGCAATTGGCACCAAATTTGGACACGATACACCTAACAACCCAATGTATGTTCTCCACTCAAAAAAAACCACGAAAACAAAAAGCAGAAAGGACTTCTGAACTGCATGTCCACAAAGGAGAAACTGCATGTCTACAAAGAGACCCATGGCCACGCCCCCTCCTCCTCATGGGGAAACAGCTGGCCAATAAAGCATGAGGAGCCACGCACGCACGGCCCCACACACACACACACAAGCAAGAGTGGGCACCATGGGAGTGAGGAAAAGGAGGAGGAGGATGGTGGATGGGCTCCTCAAGTCCCTCCCTCGCCAGCAGAAGCAGCAGCCTTTTTCCTCTTGGCTGCCCCCTCCCTTTCGTCACTTCCTCTTCCTCCAAGATGCCCCGGTAGAAGCAGCAGACAGGATGGAGGGAAGAGGGGAGAGAGACTGATCTCTTCTTCGCCAACTCTTTCTTGCCCCCCTCCGTAACCTGCTCGGCTCTCCCCGGCAACACGAGCACACATTTAATACCCCCCCCCCCCCATTAACATCCAGACCATTAGGTAGCTGCCTCTGCCACACTCCCTCTTCCTCACTCCCTTCCCTTCTTTCCTCCCTTTCTTCCCTTTTCTTCCTTCCTTCCCCTTCCCTTCCTTCCCTCTCCCCTTCCTTCCTTCCTTCCCTTCCTTCTCCTTCATTTCCTTCTTTCCCTCCTTCCCTTCCTTCCTGTCCCTTCTTCCTTTCCTTCCTCCCTTCCTTTCCTCCTTCTTTCCCTTTCTTCATTTCCTTCCCCTTAATTCATCCCCTCCTTCCTTTCTTCACCCCTCCTTCCTTTCCCTCTTCCTTCCTTCCTCCTTCCTTCCTTCTCCTTCCTTCCTTTTTCCTTCCTTCCTGTCCCTCCTTCTTTCCTTTCCTTCCTTCCTTTCTTTCCCTCCTCCCCTCCTCCCTTCCTTTTTCCTTCCTTCTTCCTTTCCTTCTTTCTATGTAAGATATAAATACAATATTTTATATATTGTTATATAGATTACTATATAATATGTTACTATTATATATTACTACATAATACAAATTAAATATACTTACAGAATAGAGTTGGAAGGGACAGTCAAGAAGTAATGAGAGAAGGAGGGAAAGAGGGAATGAATGAAGGCAGGAAAGGAGGAAGGAGAGAAGGATGGAGGGAAAGAAGGAAGAAAAGAAAGAAAGGTAGAGAAGGAAGAAAGGAGAGAAGTAAATAAAAAAGTGAAAGGAAAAATACAGGGAAGGAAGGATGTAACCAAAGAGCAAAGAAAGGGAGGAAAGAAACAGGTAGAGATGGAAGAAAGAAGACGATAAATAGGAAGGGAAAGAAAAAGAGGAAAGGAAGGAGAGAAAGAGGGAGGGAAGGTTGGCCACAGCAACACGTGGTGGGTACAGCTAGTCTATATAAATAAAAATGTAATGTTTGTTTGTGAAATTAACATAACTCAAAAACCACTGGACGAATTGATACCAGATTTGGACACAAGACACCTAACAGGCCAACAAGTGACCATTACTCATAAAAACACTGAGAAAACAGCATAAGAGACTTAAAAACCAAAACCCCAAAATTATTATTATTATTATATTATAACTTGATTTGTACCCCGCTAGCATCTCCCGAAGGATTCGATGCGGCTTACACCGGCCGAAGCCTCAAAACACAATACAACAAAACAATATCAAAGCAAATTAAAAACAGTTAAGCAAAGTAGACAATAACAATACATCAGGACACTTTAAAACTGGGCCGGCCAGAGTAGTGGGTACAGGATTAAAAGTGCTGAAGTGGCGGGAGGAATGTAGGATTATAAGATGTGTGCGGTGTGCGGTGTGCAATGATCTTAGTTCTACTAAAGTGCTTCTAGGACTTGGTATTGGGGTTCCTAATCTGAGAAGGCGCATCGGAACAGCCAGGTTTACTCATTCTTTCTGAAGACTGCCAATGTAGGGGCCTGTCTAAGATCTTTTGGGAGGGCGTTCCAAAGTTGGGGGGCCACCACAGAAAATGCCCTGTCTCGCGTCCCCACCAAGCGCGCTTGCGACGCAGGCGGGATCACGAGCAGGGCCTCACCAGATGACCGAAGTGAATGTGTGGGTTCGTAAACAGAAATGCGGTCACGCAGATAGGGTGGTTCCAAACCGTTCAGGGCTATGTAGTAGGGCTGGACGGTTTCGTTTTGTTAATTCGTAATTCGTTAATAATTCGTTAATTTTTTCAATTACAAAACGATAACGAACCATTCTGGAGCAATTATTAAAAAAAACGAATTTTCAAAAACGTTTTGTAAATGCTTCGTATTTCGCTATTGTATTCGTTTCGTTATTGTTTTGAGGTCGTTTCGTTATTATTTCCGCATGTCTGGGCCAGTTTTATGGTTTAATTAGTGAAAAAAAATTATAATATCACACCAACAGTCAACAACAGAGGGAGAGGGAAGCTTCAGAAGTTTTGGAGGTTTTTTAGCGTATTTCGCGGTCGCGTCCGCCATTAACGAATCGATTCGTTATTGTTTCGGAAATCGATTCGTTATTTTTTTACCATTTACGAAATTTCGTAAATATCGAACTTTTTAAAAGGAAAATTTTGTAATTATTTTAAATATCGAAACAAAAAAACCCTCCAAATACAAATCGATTTTAGAAACAAATTTTTCCGTTGTTACCCAGGCCTACTATGTAGGTAAGCACCTGCACCTTAAATTGGGTTCAGAAAATAAACGGCAGCCAGTGGAGCTCCTTAAACAGGAGGGTTGACCTCTCTCTGTAGTGAGCCCTGGTTAGCATCCTGGCTGCTGCCCGTTGGACCAATTGAAATTTCCGAGCCATTTTCAAGGGCAGCCCTACGTAGAGTGCATTGCAGTAATCCAGTCTAGAGGTGACCAAGGTATGGACCACCCTGGCCAGATCCGCCTTTGCGAGGTACGGTCGCAGCTGGCGCACAAGTCTCAGTTGTGCAAAAGCCCTCCCGGACACCGCCGACGCCTGAGCCTCAAGCATGAGCAATGAGTCCAGGAGGACTCCCAAACTGTGGACCTGTGGCTTCAGGGGGAGTGTAACCCCATCCAACACAGGTAGCCACCCTATACCCCGATCCGGTTTGCGGTCGACCAAATTACATTACAACACATGCACAAAACTACCTATATATATATGCAAACACACATATACACATATACACAAATATATACACATACATATATGCACACAAAACACATATACACAGACTGAGCCACAGCAACGTGTGGTAGGGGACGGCTAGTTACCATATATGGATTTAGCACCAAATCCCTGTGAGTCTCAATACATGGAAATAAAAGGGATACCCTTGTTTACATTCTCAGTAGAATAGAGATAATAAGTAAACAACACTGTGCAAGCCAGAACAAGCAACATTTGTGGTTGGAAGAAAGCCTGAACTTTCCTCGACGGCCACTAGAGAGCTCCAAAGACCGGAAAAGGCTTTCCTGAATAGCGAAGAGAGAGCAATACTTTACTCTTGAATAAGAGAGATCAATGCTTTACTCCCCGTGTAACATCTTACCCTCTTCTCTCTTACTGTTGTTATTGTTGTGTGTTTTCCAGTCCTGCAGTCTGAACCATATTGAGGTGTTTCCAAAGACAATTCACAATTCAAAACTTATTATGTACAAAATTCGCGCGTGAACTTTTTTGCACAGAAAATAAATCTTCTGAGCAGGAATCAGCATTTTCTACATGGAACACAGTATTTTTGTACAGAATGATTACTAAATACTAGGGCTGGGCGGTTTCGTTTCGTTAATTCGTAATTCGTTAATAATTCGTTAATTTTTTCAATTACAAAACGATAACGAACCATTCTGGAGCAATTTTTAAAAAAAACGAATTTTTAAATACATTTTGTAAATGCTTCGTATTTCGTTATTGTATTCGTTTCGTTATTGTTTTGAGGTCGTTTCGTTATTATTTCCGCATGTCTGGGGCAAGTTTTATGGTTGTTTTTTGTTTAATTAGTGAAAAAAAATTATAATATCACACCAACAGTCAACAACAGAGGGAGAGGGAAGCTTCAGAAGTTTTTGGAGGTTTTTTAGCGTATTTCGCGGTTGCGTCCACCATTAACGAATCGATTCGTTATTGTTTCGGAAATCGATTCGTTAATGTTTTGTAATTTTTTTCACATTTACGAAATTTCGTAAATATCGAACTTTTTAAAAGGAAAATTTTGTAATTATTTTAAATAACGAAACGCAAAAAGCCCCAAAAAACAAATCGATTTTAGAAACAAATTTTTCCGTTGTTACCCAGGCCTACTAAATACTGTTTGGTTTCCAAAACAACCATGTATGTATTTTACACAGAACAAATCCCTGACTGGGTTTTTTTTTTGTCCAGAAAATAGCTTTTTCTGTACAGTAATTTAATATTTCTGCATAAAGATTATTATTAATAATTTATTTATAATAATTTATTTATTTAGTGTGTAAGGAGGAGTAATTCAACCAGAATTAATAATAATAATAATAATAATAATAATAATAATAATAATAATAATAATAATATATTGTGTATTCTGGTGTTGTTACATGGCTAATATTATTATATACTAGCCATCCCCTGTCACACGTTGCTGTGGCCCAGTCTGTTGATCTGGAAAATAAAGTAATGAGAAAGAGTTGATTTCTAATATATGTAATTTTTTATGCTTGTTGGTAAACAGTATTTTTTGCTGTTTCTTTGTCAGTGTTGTTGTCTGGTTTTCCTACTTAGGAACATACAACATACCATTGTCCTTCTTCAGGGGTCCCTTTCAAATCTATGATACTATATTTGTCATATACATATGTGTGTGAATAATATATATCTATATCTGTGTCTGGATGGCTCGTTGTCAGGAGGGCTTTGATTATGTTTTCTTGCCCTGGCGAAGGGAGTTGGACTGGATGGGCTTAAGGCAGCATTTCTCTACCTGGGGTTCAGGACCCCGGGGGGGGGTCATGAGGGGGTGTCAGAGGGGTCACCAAAGACCATCAGAAAACACAGTATTTTCTGTTGGTCATGGGGATTCCGTGTGGGAAGTTTGGCCCAATTATATTGTTGGTGGGGTTCAGAATGCTACTTGATTGTTGGTTTACTATAAATGTCAATGTCTATTTCCCCCAAACTCCATCTGTGTTCATATTTGGGCATGTGGAGTATTTGTGCCAAGTTTGGCCCAGATTCATCATTGTTTGAGTCCACAGTGCTCTCTGAATGTCGGTGAACTACAATTCCAAAACCAAAGGACACTGCCCACCAAACTCTTCCAGTATTTTCTGTTGGTCATGAGAGAACTGTGTGCCAAGTTTGGTTCGATTCCATTGTTGGTGGAGTTCAGAATGCTCTTTGATTGTGCCAAGTTTGGTCCAGATCCATCATTGTTTGAGTCCACAGTGCTCTCTGGATGTAGGTGAACTACAACTCCAAAACTCAAGGTCAGTGCCTACCAAACCCAGTATTTTCTGTTGGTCATGTGAGTCCTGTGTGCCAAGTTTGATTCAATTTCATCATTAATCAGAATGCTCTTTGATTATAGGGGAACTATACATCCCAGTTCTGAAAGTTCTGAGAGTGCCTTGGACCACCCGAAGATCCAACCAGTCCATACTTCAAGAAATAAAGCCTGACTGCTCATTGGAGGGAAGAATAGTAGAAGCCAAGATGAAGTACTTTGGCCACATCATGAGAAGAAAGGAAAGCTTAGAGAAGAGTATGATGCTGGGGAAAATGGAAGGAAAAAGGAAGAGGGGCCGACCAAGGGCAAGATGGATGGATGGTATCCTTGAAGTGACTGGATTGACCTTGAAGGAGCTGGGGGTGGTGACGGCCGACAGGGAGCTCTGGCGTGGACTGGTCCATGAAGTCACGAAGAGTCGGAAACGACTGAACAGATGAACAACAAATACATCCCAGTAACTACAACTCCCAAATGGAAAAAAATCGGTTTTTGAGTAATGGTCACTCCTTGGTTAAGTAGGTATCTTGTGGCCAAATTTGGCAGCAATTCGTTCAACGGATTTTGAGTTATGATGTCACTCAAAACGAACAGAGCATTTCTATATATATAGATATATTCTTGTTCAAAACAACTACATGCGAATTTTTCACAGAATAAGTCCAGATATGTGAATATTCTGTTCAGACAAAGCTTCTTTTCATCAAGGCTTCTCGACATTCAACAAAACTTTTTTCAACAGTTTCTCGTATATTTTTGAATATTATTTCCATCTCTAAGTCGCATATTAATTATTAAGGACATTATTTATTGTTGTTGTTGTTGTTCTTGTTGTTTATCTAGGATATTGGCCCTGTTTCTTAATGCCTTGGAGATGTATTTCTTAGGCTCGTTTGATCGTGTTCGTTAGTTTCTAAAGTCGTTATTAATTCGTATTTAAATTAGCTTACGATCCAATATCGAGCCATGCAGGAATAGTGTGAAGAGTAATTAAGAATCGAAACAATTTTTCCAAATTTTCGTAATTATTTCGTAATTATTAAGACGGGAAAGAAGGAGAGAAAAGGTGCCAGCGTTGCCTTTCCTCCCCATCCTCCTCCTCCTCCTCCTGGAGATATTTTATTATCTTATTACTTATTTTATTTTATTATTTTATTATTTTATTATTTTATTATTTTATTATTTTATTAATTTCAAGTGATTTTAATTTGTATTTTTACTAACTTAATGTATTTTAATTTCATCCTGAATTTCAGAAGTTCCCCCTGTCCCGTTTGGAGGTGTTTTTAGTGCATGGCGCAATCGTGTCCGCCATTAATGAATCGATTCATAATTAACGAAATTTCGTAAATTTCGAAATTTTGAAATCTTAAATTTTGGAAGTCCTCAGAAATTTGAAACGCTGGCGCCCCCTGGAAACAAAGCGAGTTTAGAACCAAATTTTTTCTTGATCAAACAAGCCTAGTATTTCTGAACTAGTTGCTGGTCTTGTGTCTTCCCAAATCTTGATTCAGATTATGAGTTGGAACAAATGAAGATCTCAATCTTTAATTCCATACAGAATTGCATAAATCGATTAATTCTTTGTTGACCATTGTTTTCAACGTCTGTA
>NW_026844811.1:11464283-11530383 GCF_025583915.1 Anolis sagrei ordinatus
GTGGACTGGTCCATGAAGTCACGAAGAGTCGGAAACGACTGAACAGATGAACAACAAATACATCCCAGTAACTACAACTCCCAAATGGAAAAAAATCGGTTTTTGAGTAATGGTCACTCCTTGGTTAAGTAGGTATCTTGTGGCCAAATTTGGCAGCAATTCGTTCAACGGATTTTGAGTTATGATGTCACTCAAAACGAACAGAGCATTTCTATATATATAGATATATTCTTGTTCAAAACAACTACATGCGAATTTTTCACAGAATAAGTCCAGATATGTGAATATTCTGTTCAGACAAAGCTTCTTTTCATCAAGGCTTCTCGACATTCAACAAAACTTTTTTCAACAGTTTCTCGTATATTTTTGAATATTATTTCCATCTCTAAGTCGCATATTAATTATTAAGGACATTATTTATTGTTGTTGTTGTTGTTCTTGTTGTTTATCTAGGATATTGGCCCTGTTTCTTAATGCCTTGGAGATGTATTTCTTAGGCTCGTTTGATCGTGTTCGTTAGTTTCTAAAGTCGTTATTAATTCGTATTTAAATTAGCTTACGATCCAATATCGAGCCATGCAGGAATAGTGTGAAGAGTAATTAAGAATCGAAACAATTTTTCCAAATTTTCGTAATTATTTCGTAATTATTTCGTAATTATTAAGACGGGAAAGAAGGAGGGAAAAGGTGCCAGCGTTGCCTTTCCTCCCCATCCTCCTCCTCCTGGAGATATTTTATTATCTTATTACTTATTTTATTTTATTATTTTATTATTTATTATTTTATTATTTTATTATTTATTTTATTATTTTTTATTATTTTATTATTTTATTATTTTATTATTTTATTATTTTATTATTTTATTATTTTATTATTTTATTATTTTATTATTTTATTATTTTATTAATTTTAAGTGATTTTAATTTGTATTTTTACTAACTTAATGTATTTTAATTTCATCCTGAATTTCAGAAGTTCCCCCTGTCCCGTTTGGAGGTGTTTTTAGTGCATGGCGCAATCGTGTCCGCCATTAATGAATCGATTCATAATTAACGAAATTTCGTAAATTTCGAAATTTTGAAATCTTAAATTTTGGAAGTCCTCAGAAATTTGAAACGCTGGCGCCCCCTGGAAACAAAGCGAGTTTAGAACCAAATTTTTTCTTGATCAAACAAGCCTAGTATTTCTGAACTAGTTGCTGGTCTTGTGTCTTCCCAAATCTTGATTCAGATTATGAGTTGGAACAAATGAAGATCTCAATCTTTAATTCCATACAGAATTGCATAAATCGATTAATTCTTTGTTGACCATTGTTTTCAACGTCTGTAGCACTCTCGGGGCCATGGGCAGAATAAACAACAATTAACATTGCAATTAATATTTACATTGAAGGGGTAAAGTATGTGCCGGATGTAGCCCCACCTATGCCTACGTTGCTCTATAATTTCAATGTCTACAAAAGCGAACAGATCGAAATGCAAGAAATTCACTCCACCTAGATCATACGTCAAACTTGAGCCTGCTAACAGGTGTTTCAGTGTGGCATTTCAATTAAAGGCAATTTGATAACCAAAATATGGACACAATGAACATCAAAGAGTTCTTCCTACAAATCAATGACACAGTAGGTTGAGTTTGGTCCGACGAGGAGGACAACAATTCATCTACTAGAAGATGAACTCCTCTTCTTGGATGAAGTTTCCCATGTCTGCCGAGTACTATATAATGCTCCAGTTTTAAGATTGGGAACAAAGGACTTACTTATTTATTCAAACATTGATATTCCGCCCTTCTCACCCCGAAGGGGACTCAGGGGGGGAGCACAGCATGTATACGGCAAACATTCAATGCCGGGACACAAATTCATATACACATACATAAACATTAAAAACATTTAGGGTGAATGATCTCCGTAGAGAGCTGGACAGGGGGAGTGTGACCCTGTTGGTTCTCTTGGACATCTCAGCGGCTTTCCATACCATCGATCATGGTATCCTTCTGGGACGACTTTTCGGGATGGGCCTTGGAGGTACGGCTCTGTCGTGGCTCCAGTCCCTCCTGGAGGGTCGTTCCCAGATGGTGAAGCTGGGAGACACCTGCTCAGACCCCTGGCCTTTGACCTGTGGAGTCCCGCGAGGCTCCATTCTGTCTCCCATGCTTTTTAACATCTACATGAAACCGCTGGGAGAGGTCATCCGGAGTTTTGGAGTTGGGTGCCATCTCTATGCAGATGACACACAACTCTACTACTCTTTTCCACCAAATTCCAAGGAGGCCTCTCGGGTGCTAGACAAGTGCCTGACCGCTGTGGCTGGCTGGGTGAGGAGGAACAAGCTGAAGATTAATCCTGACAAGACAGAGGTCCTCCTGGTCAATCGTAATCCTGACCGGGGTATAGGGTGGCAACCTGTGCTATACCCGAATCCGGTTTACGATCTACCAGGAGGACCTCTGTCTTGTTGGGATTAATCTGTCAGTTATAATCATTGTATTGTTTTATTTGCTTATTGCTTTATTGTTTACTGATGTGCTGTTGGGCTTGGCCTCATGTAAGCTGCCCTGAATCCCCTTGGAATATAAATAAAGTATTATTATTATTATTATTATTATTATTATTATTATTATTATTAATTCACATCTCTGAATTATGAAACAGGTCTCCAAAGCTTTGCACAGCCCTACTGACTCTACCACAAAGGCTAGATGGCAATCTAGTGGCCTTTTGTGATGTCACTGGATTAACTGTTGCTAGGAGAAGTGGAGGCAGTGGCAGACTTTGTATTTCAAGGCATGAAGATTACTGCAGACACAGAGTGAAGCCAGGAAATCAGAAGACGTTTCCTTCTTGGGAGGAGAGCAATGGCCAATCTCGATAAAACAGTGAAGAGTAGAGACATCACACTGGCAACCAAGATCCGCATAGTTAAAGTAGTGGTATTCCCCATAGTAGCCTTTGATGCAAGAGCTGGACCATAAGGAAGACTGAGCGAAGGAAGAGAGATGCGTTTGAACTGTGGTGTTGGAGGAACATTCTGAGAGTGCCTTGGACCACTAGAAAATCCAACCACTCCATACTTCAGGAAATAAAGCCCGACTGCTCATTGGACGGAAGGATAGTAGAGGCCAAGATGAAGGACTTTGGTCACATCAAGAGAAGACGGGAAAGCTTGGAGAAGACAATGATGCTGGGGAAAATGGAAGGAAAAAGGAAAAGGAGCCAACCAAGATGGATGGATGGTATCCTTGAAGTGACTTGTTTGACCTTGAAGGAGACCCTGGGGGTGGCCACCGCTGACAGGGAGCTCTGGTGTGGACTGGTCCATGAGGTCACAAAAAGTCAGAAGTGACTGAATGAATGAACAAGAATAATAAACAGGGGAAGTGGCCCTTTGTGATGTCACTGGGAAAGAAAGGTGGTGTAGGAGGGGAAGGAAGGAAGGAAGGAAGGAAGGAAGGAAGGAAGGAAGGAAGGAAGGAAGGAAAGAGTCACAAAGAGAAGCATTGCCATAGAAACATTGTGAGGTAGACCAAGAGGTAGAGAAGGAAAAAGGGGGAAAGAAAGGAAGAAAGAATGTGAAAAAGAAGGGAAAGAAGAAGGAAAGCAGGGAGGGAGGGGGGAAGAAAAATGAGGGAAGGAAGGAAGAGAAAGAAAGGATGAAAGCATGGAGGCGGTGGTCCCTCCAGCACACAAGCAATGCTGGGTAGAAAATAATAATAATAATAATAATCCAGCATATATATCTCATTTGCTGTGACGTAACTGTGTTTTTATGTCAGTAAAATAATAATAATAATAATAATAATAATAATAATAATAAGAAGAAGAAGAAGAAGAAGAAGAAGAAGAAGAAGGAAACCACTGATCATATCCTCAGCTGCTGCAAGAAAATCTTGGTCAACCACAGACCACTGTGGTCCCCACCAATGACAGATCAAGACCAAACTTGGCACACAGAACCCCCATGACCGACTCTACATTCCAGTGTAGTTTGGAAGAGGATGGACCACAGATGATGGGGCTTGAAGAACCTTCACTCACTTCTCGACACTGCTGCAACCTCATCCAATGACTGATCAAGACCAAACTTGGCACACAGAGTCCCCATGACCCACTCTACATCTTGGTGCTGTTTGGAGGAGGATGGATGATGGGACTTGCAGTACCTTCACTCACTTCCTGAAATCACAGTAACACTCATCCGATTACCAATAAAGATCAAACTTGGCACAGAGAGCACCCATGTCAAACTCAACATTCTGGGGAAGGATGGACTATGGATGATGGGACTTGCAGTGCGTTCACTCACTTCCAAAGACCACTGCGACCCTCATCCAATGACAATCAAGACCAAACTTGGCACACAGAGTCCCCATGACCCACTCTACATCTTGGTGCTGTTTGGAGGAGGATGGACCACAGATGATGGAACTTGACATACCTTCATTCACTTCCCGACACCACAGTAACACTCATCCGATTACCAATAAAGATCAAACTTGGCACAGAGAGCCCCCATGTCAAACTCAACATTCTGGGGAAGGATGGACTATGGATGATGGGACTTGCAGTGCGTTCACTCACTTCCAGAGACCACTGCGACCCTCATCCAATGACAATCAAGACCAAACTTGGCACACAGAGTCCCCATGACCCACTCTACATCTTGGTGCTGTTTGGAGGAGGATGGACCACAGATGATGGAACTTGAAATACCTTCATTCACTTCCCGACACCACAGTAACACTCATCCGATTACCAATAAAGATCAAACTTGGCACAGAGAGCCCCCATGTCAAACTCAACATTCTGGTGCGCTTTGGGGAAGGATGGACTACAGATTATGGGACTTGCAGTACGTTCATTCACTTCCAGACAACACTGCGACCCTCATCCAATGACAATCAAGACCAAACTTGACACACAGAGGCCCCATGACCCACTCTACATCCTGGTGCTGTTTGAAAGAGAATGGACCATGGATGATGGGACTCGCAGTACCTTCACTAACTTCCTGAGACCACTGCGAGCCACATACATAACTGATAAAGACCAACCTTGGCACACAATGCCTTTCCCAGAGAACCTGGGCACCTCTGGATCCCCAAGCTTATAATAATATAAAAATACCGTCCATGTTCTGATTTTGATTTCCTCAATCATCATTTGCTTAAATAAATCTCCATTAGTTAAGCCCAAAATGTATGCATTGGGATACCTAGAGAAGGTGGAGAACACTTGATCCACTTGCACAGGTTTTACATATGATTCCATCTCCCTTATCCAACCCAACGTAGTTATATTTGAACGACCTGCAAGTATGCTTCACACTCAATGTATCTTGCTCAATAACGTCATCAAGGGAGCACCCTAGATTGAAGACTTTGTCAGGATCTGGGGTTCTCGTACTGAGTAATACTGAGACGTTTTGGAAAGCTTGAAATTGTTTGGCTGTAGATCAATAGTTGTTTGCAAATTGTATAGAATAGAATAACTTAATCTGCATATCTCAGGTGACATCCTGGGCATTTCGAAACACCTGGGATGTTCACTGAAGTGTGGAAACAACAACCAACCTACATACATGTCAGCAATTATGTCAGCAATCACGGCACACACCGTTAGAGCCCTTTGCTATTTCGCAATCTCGTAATTCGTGTTAAGAAGTAACCCACTGCATTCTTCTGGATTCTGCATCTTGAATTGATCCTGTTTGATCCTTTCTCAGAAACAACTACTTTCAACGTAAGGACTGCACAAGTAAACCTGGAATTTTGGGTCTGAGGGAATAAGACTAAGCACCGAGGTTAATTTGGTGCTATTGGGGCATATCTCATTTCTTCCAAATAGGGGACATCTCTTGGAGTTCAGGTTCCAGTCCTCCATTATGTCATTTAATTGCATGCCCATTTTTGCTAACTATAGTTTGGCTACTTCTGGTTCATAGCTTGGCAATCTACGAGATGCTGGTTGCAGAAAAAGAGTGTCAACTTCTTCTGTGACAGCTTCAGAAAACTTGTTAATCGTTGGCAGAAATGTATCCAATTGCTCAACAAGTTGGCAGAAATATATCCAATTGCACAGTGACGACTTTTTCCGTGATGGCTTCAGAAAACTTGTTCATCGTTGGCAGAAATGTATCCAATTGCTCAGTGTCGACTTCTTCCGTGACTACTTCAGAAAACTTGTTAATCGTTGGCAGAAATGTATCCAATTGCTCAACAACGTTGGCAGAAATGTATCCAATTGCTCAGTGTCGACTTCTACCATGACGGCTTCAGAAAACTTGTTAATCATTGGCAGAAATGTATCCAATTGCTCAGTGTCGACTTTTTCTGTGACGGCTTCAGAAAACTTGTTAATCGTTGGCAGAAATGTATCCAATTGCTCAACAACGTTGGCAGAAATGTATCCAATTGCTCAGTGTCGACTTCTTCCGTGACGGCTTCAGAAAACTTGTTAACCGTTGGCAGAAATGTATCCAATTGTTCACCAATGTTGGCAGAAATGTATCCAATTGCTCAGTGTCAACTTCTTCCATGACGGCTTCAGAAAACTTGTTAATCATTGACAGAAATGTATCCAATTGCTCAACAACGTCATCAAGGGAGCACCTTAGATTGAAGATTTTGTCAGGATCTGGGATTCTCCTGGCTTGGCGAATGTATTTATTTATTTATTTACAGTATTTATTTTCCACCTTTCTCACCCTGCAGGGGACTCAGGGCGGATTACAATGTACACATACATGGCAAACATTCAATGCCATAGACCAGGGGTCCTCAATCTACAGCCCGCAGGCCAGACACGCCCCCCCCCGAGGGCATTTATCCAGCCCGCGGGGTGTGGAGAAGCATGGGAGGTGGCAGGTGACACTGCTTTGGGGCCGTGTTGCCTACCACCTCCCATGCCTTCTCCTGGCTTCAGGATGAGGTGCAGACCCAAAGCCGCTTCACCAGCCCCTTCCCCCACCTTCTCCCGGCTTCAGGACGAGGCAAGGCCCTGTCCTGAAGCTGGGAGAAGGCAGGCTCGGCCTGGGGAGGGGGCTGGCAGCGCAGCCCCAAAGCCGCTTCACCAGCCCCTTCCCCCACCTTCTCCCGGCTTCAGGACAAGGCAAGGCCCTGTCCTGAAGCCGGGAGAAGGCAGGCTTGGCCTGGGGAGGGGGCAGGCGGCGCGGCCCCAAAGCCGCTTCGCCAGCCCCTTCCCCCGCCTTCTCCTGGCTCTTTGATTGTAGGCGAACTAGAAATCCCAGCAACTACAACTCCCAAATATCAAGGTCTATTTTCTCCAAACTCCACCTGTGTTCACATTTGGGTATGTTGAGTATCAGTGTCAAGTTTGGTCTGCATCCATCATTGTTTGAGTCCACAGTGCTCTCTGGATGTAGGTGAACTACAACTCCCAAACTCAAGGTCAATGCCCACCAAACCCTTCCAGTATTTTCTGTTGGACGTGGGAGTTCTGTGTGTCAAGTTTAGTTCAATGCCATCATTAGTGGAGTTCAGAATGCTCTTTGATTGTAGATGAAGTATAAATCCCATCTCCTAAACGACAAAATCAACCCTCCCCCAATCGAACCATCATTCAAGTGTCGGCATATCAGATATTTGTGCCAAATTTGGTCCAGTGAATGAAATACATTCTGTATTTAAGATATTTACATTACATATAGACAACACATATAGACAGACAGTCAGAGGCTATTTAATATTCCAACTTTCCTGGCCACCAGGGGAGCTGTTGCTTCACCGTCCATCTGCGACACTGATGAAGTACTTTCCGCATTCCCTGCATGCTTTTGCTGGAGATTGTAAATGTGTTAAATTAGCCTCCCCACACATAGGTGATACCTAAATTTCCTACTTGACAGACGCAACTGTCTTTCGGGCTGCAAAGGTTGACAACAAGCTACAGAAATTGGCCAGAAGCTCACTCCGACCCGGGCTTGCTTCGAACTCATGACCTTTTGGTCAGTAGTGATCACCTCACCCGCCTCATAGGAAATCTGCTACAAAACAGGAGCTTTTTTGTTGGGTTCCAGGGTCAGAGAAGCAGATGGCGGAAACAGGGGAGTGTGCTTGCTCCATCCATGTTCAACATCTACACCAGTGGTTCTCAACCTTTCTAATGCTGTGACCCCTTAATACAGTTCCTCATGTTGTGGTGACCCCTAACCATAATATTATTTTTGTTGCTACTTCACAACTATATTTTTGCGACTGTTATGAATCGTAATATAAATATCTGATATGCAGGTTGTATTTTCATTCACTGGACCAAATTTGGCACAAATACGTGAATACTGGTGGGGTTGGCAGGGGATTGATGTTGTCATTTGGGAGTTGTAGTTGGTGGGATTTATAGTTTACCTACAATCAAAGAGCATTATGAACTCCAACAATGTAATTGAACCAATCTTGCCACACAGAACTCCCTTGACCAACAGAAAATACTGGAAGGGTTTGGTGGGCATTGACCTTGAGGTTTGGAGTTTTAGTTCACCTACATCCAGAGAGCACTATGGACTCACACAATGATGGATCTGGACCAAACTTGCCATGAATACTCAACATGCCCAATGTGAATGAACACTGCTGGAGTTTGGGGAAAATAGACCTTGGCATTTGAGAGTTTTAGTTGCTGGGATTTATAGTTCACCTACAATAAAAGATCATTCTGATCCCCACCAATGATAGAATTGGGCCAAACTTCCCATATGGAACCCCTATGACCAACAGAAAATACTATGTTTTTGGATGGTCTTTGGCGACCCCTCTGAAACCCCCTCGTGACCCCCCCAGGGGTCCCAACCCCCAGGTTGAGAACCACTGATCTACACAAATGACCAGCCACTGCCAGAAGGGACAGAGAGTTTCATCTATGCTGATGGTCGTGCCATTACCACTCAAGCAGGGAGCTTTGAGATGGTTGAACAGCTCTCCGAAGCTCTAAATGCTCTTACTGCCTACTATAGGGGAAACCAGCTGAAACATGTCCATCTGTCCATCTAAAACACAGACATGTGCTTTTCATCTCAAGAACAGACAAGCATCCCGAGCTCTGAGGATTACCTGGGAAGGAATCCCACTGGAGTACTGCAGTGCACCCAAATACCTGGGAGTCACTCTGGACCGTGCCCCGACCTACAAGAAGCACTGCCCGAACATCAAGCAAAAAGTGGGTGCTAGAAACAATATCATACGAAAGCTGACTGGCACAACCTGGGGATCACAACCAGACACAGTGAAGACATCTGCTCTTGCGCTATGCTACTCTGCTGCTGAGTATGCATGCCCAGTGTGGAACTCATCTCACCACACTAAAACAGTGGATTGTGGCTCTTAATGAGACATGCCGCATTATCACGGGGTGTCTGTGCCCTACACCACTGGAGAAATTACACTGTTTAGCCGGTATTGCACCACCTGACATCTGCCGGGAAGTAGCAGCCAATAGTGAAAGGACCAAGGCAGAGACATCTCCAGCTCATCCCTTGTTTGGGTATCAGACAGCACGTCAACGACTTAAATCAAGAAATAGTTTTCTAAGCTCTACAGAGACACTCGCTGGAACACCTCAGCAAGCGAGAGTCCAAAAGTGGCAGGCTCAAACCCAGAAACGCAATCAATGGCTGATACCAAATGAGGGACACAGAAAACTGGGTGACTTGGAAGGCGCTGAACAGACTGCGCTCTGGCACCACGAGATGTAGAGCCGACCTTAAGAAATGGGGCCACAAAGTGGAGTCCACGGCATGCGAGTGCGGAGAAGAGCAAACCACTGACCACCTGCTGCAATGCAACCTGAGCCCTGCCACATGCACCATGGAGGACCTTCTTGCGGCAACACCAGAAGCACTCCAAGTGGCCAGATAAAGGTCAAAAGACATTTAATCAACTACCAAGCTTGCAAACTCTGTGTCTTTTGTATGTTTGTTTGTTTGTTGTGTCAAAAATGTAATACAACTGTTCAGTTGCCTGACACGATAAATAAATAAAATAAATAAATAAGTAGTGATCATAATGCAGCTGACTCCCAACCAGCTGCGCCACAATCCCGATGCTGTACTGAGAAATGCTGAGATGTTTTGGAAAGCTTGAAATTGTTTGGCTGTAGATCAATAGTTGTTTGCAAATTGTATAGAATAGGATAACTCTTAATTCATCTGCATACCTCAGGTGACATCCTGGGCATTTCGAAACACCTGGGATCAGGGGCGGCTCAACCCATTACGCAAAGTAAGCATTCGCGGTACAGTTCATTTTGCCCAGGGGTGCTCTTGAGGTGCTCTTGCGGGAAAATAGACCTTGACATACGCGAGTTGTAGTTACTGGGATGTATAGTTCACCTAAAATCAAAGAGCATTCTGAACACCAATGGTGGAATCGAACCAAATATGGCACACAGAACTCCCATGACGAACAGAAAATATATATCAGTGATTGGTTGGGGGGGGGTGGATGGGCACCAAAATACTGTTTGCTTACCGTTGAAAATCTGACTTGGCCACAGGAAGTCTGACTTGGCCACGGTGGTACATGCTCTGGTCACATCCCGTCTTGACTACTGCAACGCTCTCTACGTGGGGCTGCCCTTGAAGACGGCCCGGAAGCTTCAGCTAGTCCAGCGCGCGGCAGCCATGTTACTAACGGGAGCGGGACGCAGGGAGCACACAACGCCCTTGTTGTCCCAGCTCCACTGGCTGCCGATCTGCTACCGGGCCCAATTCAAGGTGCTGGTGTTATCCTACAAAGCCCTAAACGGTTCCGGCCCAAAATACCTTTCGGACCGCATCTCGGCCTATGAGCCCACGAGGGCCTTGAGATCGTCCGGGGAGGCCCTTCTCTCGATCCCGCCTGCCTCACAGGCACGTCTGGCGGGGACGAGAGAGAGGGCCTTCTCGGTGGTGGCCCCCCGGCTGTGGAACGCCCTCCCTGTTGACATCAGACAGGCGCCCTCCCTGATGGCTTTTCGTAAGAGCCTAAAGACCTGGCTATTCGAGAAGGCATTTAATTGAGCCACACGAATCTGGTAATGACATTTGGAACGGACTATGGGTTATGAGATTGGCTATGATTCCATGTTGTGATGGCGCGGATTTATTAGTGTGATTTAGATTAATGTGTAATTTGGTTGTTGATATATTGTATGTTTTGTAGACTGTTTTTACATGTTGTACACCGCTGCGAGTCGCCCCAGGGCTGAGAGTGGCGGTTGGTTATGATTCCATGTTGTGATGGCGCGGATTTATTAGTGTGATTTAGATTAATGTGTAATTTGGTTGATATATTGTATGTTTTGTAGACTGTTTTTACATGTTGTACACCGCCGCGAGTCGCCCCAGGGCTGAGAGCGGCGGTCAACAAATGAAGTAAATAAATAAGTAAATAAATAAAATTACCTAGGGCCGCTTCTGCCTGGGATGTTCACTGTAGTGTGGAAACAACAACCAGCTTTTAGTGTGGAAATAACAAACTTGTTAATCGTTGGCAGAAATCTATCCAATTGGTGATTATGTCAAAAAGTGAATAGTGGTTGTTAAAGAGCACATTCTAAGGATTATTTCTGCATTTGATTTATTGAAATATTCCCATCCAAACCCAAGTAACCAAGGTGAAGGCATTACTTTTCATTCAATCCTCATACTTTCACTAACCGGCAGCCTTTTGTGTCAATCGCTTCTTCAGCGAGAGGTCAGCTGAACGTACCCTTGAATAGTGTAATATTAAAATACATAACAAATGATCCCTCTCCCCAGGCTTTACATGCAAAAACCATGATAATTTAATGACAATGTATGTAATAGGGCTGGGCGGTTTCGTTTCGTTAATTCGTAATTCGTTAATAATTCGTTAATTTTTTCAATTACAAAACGATAACGAACCATTCTGGAGCAATTATTAAAAAAACGAATTTTCAAAAACGTTTTGTAAATGCTTCGTATTTCGATATTGTATTCGTTTAGTTATTGTTTTGAGGTCGTTTCGTTATTATTTCCGCATGTCTGGGCCAGTTTTATGGTTTAATTAGTGAAAAAAAATTATAATATCACACCAACAGTCAACAACAGAGGGAGAGGGAAGATTCAGAAGGTTTTGGAGGTTTTTTAGCGTATTTCGCGGTCGCGTCCGCCATTAACGAATCGATTCGTTATTGTTTCGGAAATCGATTCGTTAAATTTTTACCATTTACGAAATTTCGTAAATATCGAACTTTTTAAAAGGAAAATTTTGTAATTATTTTAAATATTGAAACAAAAAAAAACCCCAAATACAAATCGATTTTAGAAACAAATTTTTCCGTTGTTACCCAGGCCTAGTATGTAATTTTGACCAACCATTATCGGGAAAGAGAATCACTCCAGTCAATAGAAATACAGTGTATTCCTGTAAAAGTAAGTATACATATTAGGCTTGGGTAACCATGGAAAAATTTGGTTCTAAACTCGTTTTGTCTTTAGGGGGCCCTTGCATTTCGTTTTTTTAAATAATTCCGAAATTTTCCTTTTAAAAATTTTGAAATATACAAAATTTCGTAAAATTACGAATCGATTCGTTAATGGCGGACACGATTGCGCAATATGCTAAAAAACCTCCAAATAGGACAGGGAGAACTTCTGAAGCTTCCCTCTCCCTCTGTTGTTGACTGTTGGTGTGATAAAACACACAACAACTATAAAACTTGCACCAGATATGCGAAAATAATTACGAAATAATTACGAAATAATTACGAAATAATAACAAAATAATTACGAAATAAATTGAAAAAAATGTTTTGAATCTAATTTACTCCTCACACTATTCCTGCATGGCTCAATATTGGGTCGTAAGCTAATTTAAATACGAATTAATAACGAATTACAAAATTAACCAACAAAACCGCCCAAGCCTAATACATATTATACCATTATCTTGGGGAGAATACATCTCATAAGTGTTTGACGAAGTCAGCGACGCGACTCAATATTTCTGACCCAAGTGGAAATGAGAAAAAACCCAAGTCGAAAAAGTTTATCACACCATGGAATCCGTTTTCGGCATGGAACCAGACAACTTTGACGCCGTTGTCCTCCAGGCGTTTCTTATACAGTAAACTGTCATCCCGTAAGATATCATGTTCGCAGCTCACAATGAACGTCTCCGGGAGTTGTTGGATAACGGCATCATCAGCAAAAAGGGTAGAAAAAGAGACATCAAGGATGTTGGACAATTGTTCGTACACTTTGGGCTTGAAAGGAGCCAACGGGATGGGTTGGTAGCCTCGTTGTTTAGATCTCTCTGGAAGGTTGTCCGGACTCACGTACTTGGCACATTTCAGTCTCATTTCGTGCGGCACGTGAGACCCGCGAAGCAAGTCATCTGATAAAGAAGTGTCCTTCCCAAAATATTGCATCCCATAATAAGCGAGGTTCTCACAAAACAAGAATGGCATTCGAGCATTCTGTTGACAGGAAGGCAAGGTGAAGTCCATGGCTTGGGTGCCCGCATAAATCAGCACTTGAGCCCGCAACTTTGGAAGATCAGGTCTCCCCACCAATTTCTGGGCAATTGCAGTGGCAAAGTTGCCTCCGGCACTGTCTCCGCCAATGACGATCTGGGAGGGATCCACCCCATAAGTCTCGGCGTTTTTCATGAAATGCACTGTAGCCGTGTGGCAGTCCTCGGACTGTGTGGGGAACGGATATTCAGGAGCGAGACGATACCTAGAGAGCCATAACACACAAGCAGAAAACGTTAAGCATTTGGATGTCAGGAATCCCACCAAGAATGATCAGAATTAAGATATTTTTATGTCACATAATATCGTTTTTGTTGTTCATTCGTTCAGTCCCTTCCGCCTCTTCGTGACCTCATGGACCAGCCCACATAATATAATATATATATATATACACACACACATATATATATATAATTTTTATATATATATATATATATATATATATATATATATATATATATATATGCTCTGTGCATAATGAGTACCTTAAAAACATAAGAACCAATGAACGAAATCACACCAAATTTGGCAAAAAAAAAAAGTCTCACAACAAAAGGAGTGACCATCACTCAAAAATTATGATTTTGTCATTAGGGAGTTGCAGTTGCTGGGATTTATAGTTCACTTACAATCAAAGAGCACTCTGAACTCCACCAACAATGAAATTGCATCAAACTTGGCACACAGAACTCCTTTGACCAACCGAAAATACTCGCAGCGTTTGGTGGACACAAGAACCTTAACAACCCAATATATGTCCTCCACTAAAAAAAGGATTTTGTCATTAGGGAGTTGCAGTTGCTGGGATTTATAGTTCACTTACAATCAAAGAGCACTCTGAACTCCACCAACAATGGAATTGCACCTAACTTGGCACACAGAACTCCTTTGACCAACAGAAAATACTCGCAGTGTTTGGTGGACACAAGAACCTTAACAACCCAATGTATGTCCTCCACTAAAAAAAGGATTTTGTCATTAGGGAGTTGCAGTTGCTGGGATTTATAGTTCACCTACAATCAAAGAGCACTCTGAACTCCACCAACAATGGAATTGCATCAAACTTGGCACACAGAACTCCTTTGACCAACCGAAAATACCCGCAGCGTTTGGTGGGCATTGACCTTGAGTTTGGGAGTTGTAGTTCACCTACATCCAGAGAGCACTATGGACTCAAACAATGATGGATCTGGACCAAACTTGGCACGAATATTCCATATGCCCAAATATGAACACAGATGGAGTTTGGGGGGAAATAGACCTTGACCAACAGAAAATACTTAAGGCCACCCAGTCCAACTCCCTTCACCAGGGCAAGAAAACGTAATCAAAGCCCTCCTGACATGAGAGCCATCCAGCCATAGACATAGATTGATAGGTATGATTCACACACACAGAGATCAAGTATTATAGATTTGAAAGGGACTCCTAAAGATGGACCATTATATGTTGCATGTTCCAGAGTAGGCAAACTAGACAATCTCTACGTCAACACTGTCAAAGAAACATCAAGAAATATTGTTTACCCACAAGCATCAAGACATTACATATATTAGAAACCAGCACTTTCTAATTACTTTATTTTCCATCACCAGACTGGGCCACAGCAACACGTAGCAGGGGACCGCTAGTATAATATCATATCATATCATATCATATCATCATATCATATATAAATATAAAATGTAATGTTCATTTGTGCTATTCACAGAACTCAGAAACCACTGGGGAAATTGACACCAAATTTGGACACTATGTCCCTCACAACCCAATGTATGTTCTCCACTCAAAAAAAACCCAACGAAAACCAAAAGCAGAAAGGACTTCTAAACTGCATGTCCACAAAGGAGAAACTGCATGTCTACAGAGACCCATGGCCATGCCCCCCCTCCTCCTCGCGGGGAAACAACCGGCCGTTAAAGCCAGGCGCACGTGCACGGCCACACACACACACAAGTGAGTGTAGTGGAGGTGGAGGCTTACCACATGCAGCCCCTTCTCTTCCCCTCCTATGTCAGGAGAGCAGTCTCCTCCTTTCCCTGTTGGAAAGTGCCAGCAGCAGCAACGGAGTGCTCCACGCAAGGAAGAAGGGGAGGAGGAGGAGGGGGAGGAGGGGAGGAAGGTCCATGGTGCTTGAATGAAGGACCTTCCCTTCTTTCCTCCCTTTCCTTCCTCCCTTTCTTTCCTTTTCTTATTTCCTTCTTCCTTTCCTTCTTTCCCTCCTTCCCTTCCTTCCTGTCCCTCCTTCCTTTTTCCTTTCCTTCTTTTCCTTCCTCCCTCCCTCCCTTTCCTCCTTCTTTCCCTTTCTTCATTTCCTTCCCCTTCATTTTCTTCCTTTCCTTTCCCTCCCTCCTTCTCTCCTTTCCTTCCCTCCTTTCTTCATCCCCCTCCTTTCTTTCCCTCCTCCTTTCCTCCCTCCCTTCCTGTCCCTCCTTCCTTTTCCTTCCCTTCTTTCCCTCCCTCCCTTCCTTTTTCCTTCCTTCCTGTCCCTTCTTCCTTTCCTTCTTTCTATGTAAGATATAAATACAATATTAAATGGAAGGGACAGTCAAGAAGTAAGGAGAGAAGGAGGGAAAGAGGGAAGGAAGGAAGGAAGGAGAGAAGGCGGAAGGGAAAGAAGGAAAGAAAGAAAGATAGAGAAGCAAGGAGGAGAGAAGGAAATAAAAAAGTGAAAGGAAAAAGAGAGGGAAGGAAGGAGAGAAGGAACGAAAGATAGGGAAGGAAGGAAGGATGTAACCAAAGAGCAAAGAAAGGGAGGAAAGAAACAGGTAGAGATGGAAGAAAGATGAGAGATAGGGAAAGAAAAAGAGGAAAGGAAGGAAAGAGGGAAGGGAGGAGAGAAAGAGGGAGGGAAGGTTGGCCACAGCAACGCGTGGCGGGTACAGCTAGTCTATATAAATAAAAATGTAATGTTCTTTTGTGGGATTAACAGAATTCAGAAACCACTGGACGAATTGACACCAAATTTGAACACAAGACACCAACTAAAGCAATCTATGTCTTTCACTCAAAAAACAAAAAAAAATGATCGGAAAGAACTTAAATACCCCACAAAGCTAAATGACTATACAGAGCATGCATTAAAAGAACACCCCCCCTTCCCTCCTGCACGAGGGGAGGGGGAACCAACAGCTGAAAGAGAGGTAGCTTGAGAGAGGAAGGGAAAGGTGGCCAGTATATCCCTCTTGCTACCCCCTGCCTCTCTCTTCCCAAAGGATTCAAAGAGAGGGAAGGAGGGAAGGAGGGAAGGAAGGAGAGAGAGGACACTCTCCTCCAGATCCATCCCCTCCCTTTCCTTCCTTTCTTTTCCTTTCCTTTCCCGCTGTCGGCAGCATGGAGGTGCCTCCGCTGTGAACTCACAGGGGAGGGATTCTGTGTGTGTGCCCAGAAAGCTCACCCATACTGAGTTATGGAAAGGAATTCTGGGAAATGAAGTCCAATATACAAAGAAAGGACAAAAAGACACGCTCTGTGAGTTAGAAAAGTCTGTCCAGGAAGGCACAATCAAAACACTCCCGAAAGATGGCCATCCATTTTTACTTTATAGCAACCCTGGGCTATAATATATCTACAATAATAATATCCATATATCTATCATAATAGATATCTTTAAAGCACTTCAAAAACGAGTATAAATAGAAATGGTGAGAGTGGGCATCCCTTGAGTGTTGCAACCGTAGGTCAGTGACCAACTATGGTGCTACGGACCTCAAAGAGTCATGAATCAAGAGCAAAAGGAAGAAACTTGTCTAGAGGAAGGTGTTGTGTCAAGCAAAACCTTATTGGGACTGCCTTCGATCTGGAATTCAATGTCCTTAATGTGAATGACCGTCATGTGGATCCAGAATAGGTCTTTGTGGTCATTTACGAATCCTCCATCAAGGCTCTGCTTCCAGAAGATGATCATACCCGTGTCAGGAGTCAATTTCTGACGGCATGAAGACATCACAAATCCCATCCGTGACATTTGTGACAATCGTCCTGGCTGAATCAGTTCTCTCTCTGTGTGACATTTTGAAGTCAGCAGAGAGCGCTGGAAACCTTGTATTGGAACTTGTGAAGCAACAAGTTCTAATAAGGAAACTGAGAAGAGGGGGAGATGGGCAGGAAAGGTGTATAAAAGGAAGTGGTGGTGGGAAAAAGTCAGTAGTGTCTTTCTTTGCTGCAGAGATACAAGCAATATATCAATTTCAAAGCAAAACGGCTTGTGAGTGGTTATTTAATATTGCTATATAGATCCTACAGTCTGACAACCCGGCCACAATGTTCCACCTTGAGCGTCAATACGAAGGTACATTGAATGTGTACAAATACATTGTAAGCTGACTGATAGAAGGGAGTTAGAGTCCCTACTAAATGGTGTGAACAGTAGGGCTGGGCGGTTTCATTTCGTTAATTCGTAATTCGTTAATAATTCGTTAATTTTTTCAATTACAAAACGATAACGAACCATTCTGGAGCAATTATTTAAAAAAAACGAATTTTCAAAAACGTTTTGTAAATGCTTCGTATTTCGATATTGTATTCATTTCGTTATTGTTTTGAGGTCATTTCGTTATTATTTCCGCATGTCTGGGCCAGTTTTATGGTTTAATTAGTGAAAAAAAATTATAATATCACACCAACAGTCAACAACAGAGGGAGAGGGAAGCTTCAGAAGGTTTTGGAGGTTTTTTAGCGTATTTCGCGGTCGCGTCCGCCATTAACGAATCGATTCGTTATTGTTTCGGAAATCGATTCGTTAATTTTTTACCATTTACGAAATTTCGTAAATATCGAACTTTTTAAAAGGAAAATTTTGTAATTATTTTAAATATCGAAACAAAAAAAACCCCCAAATACAAATCGATTTTAGAAACAAATTTTTCCGTTGTTACCCAGGCCTAGTGAACAGTCCAGAAAGTTTACTCCGCACCTGGACCAATAAGGAGATGGGAATTAGGCAGGAGGGAGACAAGGAGAGATGGAAGAGGATGAAATTTTATAGGTGTGAATGTTAGAAGAATAAAGTTTTAAGAAAGTTGAAAGGAAAATGGAGACAGGAGGGAGTGGGAATCAGAGGATTTGAGAAGAGAATCTACGCTCAATCTGCCAATCTCTGCTAGACAAAAGAAAGCACAGCAAGAACAACAACAACAATCATCATCATGGACTGTTCTCACAGCAAGATAAGCAACTGAGAAAAATGAAAGTAGGTAGGATTCAAAATGACTTTATGACCTGAAGAGAAGGGAAGGGGACGCCAATTAAACTGTCATGCCTCCATGTTATGGAATTATGGAAGTTGGCATTCTACCAAGACTTTAGCCTTCTATGGAAAAAGGGCCCATGCCTCACCCAACTACAACTCCCAGGACTTCATAGCTTTGAGCCGCTTACAAGAAAAGTGTTGAAGACAATAGATAGACTAGGAGTCATTTCATAGGAGGCTGTGTGGAGACGCAAAAGTATGGATGATACCAAGCCCTATTGAAATGAAGGACATCCGGTCCAAGAATGCCATATACGCATGTGGGAGGATCTAAAGGTTTCCAAAGAGGCCATATTGAAATGAAGGATATCCAGCTGAGAATACCATAGGGGTGTGGGAGGACTTCGAAAATACCCAGAGGCCATATTGAGATGAAGGAGGTCTGGCCCAAGCATACCATAGAATGGTATTGTAAGAGAGGCCATGTTTTGTCAAAATGGTAAAAGACTGCAGATATCAGTCCCAAGTGGTCTGACTTGGCCACGGTGGTACATGCTCTGGTCACATCCCGCCTTGATTACTGCAACGCTCTCTACGTGGGGCTGCCCTTGAAGACGGCCCGGAAGCTTCAGCTAGTCCAGCGCGCGGCAGCCATGTTACTAACGGGAGCGGGACGCAGGGAGCATACAACGCCCTTGTTGTCCCAGCTCCACTGGCTGCCGATCTGCTACCGGGCCCAATTCAAAGTGCTGGTGTTATCCTACAAAGCCCTAAACGGTTCCGGCCCAAAATACCTTTCGGACCGCATCTCGGCCTATGAGCCCACGAGGGCCTTGAGATCATCCGGGGAGGCCCTTCTCTCGATCCCGCCCGCCTCACAGGCACGTCTGGCGGGGACGAGAGAGAGGGCCTTCTCAGTGGTGGCCCCCGGCTGTGGAACACCCTCCCTGTTGACATCAGACAGGCGCCCTCCCTTATGGCTTTTCGTAAGAGCCTAAAGACCTGGCTATTCGAGAAGGCATTTAATTGAGACCCACACGAACTTGGTTATGAAATTGGAACGGACTATGGATTATGAGACTGGCTATGACTCTATGTTGTGATGGCGCGGATCTATTAGTGTAATTTAGATTAATGTGTAACTCGATTGTTGTTATATTGTATGTTTTTGTAGATGGTTTTTACATGTTGTACACCGCCGCGAGTCGCCCCAGGGCTGAGAGCGGCGGTCAACAAATGAAGTAAATAAATAAATAAATAAATAAATAAATAAATAATGGATATGGGGTTTGTACTGTAGTTCTAAAACAGTGATATAATTGAATTATTATTATTATTATTATTATTATTATTATTATTATTATTAGAGACACAACAAGATGAGTTCACAGCAAACAAGATCACTTTGCTGGCTGTTGTATTGGATCACATGTTGGACACTTCCCAAGTGTCTAGGACTGTGTGATGTATCGGTGAATAATGCGTGCAGATCCCAGTAAGGTGGCCTTCTGCAGCTGGCAGATGGTAATTTTGTCAGCGCTGATTGTATTTAAGTACAGGCCAAGGTCTTTAGGCACTGCACCCAGTGTGCCGATCATCACTGGGATGATGATGATGATGATGATGATGATGATTATTATTATTATTATTATTATTATTATATGTTCTAATCTATAAATGTAATGTTCGTTTGTGGGACGCACATAACTCAAAAACCACTGGACAAAATGACATCAAATTTGGCCACAAGATATCTACGAACCCAAGGAGTGACCATCACTCAAAATATTACCCCAAAATTGTGAAAAGAACTTTAACATCCAAAAAAGTTAGAAGATGATATAGCGCATGCGCACAAATGAATTACAGCAAATGTGAGAGGTAGTGCCGACCATCCTCTCTCTTCTGGCTAGAGCTAGGAACAGACAGCAAAACGGTGGGTCCAGCGAAGGGGGGGGAGCCTCATCTGCCACCAGGGAAGGAAGAAGAGAAGGAAAGAAGGATAGAGGGAAGGAAGCAAAGAAGGAAAGAGAGAAGCAAGGATGGAAGCAAAGAGGGAGAAGGAAGGAAGGAAGGAAGGAAGGAAGGAAGGAAGGAAGGAAGGAAGGAAGGAAGGAAGGACAGAAAAAGAAAGGAGAGAAAGAAAAAGGGAGGGAAAGGAAGAAAAGAGGGAGGAGGAAGAAAGGAGGAAAGAAGGAAAGAAGGAGGAAAGAAGGAAAAAGAGAAGGAGGATGGAAGCAAAGAGAAGGAAGGAAGGAAAGAAAGAGGTAAGAAGAAAGAAAGGAGAGAAAGAAAAGGAGGGAAAGGAAGAAAGGGAGGGAGGGAGGGAGGGAGGGAAGGAAAGGAAGGAAGGAAGGAAGGAGGAGGAAAAGAAGGAAAGAGAGAAGGAAGGAGGAAGGAAAGGAAGGAAGGAAGGAAAAGAGAGGAGAAGGAAGAAAGGAGAGAAAGAAAAAGGGAGGGAAGGAAGAAAAAGAGGGAGGGAGGGAAGGAAGAGGAAAGAAGGAAAGGGAGAAGGAAGGAGGAGAAGAGGAAGGAAGGAAAGAAAAGAGAAGAAGGAAGAAGAGAGAAGAAAAGGGGGAGGGAGGAAGAAAAAGGGAGGGTGGAAGGAAAGAAAGGAGGGAAAGGAAGGAAGGGGAAGAAAGAGAAGGAAGGAAGGAAAGAGGTAGAGAAAGAAGAAAGGAGGGAAAGAAAAAGGGAGGGAAAGGAAGAAAAGAGGGAGGGAAGGAAGGAAGGAATCATAGAATCATAGAATCAAAGAGTTGGAAGAGACCTCCTGGGCCATCCAGTCCAACCCCATTCTGCCAAGAAGCAGGAATATTGCATTCAAATCACCCCTGACAGATGGCCATCCAGCCTCTGTTTAAAAGCTTCCAAAGAAGGAGCCTCCACCACACTCCGGGGCAGAGAGTTCCACTGCTGAATGGATGGATGGAAGGAAGGAAGGAAGGAAGGAAGGAAGGCAGGAAGGAAGGCAGGCAGGCAGGCAGGAAGGAAGGAAGGAAGGAAGGAAGGAAGGAAGGAAGGAAGGAAAGAGTGAAGAAGGAAGAAAAGAAAGAGGTAGCGAAGGAAGAAAGGAGGGAAAGAAAAGAGAAGGAAAGGAAGGAAAGAAGTAGAGAAGGAAGGAAGAGAAGAAGGAGGGAGGGAAGGAGGGAAAGGAGAGAAAGAGGGAGGGAACGTTTGCCACAGCAACGCGTTGCGGGTACAGCTAGTTAGTTTATAAATATGAGCAGTCCATCCCATTGAACTAGAATGAATTATACACACTTTGGATTTGGACTTTCTTTTTTCCGGGTAAGTCGATCTGTTAACAAACACGGCAGACATTGTTACAAGAACAAAAATCCAATCTATATTCATTCATTTCAATTGAATTCACTTACCCGACAGATACCACCACTGAGTCGCTCTCATTGGCAATTTTACTGCAAATGTTTTGATATGAAGCTAGTTAAGAAAAAAAAAAAACAATGTAAGCATTCAACATGAGACTAAAGCTATTACGAGTGAAGTTCTTCGAAAACATTTCTTCTCCTCATATTCAACACACAGTACTGCAACACTTAGTTACACAATTCATTCAATGGTGTGTCTTTTGGAGTACAACAACCTTAGTAGCACTCTTGGTTACTCCACAGCACTCTGTGGGTTTGGCGGGATTGACGTCGCCAACTTCCGGATCCATCCAGAACATTTTTGCTCCGGATTAGCACAGATTCACCAGGCAGTGCAAACCCACCCTAAGTGACAGTGTCACTTCTACAAGGATCTGTTTTATGACTCCCATAGAACAGGAAATCCCTGGCAGAAATGAGGAATATTATCTAAAACATCTTATAGAGCAGTGTGTCTCTACTTGGGGCTCGCGACCTGATGATGATGATGATGACAACGCTTGGGACGTGTTCGACTTGTGATATGAAATCTAGCATATAGATCTCATTTGCTGTGACATACTGTGTTTTTTGAGTTAGTAAAATAATAATAATAATAATAATAATAATAATAATAATAATACAACTAGCAGAGTGATCTTGTCTGTTGTGTTTCTAATAATAATAACAACAACAACAATATAATGAGATGATGATAATAATAATAATAATAATAATAATAATGATGATGATGATGATGATGATGATGACAACGCTTGGGACGTGTTTGACTTGTGATTTTGTGATACGAAATCCAGCATATAGATCTCATTTACTGTGACATACTGAGTTTTTGAGTTAGTAAAATAATAATAATAATAATAATACAACTAGCAGAGTGATCTTGTCTGTTGTGTTTCTAATAATAATAATAATAATAATAATAATAATAATAATAATAATAATAACAACAATAATAATATAATGAGCTAATAATAATAATAGTAATAATAATAATAATAATAATAATGACAACGCTTGGGACGTGTTTGACTTGTGATTTTGTGGTATGAAATCCAGCATATAGATCTCATTTACTGTGACATACTGAGTTTTTGCATTAGTAAAATAATACTAATATTAATAATAATAATAATAATAATAATAATAATAATCGATATAAATAAAATATTCATTTGTGGGAATAACAGAACTCAAAAACCACTGGACTAATTGACACCAAATTTGGACACAAGACACCTAACAACCCAATGTATGCCCTTCACTCAAAGAAAATGATTTTGTCATTTGGGAGTTGTAGTTGCTGGGATTTATAGTTCACCTACAATCAAAGAGCATTCTGAACCCCACCAACGATGGAATTGAACCAAACTTGGCACACTGTTCTCCCATGACCAACAGAAAATACTGCAAAGGTTTGGTGGGCAGTGTCCTTTGATTTTGGAGTTGTAGTTCACCTACATCCAGAGATCTCTGTGGACTCAAACAATGATGGATTTGCACCAAATTCTACACGAATACTCCATATGCCCAAATGTGAACATTGGTGGAGTTTGGGGAAAATAGAATCTTGTAGTTGCTGGGATTTATAGTTCACCTACAATCACAGAGCATTCTGAACCCCACCAACATTAGAATTGGCCCAAAACTCCCACACAGAAAAGCCATGTGGGCCACAGCAACGCATGGCAGGGGACGGCTAGTAATGATAATAAAGCAAAGGCTCTGGCATAAGCCAGTCCAGGTGGTCCCAGTGGTCATGGGCACACTGGGTGCCGTGCCAAAAGATCTCAGCCAGTAGGCCTGTGCGATTTCGTTCGTTAATTCGTTAATTCGTTAATAATTCGTTAATTTTACCATTTCCGAAGCGATATTGAAACAAATCTCCAAACCCGGAAGGGTTTATAAATATCGAACCAGCAGCCCCCATAGTATTTACGAGCCTCCGCTCGTTTCGTTAATGGGGTGGAGGCTGCTGGAGTGCTGGTGCATGGGAGCCAATCCGGCGCTCCCAAGCAGTGCACCATGGGTCCGTGGCTGTCTCTTTTTGATTGGCCGGCGAGCCCTTTCAAAGCGGCTCCGCGCGGCCCGTAGCTTGCTGCAGAGGGCGAGGGAGTTTGCATTGGGTTGGCTTGGCAATGGCTGCTAGCAACTGGGATTGGATTCATTCCTTGCTGCTGTGAGTGCTGCTTGCTTCATTTGCTGTCTCTTGCCTGTGTTTGGTCCACATTTGGGGCATTTTTTGGTTAATTTTCCATTTTAAAATATTTTTAATATTATTTTTTAATATTATTTTTTAATATTATTTTTAATATTATTTTTTAATATTATTTTAATATTATTCTTAAAAAATATTCTAAAAAAGAAAAGACTCTTCTGTTGGTGTGTGCTCTCATTTGCTGTATCCTGCCTGTGTTTGGTCATTTTTTGGTTAATTTTCCATTTTATTATTATTTATTTATTTATTTATTTCTTGCACTTATAGACCGCCACTCTCAGCCCTGGGGCGACTCGTGGCGGTGTACAACCACATAGAAAAGACGGCTTACAATAAAACAACAATACACAACATTCTACTACTACATAGCACTACTATACTAAAAATCCGCTTCGTCATATCATAGGGTCATAATCCGTCTCATAATCGCAGTCCATTCCGGTCGTCAATTCCAGTAACATAGCACTCAATTGAAGGCCATCTCGAAGAGCCATGTTTTCAGGCCCTTACGAAAGGCCATAAGGGAAGGCGCCTGTCTAACTTCAGCAGGGAGGGAGTTCCAAAGCCGGGGGGCCACCACCGAGAAGGCCCGCTCTCTCGTCCCTGCCAAACGTGTCTGTGAGGCAGGCGGGACCGAGAGAAGGGCCTCCCCAGATGATTTTTTTAATATTATAATATTATAATAATTTTTTTAATATTATTTTAATATTATTTTTAATATTATTTTTAATATTATTTTTAAAAAATATTCTAAAAATGAAAAGACTCTTCTGTTGGTGTGTGCTCTCATTTTCTGTCTCTTGCCTGTGTTTGGTCCACATTTGGGCCATTTTTTGGTTAATTTTCCATTTTAAAATATTTTTAATATTATTTTAATATTATTCTTAAGAAATACAAAAAATATTCTAAAAATTCGTTAATATTTACAAAATTTCTTAAATACCAAAACTTTTTTTTGGAAAGTTTTGTAATTATTTTAAATATCGAAACAAAAAAACACCCCAATTACAAATCGATTTTAGAACCAAATTTTTTCTTGATCAAACAGGCCTATCAGCCAGCATTTGGAAACAATCAACATCAACAAAATCACGATCTGTCAACTGCAAAGAAAATCCATTCATTCAATCCCAGGTCTTCTGGTATGACTCTGTGGTCAACTTCTGCTGGGATATCCTCAATAATATCATACACAACAATAGGGCTCCAACCTTACACACTTACAGATGCTTCCGGCAAGTCCAGACCCTCCGTGGAAGAAAACGAATCCCTTCCTTCGGACGGGACTCGGTGTTTTATGGAGGTAAATCCTGACAGTGACACCGTCGAAATCCAGGTCTTTGGTGTAGAGGTTGGGAGGAACCTTGAACCTCCTGAGATCCGTCATGAGGCGGACGAAGACCACCTGACTACATACGCCCAGCCATTCCAAGATCTTCCCCTGTTTGGGGAAAGAGAGGAAGTCAAACGGAAATAGAAACATCTTTTTGCAATCTCTGCAAGTACATGGCAGGGCATGGGTTTTTTTTTTCTCCAATGTTGTAGCGAAGTTGAGAGACACCACGTTTTAAATTTCCCATTTCCTTTGCTCTTTCTACCCAAAAGGGTCTTGTTGCTTGGATCATTGCTATCATATAAATATTTGTATTTTATTTTAAGAGGACTAGATGTATGTTATATGTTGTATGTTATGTATGCATTGTTTGTTTTTGATAAGGCCAATTAGCTAATCAATAAAATTGTTGTTGTTGCTGATATTTCCATTGACCATTTCCGCTCCCTTGGCAGCCACCTCTCCACAAAAGTCAACATTGACACTGAAATTCAACACTGCCTGAGCTCTGCGAGTGCAACATTTTTCCAAATGAAGCAGAGAGTGTTTGAAGACTGGGACATCCGTAGGGAGACCAAGGTGCTTGTTTATAAAGTTATTGTCCTTCCAACCCTGCTATACGCCTGCGAGACGTGGACTGTCTACAGACATCAACATTGACACTGAAATACAACACCACCTGAGCTCTGCGAGTGCAACATTTTTCCGAATGAAGCAGAGAGTGTTTGAGGACCGGGACATCCATAGGGAGACCAAGGTGCTTGTTGATAAAGTTATTGTGCTCCCAACCCTGCTATACGCCTGCGAGACATGGACTGTCTACAGACGTCAACATTGACACTGAAATACAACACCGCCTGAGTTCTGTGAGTGCAGCTTTTTTCCGAATGAAGCAGAGAGTGTTCGAGGACCGGGACATCCATAGGGAGACCAAGGTGCTTGTTGATAAAGTTATTGTGCTCCCAACCCTGCTATACGCCTGCGAGACATGGACTGTCTACAGACGTCAACATTGACACTGAAATACAACACCGCCTGAGTTCTGTGAGTGCAGCTTTTTTCTGAATGAAGCAGAGAGTGTTCGAGGACCGGGACATCCGTACGGAGACCAAGGGGCGTGTTTATAAAATTATTGTCCTCCCAACCCTGCTATACACCTATGAGATGTGGACTGTCTACAGACATCAACATTGACACTGAAATACACTGAAATAGCCTGAGCTCTGCGAGTGCAACATTTTTCCAAATGAAGCAGGGAGTGTTTGAGGACCAGGACATCCGTAGGGAGACCAAGGGGCTTGTTTATAAAGTTATTGTCCTCCCAACCCTGCTATACTCCTGCAAAATGTGGACTGTCTACAGATGTCACACTCAACTCCTGGAACAATTCCACCAGCGTTGCTTCCGGAAAATTCTGCAAATCTCTTGAGAAGACAAGCGGACAAATGTCAGCGTGCTGGAAGAAGAAGCAAAGACCACCAGCATTGAAGTGATGGTCCTCCACCATCAACTCTGCTGGACCAGCCATGTTGTCCAGATGCCCGACCACCATCTCCCAAAGCAGTTTCTCTATTCCGAAATCAAGAACGGAAAATTGAATGTTGGAGGACAGGAAAAGAGATTCAAAGATGGGCTCAAAGCCAACCTTAAAAACTCTGGCATAGACACTGAGACACAGGAAGCCCTGGCCCTTGAGCGCTCCATTTGGAGATCTACTGTGCTGCAGAATCTGAAGAGGCACGAATGGAGGGTGAAAGAGAGAAAAGTGCCAAGAGGAAGGCACGTCAAGCCAACCCCGACCAGGACTGCCTTCCATCTGGAAACCAATGCCCTCACTGCAGGAGAAGATGCAGGTCAAGAATAGGGCTCCACAGTCACCTACAGACCCACCACCAGGACACTACACTTGGAGGACCATCATCCTCGGACTACGAGGGATAGCCTAAGTAAGTAAGTAAAGTACTCCTATACCTCCCCTACCATTTTTTTTCTCTTCCCCCGTAAATTCAATAAATAAATAAATAAAATCATTTGCTCCTTGTTTGGGTCCCTTAACGTGCACAGCATATCATCTGCACAAGCCTTTATTTCCCATTCCTGGCCTTGTGTTTTCATTCCTTGAATGGAGCACTTTTGGATACAAAGTGCTCTAAAGTGAAGGATACTATGCCCATATCATCGCCGAAACCGGTTTGTTTGCTTGGTTTGGCTCATTCAATGCATGAGTTGTAAACAATGACAGATCTGATTCTGGAGGAGTGTCCCTTTGAGATTTCACAAGAACTGGGAAATGAAACAATCCAACCCTCTTCTGCATGAATATTACTTAATGCATGTCAGCATCTCTATTGTCATGAGACTATTTATTTCCATTACCATTCCATTTCTTTTATTTTAAAATCCTGATTTCTTTCATAACTCTAGAATGATGGGCTTAGCAAATGGCAATTATATAAAGTTTTATAACATGTTTGACTAAGAAATAATGTCCACCCCGGTGGCGCAGTGGGTTAAACCGCTGAGCAGCTGAGCTTGCTGACCAAAAGGACACAGGTTCGAATCCAGGGTGATGGAATTGAACCAAACGTGGCATACAGGACACCCATGACAAACAGAAAACACTAGAAGGGTTTGGTGGGTATTGACCTTGAGTTTGGGAGTTGTACTTCACCAACATCCAGAAAGCACTGATGGATATGGACCAAACTTGACACGAATACTCAATATGTCCAAATATGAACACAGATGGAGTTTGGGGAAAATAGACCTTGACATTTGGGAGTTGTCGTTACTGGGATTTATAGTTCACCTACAATCAAAGAGCATTCTGAACTCCACCAAGGATGGAATTGAACCAAACTTCCCACACAGAACCCCCATGACCAACAGAAAATACTTAAGGCCATCCAGTCCAACTCCTTTCACTGGGGCAAGAAAACATAATCAAAGCCCTCCTGACAAAGAGCCATCCAGCTATAGATATAGATAGTAGGCCTGGGTAACAACGGAAAAATTGTTTCTAAAATCGATTCGTTTTTTGGGGTTTTTTGCGTTTCGATATTTAAAAGAATTCCGAAATTTTCCTTAAAAAAAGTTCGATATTTACGAAATTTCGTAAATGGTAAAAAAATTACAAAACAATAACAAAACAATAATGAATCGATTCGTTAATGGCGGCCACGATCGCACAATACGCTAAAAAAACTTCTGAAGCTTCCCTCTCCCTCTGTTGTTGACTGTTGGTGTGATATTATAATTTTTTTTCACTAATTAAACAAAAAACAACTATAAAACTTGCCCCAGACATGCGTAAATAATAACGAAACGACCTCAAACCAATAACGAAACGAATACATAACGAAATACGAAGCATTTACTAATCGAATTGAAAAATTCATTTCGTTTTTAGGTTGCTCCAGAATGGTTCGTTATCGCTTCGTTAACAAAAAAATAACGAATTTTTAACGAATTACGAATTAACGAAATGAAACCGCCCAGCCCTAATAGATAGATATATATGATTCACACACACACACAGATAGTATCATAGATTTGAAAGGGACCCCTAAAAAGGACGTGTTCCATGTTGCATGTTCCAGAGTAGGCAAACAGATTATCTCCACATCAACACTGACACCCAAATTGGACACAAGACACCTCTCAGGCCAACGAGTGACCACCATTCATAAAAATACTGGAAAACACAGTGGTTCCCTCTAGCTACCGCCCAGTCTCGAACCTTCCGTTTCTGGGCAAGATGGTTGAGAGGGCAGCAGCGGAACAGTTGCAGCAGTTCCTAAATGACACAGCCGGACTTGATCCCTTCCAGTCCGGCTTCTGTAGGGGGCACGGGACGGAGACTGTGCTAGTTGCCATCACAGATCAGCTTCGCTGCCAGATGGATCAAGGCGGATCAGCGTTGCTCGTGTTATTGGACCTCACAGCAGCATTTGATACGGTCGATCACAATCTATTGACCAACCACCTAGCCATGACTGGGGTTAGGGGGATACCCCTTAAATGGGTGTCCTCCTTCCTCCAAAATCGGGGACAGTATGTGGTGAGGGGAGGGATGGTTTCCGAGAGATCTCCGATAACTTGTGGGGTCCCGCAGGGAGCTATTCTCTCTCTATTATTTAACATCTATATGCGACCGCTTGCCCGACTGGTGCGAAGCTTGTGCTTGAGTGCCACCAGTACGTTGATGACACTCAGCTCATTCTGAGGATGGAGGGCGGGCCGGACTCTATACCCGAAAATTTCCATCAGTGCCTTGAGGCCGTTACGGGATGGTTGTGTGCCAGCAGATTGAGGGTGAATCCAGCGAAGATGGAGATCCTTTGGCTGGGCCATCCGGGTGGGAGGGAGACCCAGCTGCCTACCCTGGATGGTGAGACACTACGTCCGTCACCTTCTGTAAAGAGTCTTGGTGTCTTATTGGACCCTCTGCTCACAAGTGAGGCCGAGGTCTCTGCTGTGAGCAGATCTGCGTTGTTCCACCTACGTCAGGCTAGGCGACTGTCTCCCTACCTATCTAGGAACGACCTGGCTACAGTGATCCAGGTGACGGTCATCTCGAGGCTTGATTACGGTAACGCCCTCTACAGTGGCCTTCCTTTGTCATTGATCCGGAAACTAGTGGAAAATGCGGTGGCTCGTCTTCTCGCCGGAGTGCCGGCGAGTTGTCGTATCACCCCAATTCTACAACAGCTGCACTGGCTTCCGATTGAGTACCGGATTACTTTCAAGGTGCTGGTACTAACCTTTAAGGCCTTATATGGTCTGGGGCCGGCGTACCTGAGGGCCCGCTTATCCCCCTACCAACCCCAGAGATTACTTCGGTCCGAAGACCAAAATTTGCTTGAAGTCCCTAACATCCGGACTTATCATCTGTCCTCTCTTAGGCAGAGAGCCTTCTCGATTGTGGCCCCTTATTTATGGAATGCCTTGCCAGTTGAAACCCGAACCATCCGAGACCTACTTGCTTTTCGGAAAGCCTGTAAAACCTTTCTCTTCCGACAAGCTTTCGATGGGTGAATAACTCGGGATTATGTCTGTTCTTGTTTTTATTGCATTTTAAAGTTAATTGTATTGTTTTAATCTACGGCTGTAAACCGCTCCGAGCCAAATTGAGAGTAGCGGTATACAAGTCAAAGTAAAAAAAAAGTTTTAAAAAAGCCAAAAAAGCCCAAAAAGACGCTGCAGTGCATACACAAAAAAGACTCCCCCTGGCAAACAACACTCACAACAGCATATCCACATTCTCTTCTGGACTACAGTTCCCAACATCCGCTAAACCAGGCCCTTTAGGAGAGGAGGAGGATCCAAATGCACTGCTTCCAAGATGCAAGCTTTCCAGATCACCAGACTGAGCCACAGCTAGTATTACATAAATGTAAATTGGTTTACAAAAGGATGCCCGTCAATATCTATACCTGTCAGGTTTTCAAAACGAAATAACAAGTCTTGGAGGAGTTTCAAAGCTGTCTTTCACTTTCCCGCAATCTCCAGTTTCGATATCGCAGTCATTGCGGCAAACTTACGGTCGTGAACAGCATAATGAAGTTCCAGTGAAGCACTCGGAGTTTCCACGGATGGTCAAAGCCCGGGTCTATCCTCGTCTTGGCGAAGTCATAAGCAATGGCCCAGGCGAGGATCACGAGGTAGCTGATCCCAATAATTCCTGTTGCCCACCACAAGATGATGGAAAGGAGCTCCATTTCCTCCTTTTCGGAAAGCAATGACCAGCTATGTCAGCAAGCAGCACTGTTGACGAGTGTGAAGTATCTGCCTCACTTTCTCCAGGATGTTCTTCTTGAGATTGCTTATCGATTCAGAAATTGTCAACACACCCGACTTTATGCACTAACTGGGTGAGGCTTTCTTCACCCAAACACTTGTGCAATCTGTAACGTCGCTGCCCATTAACAACAACAAAAGAGAGCTAACAGAAGGTTGGTCTTGGTGGCAATGGAGCAGTGGAACACTGATATCTGGTGTCTTCCATTTGAGTAAAGTCCATTTGAGTAAAGGCCACCCAGCCCAACTCCCTTGTGCCATGTAAGGACACCCAATCAAAGCCCTCCCAAAAGATGGCTTTCCAGACCTCCAGAGAAGGATCTGGAGGAAACCCAAAGGCCAGCCAGCCCAACTCCCTTGTGCCATGCAAGGACACCCAATCAAAGGCCTCCCAAAAGATGGCCTTCCAGACCTCCAGAGAAGGATTTGGAGGAAACCCAAAGGCCACCCAGCCCAACTCCATTATGCTATGCAAGGACACCCAATCAAAAGATGGCCTTCCAGACCTCCAGAAAAGGATCTGGAGGAAACCCAATGGCCACCCAGTCCAACTCCCTTATGCCATGCAAGGACACTCAATCAAAGCCCTCCCAAAAGATGGCCTTTCAGACCTCCAGAGAAGGAGAGCGGGCACTGCTGAACTATCAACATTCTTCCTAATGTTGAGGTGGAAACTCTTCCTGTAATTTAGACCCATTATTTTGTTATGTTCTCGGAAAGCAAGCCTGCCTCCTCCTTAATGTGACATCCTTTGAAAAATTTGAACATGGCTCCTATAGCTTATCCTCCAAAGCGTCTCTTCTCCAAGCTAAACATTCCCAGATCCCTCAGCTGCTCCTCTTACAGCTTTGGAATCTTTTTTGGTGGCTTTCTATCATCTTCTCCATCTCCTTTTTGAATGGTTTGTCCCAGAACTGGATGTAGGGATATTATTCCAGGTGAGAAGGTTTCACCACAGTAGAATACAGAGGTTCTCTAAAACTTTGTCTACTTCTTCTTCGCAAAGTATCCCATTTTAAGTTCTCTAGAACTTTGTCTACTTCTTCTTCGCAAAGTATCCCATTTTAAGTTCTCTAGAACTTTGTCTACTTTTTCCTCTCAAAGTGTCCCATTTCAAGTTCTCTAGAACTTTGTCTACTTTTTCCTCTTGAAGTGTCCCATTTCAAGTTCTCTAAGCCTTTGTCTACTTCTTCCTCGCAAAGAAGCAGACAAAGTTCTAGAGAACTTGAAATGGGACACTTTGAGAGGAAGAAGCAGACAAAGTTATAGAGAACTTGAAATGGGATAAAGTTCTCTATAACTTTGTCTGCTTCTTCCTCTCAAAGTGTCCCATTTCAAGTTCTCTAGAACTTTGTCTGCTTCTTCCTCTCAAAGTGTCCCATTTCAAGTTCTCTATAACTTTGTCTGCTTCTTCCTCTCAAAGTGTCCCATTTCAAGTTCTCTATAACTTTGTCTACTCCTTCAACCGAAAGCATCCCATTTCACACTTTGTCTGTCTACTTCTTCTAAAGTGTCCCATTTCAACCTCTCTAGTACTTTATTTACTTCCAAAGAGTCCCATTCCACACTCTCAAAAATTTTGTCTACTTTTTCCACCTCCTTGTTGAAATTCATTTATGTTTGGTTTTGGCCCAGTTGTCTAATCTCTGAACATCATTTTAGAATCTGATGTTGTCTTTTGGGATCTTAACTATCTATCCCAAGTTGGTGCCACCTGCACTTTGAACCAACAGGGCCTCTATTCCATCATCTAAGTCATTGATAAACAGGTTGAATAACCTTAGGCCCAAGTAAAGTGGGAAGCCAAAGAATTAATGTTGCATTAGTGTTTGATAGACTCATTAAAGAAAGCCACACTGCTGAGTCTGCAAGACTTGAGAAAGGCTGTTGACTATAGATTGACTTGTTCATAAAATTGCAACAAATAAGGACATATTATTATTTATGACCACCGCAGCAATATGTGAAACTGTGGAAACTGGAAGAAATACAATGAACAATTGGATAAGCAAAATAAAGGAAATTAAAGACATGGACAAATTAATTTTTGTCTTGAAAAAGATCTCGGGCACCCGATAAAGTCGACAAATTGGAGACTTTTTGAAGAGTATTAAAAAGACAAAAACTAATTCGGGTCACCAGGAGTCCATATAATGGAAAACAAGGGGCCTGCCACTTTTGCTCCATCTTTTTACTTTATTTTACTATTTTAGATGAATACTTTTACTTTTTTAAATAAACAAAAAGAAACCAATCACCGCAGAGGCTTAGAATAGAAGTTCAAAGTGACTTTTGTCTCTCTCTTTTCCCCCCCTCCTTTTTCTCTTATTTCCTCTCTCGTCTTTTGATAGTAGTTGCAGATTTGGTTAAGATTTACAAACTCATTTCCTACTTTCTCCTCTATCCTATTGTTCCTCCTCTTTCCATGTAAATAATACTTCCTTTGGTGTGTTTAATAAAAATCTATTATGAAAAAAATCACAACAAATCAAAATCAATTAACTTGACAGCAATAAAAAACAAGAACAAATTGAGAGATCGAAAGAAGAGTAATTTACTACGCTGTGTTCTAACTGGAAGGAAGGACACCTTATTGAATTCTGAAGATTCATAATACACAGAATGCATGATGTTCATAAAACTTTATTAATAAAAATATTTTCCATATACATTATGCATATAAGAGTGCAAACATTGGAGGTGAACAATGAATCACATGCAATCGCAACGCAAGAATGACTAATAGTTTATATCAAGCATTGAATGGCTGGATTGCATCATCTTTCACCAAACGTCCATTCTGCATCTCAAAGATTGTTCATGTCTTCATTCAACATCTAATGTTGAATGATTGTAACTTTGGTCTGAAACTATCAGATTTTTCTGATAGAACTCCATGGCGTTCAACAGGATAACTGGTCATCATAATAATCTTATTTGTGGATGACACCAAAGTAGCACCAGATAACTTCATAGTATCTTGCATTCTTACAAAATATAATACAGTCCTCAAACCTGTAACAACTAGAATGAACCTATGGAATTAATGTGATTTTCCTACATGCTGACTCACCATACAATCATTGATTCCCTGTGTCCACAGCAGTTGGGAGTAAATAACACTATATAACTAAATTTATATTTTTAAATTTATATTTTAATTTTTTTTTCAAATATAAATTTGAAAAAATTCTGTTCTTGGTTTGAAAATTTTTTATGCTTAATAGTGTGGTACTTTGAAAGTAATTGTTCTACTCCAAAATATTTTGTTTTTGTGGCTGCCACAAACCATGTTGAATTGGTTGACTCCAGGAGATAATTTTTTAGTTTAATAAACTTTATCCATGTGTTTATGATGGAACCAATTAAGAAATGACTTTGATAACTCATGTTACGTAGTGTAATCATTGCCATAATCTTTACGAGAGATTTAGGATTGTCTGCTCGCCCACCTATCCCAAAAATATCTATCCTATTTCACTTGGACATGCCTAGCATTTTAAAAATTTTAACCATTACTTTTGACCCTGCCTCCGGTTTTTAATGCGTCGTGATATTATTGTTATTGTTTTTGCTTTGTTTATGAGTTTATTTATTGTTGTATTGTTGTCGTTGTTGTTTTATTGATGTATTTGGGCTCGGCCTCTTGAAAGCCGCACCGAGTCCTGCGGGAGATGGTAGCGGGGTATAAATAAAGGTTTATTATTATTATTATTATTATTATTATTATTATTATTATTATCAAGAGATCAAAGGACTGGATTATATAGAGATCTTTAGAGATTTGTAATAGATGGCCTGAGGAGCAGGCTATCTATCACTAATTTCAATAATGTGTTGGAAGGCATTAATCTCAAAGCTGTTATGACCTTAGTCTTTAGACTAGACCTGAGGAGGGGGATTGCTGACACCTGAACCTAAACTGGTGCATGGGGGTGCCCCATACGACACCCAGGAAGTTCTTGAGAAGTTTCACCCAAAGCTATGCCATCTGTACAAGTAGATTACCACCCCTGCACTATTTTCTTTCCCATCTAGAAGTGTGCAATTGCCGATCAGAGATAAGAAGGGAAGGTCTAGGATGGAGAGAATCAGTAATCTTATCTCTGATCAGAGATGTGCTTCAGGGAGGTTATCTTCCCAGCTTTCATCCACCCGAAAGATTGGAAGCAGGAGAAGCTAACCCAATCCAGATGCCTGGGTTGGGACTCAGCTTCACAAGCCACGATTTTGTGGCCTCTTGTGACCTTCAGGTGAATTGGAGGCCTACTACAGTCACGCTTCTAGAAAATGAGGACCATTCTGCTGGGGTCGATGAATGTGACACTTTTGCCCATGACATTGCTCCCCTCCATCATGACATTGTAAAGAATGAATGTTTTGAATTCATGCAGAGGAACAGAAAAGCAGGCCTGAAGAAAACCAACATGGAGTTCTCGCAAAGCATTGTGTGGGACGAACTTGACAGTCGAAGCGAGGAAGCAGCAAGGCATAACTGAGTGACAATGAACAATACGGTGTGCGGCCAAGCATGTAAGGAGGATAAGGAGTGTGTAGGTGTACCCCATAAGTCATGAGGCCTGGAATGCGAATATCCTGAAAGTTGAAAAGAACAAGGACTTGAAATAACAGAACAGCCTGATTATTAAGAAGAAGAAAAATGGATTTTGGTCTATAAATGCAGGGGACCCCAAGAGCATGTACGCTTCCTGATCCATGGCAACGGAGCATCCGCACCTCCTCGGAAAAGACTGATCATCTTCGCCGGAGGAGGCCTGTGTGTGCGTGAGTATGCGTGAATGTGTGTGTGCACAAGAGCTCTCCTTGATGTAATTCTGATATGATTCTGTGATGATTGTATTTCAATAAATGTTACAAGAATAGTGTCAAACCCAAATTTGGTCTCTAAAGTGTCCCATTGATCTAAACTACCTTACTATTCCTTGAACACTCTGCACAAAGAACAGGAACCTCTTTGGGTTCATAACAATGTGGAGATCATATGTGATGCAAACCACCTGGATGTTGCCTACATTAGTGCGTACAATCTCCAAGACACAATATATAAACATGTATGTGAAATGGCACCAAACACACACAACTTCGTGGCCGCTATGGAGTTACAATTTCAGCAGAAAGCATTTATAAACTCTGGACAAATTCCGTGACACGATCCAGGATTTCTATCCCAGCAGGGAATGTGAGAAACCACAAGTCGATGCAGTTTATCACGCCATGGAACCCGTTTTCTGAATGGAACCAGCTGACTTTGACGCCGTTGTCCTCCAAGCGCTTCTTGTAGAGCAAGCTGTCGTCCCGAAGCACGTCGTATTCGCAGGTCACCATGAAAGTCTCCGGAAGCTGTCGAATGATGGCATCGTCAGCAAAAAGGCTAGAGAAAGAGATGTCAAGGATCTCCGGCAATTGTTCGTACACTTCGAGCTTGCAAGGAGCTTCTGGGATTTGTTGATAGCCTCTGCGCAGAGATCTCTCCGGAAGGTTCTCCAGGCTTATCCACTTGTTGCATTTCAGCCTCATTTCATCCGGCACGTGACAACCCCTCAGCAGGTCGTCGGACAAAGAAGTGCTCTTTCCGAAATATTTCAGGCCATAGAAAGTCACGCTGTCCCGGAACAAGAGCGGCATCGTGCCGTTCTGCTGATAAGAAGGCAAGTTGAAGTCCATGGCTTGGGTACCTGCGTACATCAGGACTTGAGCTCTCAGTTTTGGAAGGTCGGGTCTCCCCACCAATTTCTGGGCAATTGCAGTGGCGTAATTGCCTCCGGCGCTGTCTCCGCCAATGACGATCTGGGAAGAATCCACCCCATAGATCTCGGCGTTTTTCATGAAGTGAACCGTCGCCGCGAGGCAGTCCTCACACTGTGTGGGGTATGGATGTTCGGGAGAGAGGCGATACCTGGAGAGTCGTAACACAAACACAAAGTTAATCATCTGCAAAACCTTTCCAACCATTCCCTAACTGTCATTCAACGAAGAGTGTCTTTGTTTACAAAGGAACTTTATTGTTAACGACCAACAGTTTTCCATCACATTCCACACTGCCTGAGCTCTGCGAGTGCAGCATTTTTCCGAATGAAGCAGAGAGTGTTTGAGGACCGGGACATCTGTCAAAGAGCATTAATGATGGAATTGAACCAAACTTGACAAACAGAACTTCCAAGACCAACAGGAAATACTAGAAGGGGTTTGGTGGGCACTGACCTTGAGTTTTGGAGTTATAGTTCACCTTCATCCAAAGAGGACTGTGGACTCAATGATGGAGCTGGACCAAATTTGGTGCAAATACTTCGTATGCCCAAATATGACCACAGATGGAGTTTGGGGAAAATAGACCTTGACATTTGGGAGTTGTAGCTGCTGGGATTTATAGTTCACCTACCATCAAAGAGCATTCTGAATTCCACTGATGATAGAATTGAACCAAACTTGGCAAACAGAACTTCCAAGACCAACAGGAAATACTAGAAGGGGTTTGGTGGGCACTGACCTTGAGTTTTGGAGTTATAGTTCACCTTCATCCAAAGAGGACTGTGGACTCAAACAATGATGGATCTGGACCAAACTTGGTGCGAATACTCCGTATGCCCAAATATGAACACAGATGGGGTTTGGGGGAAATAGACCTTGACATTTGGGAGTTGTGGTTGCTGGGATTTATAGTTCACCTACCATCAAAGAGCATTCTGAATTCCACTAATTATAGAATTGAACCAAACCTGGCAAACAGGACTTCAAAGACCAACAGGAAATACTAGGAGGAGTTTGGTGGGCACTGACCTTGAGTTTTGGAGTTACAGTTCACCTTCATCCAAAGAGGACTGTGGACTCAAACAATGATGGATCTGGACCAAACTTGGCATGAATACTCAGTATGCCCAAATATGAATACAGATGGGGTTTGGGGAAAATAGACCTTGACATTTGGGAGTTGTGGTTGCTGGGATTTATAGTTCACCTACAATCAAAGAGCATTCTGCACCCCACCGATAGAATTCCACCAAACTTCCTACACAGAACCCCCATGACCAACAGAACATACTGTGTTTTCTGATGGACTTTGTTGACCCTTCTGACATCCCCCTTGTGACCCCCCCCCCAGGGATCCCCAGGTTGAGAAATGCTGCCTTCAGGCCATCCAGTCCAATTCCCTTCACCAGGGCAAGAAAATATAAGCCCTCCTGACAAAAAGCCATCCAGCCATATAGATAGATAGATAGATAGATAGATAGATAGATAGATAGATAGATAGAGTTATAACTGTTTTTGTTGAATTAGTTGAGATATTCATTGAAAGACTGGAGTGAAGTGTATTATAGCAAGGTGTCCCTCCAGCAAAAAGAAAGTTTTGGCAATTGAATCTACTTTTCCCATTTTTTAAAAAATCATAGAAACAATTAGGAAATGACATTTATAACCCAGGAGCAAAAAAACGTGTTACATAGTGTAATCATCACCTATAACATCAAGGCTTGCGTGCCAATTGAGTCTGGGATAATAACTCACACTCTTTCCTGGTGACACATTAAGAGTTATATATGCACATCTGACACATATTCCCGTTTGTTCCCCAGTGGCATGAATCCTACGAGTCTTGACATGTATGTGCATTGTGAAATTGTAGCGCCTTAGCATGCATCTACACTTCAACTGCTGTGACTCAATACTATGCTGGCATAAAGGCTCCCCATGGCTATAGGTGACTAAACCCAGGTGTCCTTAATGTGCTACACATTTCTACCATTTCGATTCTACATTAAAGACTATGCTTCCTTCCCGTAGTATCCTGGGATATGTAGTTTCATGAGAAGAACCATGAGCAGGATTCGATGCTAGTGTCCTTTACAAAAGCAACTCACTCTCGTGATATTCCAATAGATATAAGTTGACTGCTAGTTGTGGAAGTACATGGCAAGGCAAATCAATCAAGTTATACAAGAAGCCAGTGCAAAATGTGTGTTGTTTGGATTCACTTACCCCACAGATACAAGCACTGCCTGGCTCTCCTTGGCAAGTTTAGAGCAAACGTCTTGGTAGTAATCTATAGGAGAAAAAACAGGGGGTTAGGTGGCCAAAAAGGAAGAAATCTTGACCAACATTATAATGCGCTTACAAAGTGAGTGGGTGTGGATTTCACTGCTATGATTCTACTTGAACTGCCACAGCAACATTTTATGGAATCCGGGGAGTTGTAGTTGAGCAAGGCACCAGCACTCTTTAGTATGTGTGAATCCATTCTGTTTTAGATCTGTTTCTGCTTCAAATTTCAGGTGCTCTCCATTCTGCTTTTGGGAGATTATGAGGGCGGTCATTCAGATTCAGGATTCGGGATTTGGAATATTCCCAAAAATAGAATGGGGGAAAGGCGGGAGCACCTGAAAATAGAACGAAACCAGAACAAAACCAGAGTTGAAACAGAAGGAAAGCAAAACAAAAACAGAACAAAAACAAAATGAAACCAGGACAAAATCAGAGTGAAAACAGAATAAAGGCAAAACAAAAACAGAACAAAAACAATGAAAACAGAACACAAACAGAACAAAAAACAGAGTGAAAACAGAAGAAAAGCAGAACAAAAACAGAACAAAAACAATGAAAACAGAACAAAGGCAGAACAAAAACAATGAAAACAGAACAAAACCAGCGTGAAAAAAGCAGAACAAAAACAGAACAAGAACAATGAAAACAGAAAATAAACCAGGACAAAACCAGAGTGAAAACAGACGTAAAGCAAAACAAAACCAGAACAAAAACAATGAAAACAGAACAAAACCAGAACAAAACCAGAGTGAAAACAGAAGTAAATTGTAAGTCGCTCGGAACACTTTGGTGGAGAGCGACTAATTGAGAAATAAAGTGATGATGATGATGATGATTATGATGACGATGATGATAAAGCAAAACAAAACCAGAACAAAAACAATGAAAACAGAACGAAACCAGAACGAAACCAGAGTGAAAATGTTTTTGTTCTGGTTTCCTGTTTTTATTTTGTTTTTGTTCTGTTTTCGTTTTGCTTTCATTTTGTTTTTGTTCTGGTTTCATTTTGTTTTTGTTCTGTTTTCGTTCTGTTTTCGTTCTGTTTTCATTTTCATTTTGTTCTGGTTTTGTTCTGTTTTTGTTCTGTTTTTATTTTGCTTTCCTTTTGTTTTCACTCTGGTTTTGTCCTGGTTTTGTTTCCGTTTTCATTGTTTTTGTTCTGCTTTTGTTTTGCTTTCCTTCTGAAATGAAAACAGAACAAAACCAGAATGAGAACAGAAGAAAAGCAGAACAAAAACAGAACAAAAACAAAATGAAAACAGAATGGATTCTATGCCATTTTCACCCTTCTACTCTTTGGGAGGGAAAGCCTTGTAAAACAGTAACTCCTAGGTATCTATTACACAAAGCCATGGCACTAAACTGCACTATTTCAACAGTGTAGATGCATCATTATTCCCAGGGAAGAGGACACAGAATGGCCGGTCATCTCTTACCGATGCTTCCCATCATTCCGGCTCCCCCGTGGAAGAACACGAATCCTTTCCTTCGGCCAGCAGAGGGAGCTTTCGGCTGGTAGATCCGAACCGGCACTCCGTCGAAACAAAGGTCCTTGGTGGAGAGGCTAGGATGTAGCTTTGCGATCTTGAGATTCAACATGAAACGGGTAAAGCTGATCTGTTTGCAGAGGCCCGACCATTCGAGGATCTTGCCCTGTTTGGAAGAACAACATCAAATGAAAAACGGGACGACGATCTTTGGATGGATAGCGCTACGTAACAAAATTTTGAAATCTGTTCCTGGTTTGGAAGTGTGATTTTCCCTTTCATTGTGCAATACTTTCTTTGAAAGTAATTGGTCTACTCCAGAAACTTTGTGTGGTTGCCACAAACTATTGCTGAATTGGTTGCGACTCTCGCAAAACGAGCTGCAGGATGTCTCACAAAAACAAAGTCTCCAAACTGTAGCCCAAGATCCAAATGTCCTGGGATGATTCGTAGTCCTACAAGATCTTGAGACTTCTTGGCCTCACCAAGCTATGACTCCCAACATTCCATAGTATTGATCCGATGGCTGTTCAATAGGAACGGAACGGCATTAATTCCACCATATAGATGCACCCTACAACTTCTTTCATTCCTTGAAGTCCTCCATGTGATCTTGTAGCTGGACTGGATAGTCCTTGTGGTCTCTTCCAATTTCATGGTCCTATGATATCTTTGGCTCTTTGGAGTTCACCATCTGCCCTGATCTGATGTCTAGCTTCACCGCCCTCGACATATTTGGTAGGCTGAACAGCCACCACCCATTTGACCAATCCAGAGCCTATTTCGAATTTCTGTATCCCCAGAAAATTACTTAGGTGATCCCTTGTCACTCGAGGATGATGGTCCTCCAGATGTGGTGGAGGGTACGTAGATAGCTGTGGAGCCCTATTCTTGAGCCACATGTTCTCCCATAGTGAGAACATTGGTTTCCAGGTGGAAGGAGGTCCTGGTTGGGATTGGCTTGATGCATCTTCCTCTTGGCACATCTCTCCCTTTCGACCTCTGTTTGTGCCACTACTGCTGGTCACAGCTGACCTCCACTTAGAGCACTCAAGGGCCAGGGCTTCCCAGTTCTCGGTGTCTATTCCACAGTTTTTGAGGGTGGTTTTAAGCCCATCATTCAATCTCCCTGTCCACCAACATTACGTTTCTCATTCTTGAGTTCGGAGTAGAGCAACTGCTTTGGGAGATTATGATCTTTGGGCATTCGGACAGTGTGGCCAGTCCAGCGGAGTTGATGGCGAAGGACCATCGCTTCAGTGCTGGTGGTCTTTGCTTCTTCCAGCACACTGACATTTGTCCACCTGTCTTCCCAAGAGATTTGCAGGATTTTTCGAAGCCAGCGCTGATGGAATCATTCCAGGAGTTGCGTATCACATTCGAGCTCTGCAAGTGCAGCGTTCTTCTGAATGAAACAGAGAGTGTTTGAGGACCGGGACATCCATAGAGATACCAAGGTGCTTGTTGATAAAGCCATTCTCCTCTCAACCCTGCTATAAGCCTTCAAAACGTGGACTGTCTACAGACGTCCACAAAAGTCAGCATTGACACTGAAATGCAACACCGCCAGAGCTCTGCAAGTGCAGCGTTCTTCCGAATGAAGCAGAGAGTGTTTGAGGACCGGGACATCCATAGGGAGACCAAGGTGCTTGTTGATAAAGCCATGGTCCTCCCAACCCTGCTGTATGCCTGCAAGACGTGGACTGTCTACAGACGTCCACAAAAGTCAACATTGACACTGAAATGCAACACCGCCTGAGCTCTGCAAGTGCAGTGTTCTTCCAAATGAAGCAGAGAGTGTTTGAGGACTGGGGCATCCATAGGGAGAAAATGTTGACCATTTCCGCTCCCTTGGCAGCCACCTCTCCACAAAAGTCAACATTGACACTGAAATACATTGCCTGAGCTCTGCAAGTGCAGCGTTCTTCTGAATGAAGCAAAGAGTGTTTGAGGACCGGGACATCCGTAGGGATACCAAGGTGATTGTTTATAAAGCCATTCTCCTCTCAACCCTGCTACAAGCCTTCAAAACGTGGACTGTCTACAGAGGTCCACAAAAGTCAACATTGACACTGAAATGCAACACCGCCTGAGCTCTGCAAGTGCAGCGTTCTTCCAAATGAAGCAGAGAGCGTTTGAGGACCGGGATATCGGTAGGGAGACCAAGGTGCTTGTTTATAAAGCCATTCTCCTCTCAACCCTGCTATAAGCCTTCAAAACGTGGACTGTCTACAGACGTCTACAAAAGTCAACATTGACACTGAAATGCAACACCACCAGAGCTCTGCAAGTGCAACATTCTTCCGAATGAAGCAGAGAGTTTTTTGAGGACTGGGACATCCATAGGAAGAAAACCTTGACCATTTCCGCTCCCTTGGCAGCCACCTCTCCACAAAAGTCAACATTGACACTGAAATACAACACCGCCTGAGCTCTGCAAGTGCAGCGTTCCTCCAAATGAAGCAGAGAGCGTTTGAGGACCGGGATATCCGTAGGGAGACCAAGGCGCTTGTTTATAAAGCCATTCTCCTCTCAACCCTGCTATAAGCCTTCAAAATGTGGACTGTCTACAGACGTCTACAAAAGTCAGCATTGACACTGAAATGCAACACCACCAGAGCTCTGCAAGTGCAGCGTTCTTCTGAATGAAGCAGAGAGTGTTTGAGGACTGGGACATCCATAGGGAGAAAATGTTGACCATTTCCGCTCCCTTGGCAGCCACCTCTCCACAAAAATCAACATTGACACTGAAATACATCACCTGAGCTCTGCAAGTGCAGCATTCTTCCGAATGAAGCAGAGAGTGGTTGAGGACTGGGACATCCATAGGGAGAAAATGTTGACCATTTCTGCTCCCTTGGCAGCCACCTCTCCACAAAAGTCAACATTGACACTGAAATACAACAGCACCTGAGCTCTGCAAGTGCAGCGTTCTTCCAAATGAAGCAGAGAGCGTTTGAGGACCGGGACATCCGTAGGGAGACCAATGTGCTTGTTGATAAAGCCATTCTCCTCTCAAACCTGCTATAAGCCTTCAAAACGTGAACTGTCTACAGACGTCTACAAAAGTCAACATTGACACTGAAAGGCAACACCGCCTGAGCTTTGCAAGTGCAGCGTTCTTCCGAATGAAGCAGAGAGTGTGTGAGGACCAGGACATCCGTAGGAGACCAAGGTGCCTGTCGATAAAGCCATTCTCCTCTCAACCCTGCTATAAGCCTTCAAAACGTGGACTGTCTACAGACATCCATAAAAGTCAACATTGACACTGAAATGCAACACCACCAGAGCTCTGCAAGTGCAGCGTTCTTCTGAATGAAGCAGAGAGTGTTTGAGGACTGGGACATCCATAGGGAGAAAATGTTGACCATTTCCGCTCCCTTGGCAGCCACCTCTCCACAAAAGTCAACATTGACACTGAAATACAACATCACCTGAGCTCTGCAAGTGCAGCGTTCCTCCGAATGAAGCAGAGAGTGTTTGAGGACCGGGACATCCATAGGGAGACCAAGGTGCTTGTTGATAAAGCCATTGTCCTCCCAATCCTGCTATACACCTGCGAGATGTGGTCTGCCCCACAAACTAATCCACATCCCACCATTCTCTTGTAAACTCCCAACTTACCAGTGTCATTGTCATAATAAGTAAGCAGTGAAGGGTGCGAAGCTTCCATGGATGGTCAAATCCGGGGGCCATTTTCGTCTTGGACCGATCGTAATAAATTGCCCAGGTGATTAGTACGAGTAAGCTAATGGCTGCCATTCTTCCTGCCCAAAGTAAGATGGGATAGAGGTGTTCCATGTCCCCAACAGAATAAGGAGAACCTACCACCGCTGGAACTTATATGCAGGATGGACTACCAGTTGCTTCAACCAGAATATCTGTTTAGCTTTGTGTTGTTTTTGTATTGTCATGTTCCTTGGGACTGCCTACTGGTTGGCAAAATTGTTTCCGCCTCTTACACAAAGCCATCGGTGATTATTCATGTATTAGGAGAGGAGTCATGGATCACAATAGTTGTGAAATAGCTACGCCTGCTATTCAGATGTCCAACTGTGTCAAAGATGTTTGGGTGGCTTGGTGAAAATGGCCGAAATCGCAGACCTAAATCCCCCAGCTATGGCCGACCTATCAAACTAGTATAGTACCTAAGCATGTGTGCCAACTTGCCAGAACCTTCCTTCCTTCCTTCCTTAGGCGATCCCTCGTAAGATTGTCCTCCAAGTGTGGTGTCCTGGTGATGGGTACGTAGGTGACTGTGGAGCCCTATTCTTGACCTGTGTGTTCTCCTGCAGTGAGGGCATTGGTTTCCAGGTGGAAGGCGCTCCCGGTCGAAATTGGCTTGAGGCACCTTTCTCTTGGCATGTTTGTAGCACTGCCTAGCTTGAAAGAAGTCAGAAACGCCATCAGCCAACAACAACAAAAAAATAACAAAGCCAGTGGACCTGATGGGATCCCTGCTGAATTTTTTTAAGAGGATGGACCTGAGCTGACACAATAACTCCACCATCTAATTGAAAAAGTGTGGGTGACCCATCTTTCAATCTCTTTTCCTGCCCACCAACATTCCGTTTCCCGTTCTTGAGTTCGGAGCAGAACAACTGCTTTGGGAAACGGTGGTCGGGCATCCGGACAACATAGCCAGTCCATTGGAGTTGATGACGGAGGAACATCGCTTCAGTGTTGGTGGTCTTTGCTTCTTCTTCCAACACGCTGACATTTGTCCGCCTGTCTTCCCAGGATATTTGCAGGATTTTTCGGAGGCAACACTTATGGAATCGTTCCAGGAGTTGCATGTGATGTCTGTAGACAGTCCACGTCTCGCAGGCGTATAGCAGGGTTGGGAGGACAATAGCTTTAAAAGCAAGCACCTTGGTCTCCCTACGGATGTCCCAATCCTCAAACACTCTCTGCTTCATTCGGACGAATGCTGCACTTGCAGAGCTCAGGCGGTATTGTATTTCAGCATCAATGTTGATATCTATAGACAGTCCACATCTCGCAGGCATATAGCAGGGTTGGGAGGACAATGGCTTTATAAACAAGCACCTTGGTATCCCTACAGATGTTCCAATCCTCAAACACTCTCTGCTTCATTCGGACGAATGCTGCACTTGCAGAGCTCAGGCGGTGTTGTATTTCAATGTCAATGTTGACGTCTATAGACAGTCCATGTCTCGCAGGTGTATAGCAGGGTTGGGAGGACAATGGCTTTATAAACAAGCACCTTGGTATCCCTACAGATGTCCCAGTCCTCAAATACTCTCTGCTTCATTTGATTGAATGCTGCACTTACAGAGCTTAGGCGGTGTTGTATTTCAGTGTCAATGTTGACGTCTATAAACAGTCCATGTCTTGCAGGTGTATAGCAGTGTTGGGAGGACAATAGCTTTATAAACAAGCACCTTGGTATCCCTATGGATGTCCCAATCCTCAAACACTCTCTGCTTCATTCGGACGAATGCTGCACTCGCAGAGGTCAGAGGTGTTGTATTTCAGTGTCAATGTTGATGTCTATAGACAGTCCACGTCTCACAGGCGTATAGCAGGGTTGGGAGAACAATAGCTTTATAAACAAGCACCTTGGTCTCCCTATGGATGTACCAATCCTCAAACACTCTCTGCTTCATTCGGACGAACGCTGCACTTGCAGAGCTCAGGCAGCGTTGTATTTCAGTGTCAATGTTGACGTCTATAGACAGTCCACGTCTCGCAGGCATATAGCAGGGTTGGTAGGACAATGGCTTTATAAACAAGCACCTAGGTCTCCCTACGGATGTCCCGGTCCTCAAACACTCTCTGCTTCATTCGGAAGAACACTGCACTTGCAGAGCTCAGGCGATGTTGTATTTCAGTGTCAGAGTCTTTGCAGTTTGATCTTTAAATCCTCACATCGTGTCAGCTTTTCCAGTTGTTTCTCTGCAATTATTATTATTATTATTATTATTATTATTATTATTATTATTGATGGCTTAACAATAATAACCATTAAAACATTCTTGGGAGCTGAAGCGGTCCGCTCCGTCTTGGGAGCTGCGGAAGTGAAATGCAAACTACGGGGCGCATTATAGTGCAACCCCGCATTATGTGGCGTGGCTGAGCCATTGCAGGAATGCATCGCTTGCATTGTGTACACAATGAGGAACTTCCTGAGCCACTTTGCTTCATGGAAAACTGGTCGCTCCACTAGGGAGGAGCTAGATAAGCTCTACTTGTGTCGCCAAATACCTTCCCACCACAAAGGAGTTTTGTAGGTCACAACCCCAACAACGTTCCCCATTAACATTACAATAAGTAACACAACTTTTCTTCCTGGGTTGTAAATGTTATAATCCAATCCGTTCTATCACAAAACATGGGGAAAACTAGAGCCAATTGTGCTGCACGATGTCCCTGCCGCCAAAACATCTATATATATAAATTTGTCAGGGGCATCCAACGGAGAAACAAAACTCAAAAACACCCCAACAAAACTTAACCAAAATTCCCATGCCCATAACACAACCCACAAGGTACAAACATATCTACTCAAAATGAAAAACAACACAACAACACACTCACAAAACGGCAAAACAACAAAACTCAAAAATCCCCCAACGAAACTTAACCAAAATTCCCGTGCCCATAACACAACCCACAAGGTACAAACATATCTACTCAAAATGAAAAACAACACAACAACACACTCACAAAACGGCAAAAGAACAAAACTCAAAAAAACCTCAAAAACACTTAACCAAAATTCCCATGCCCATAAGACAACCCACAAGGTACAAACATATCTACTCAAAATAAAAAAACAACACAACACACTCACAAAACGGCAAAACAACTGAGCATGCGCATTGGTGCCCAGCCGCAAGTTCCATCGCGCGAGCACATGGCCTTCCGGCCAACGTTCCCTCTGCGGAAACCATGCCCACTCCAAGCCCCGCCGCGCCGCTTCCCGCACACACACACACCCCTGCCGCACACACACACACAACCCCACACTCCATCACTCCCCCGCCGCCGCACACACACACGCAACCCCACTCCCCCCGCCGCCGCACACACACACGCAACCCCACACTCCATCACTTCCCCCGCTGCCGCACGCACACAAGCAACCCCACTCCCCCGCCCGCACACACACACGCACCCCCACGCTCCATCACTCCCCCCGCCCCGCACACACACACGCAACCCCCACTCCCCCCGCCGCCACACACACACACACAACCCCACGCTCCATCACTCCCCCCGCCGCCGCACACACACACGCAACCCCACTCCCCCGCCGCCGCACACACACACGCAACCCCACGCTCCATCATTCCCCCACCTCCTTTTACTTCACGCCACCTCAAACCCCACCCCGCCCCTTCCCGCCCTGTCAAAATCTAGGAAAGAGGAAGGAAGGAAAGAAGGAAGAAAGAGAAAGGGAGGTAAAGAAAAAGGGGGAAGGAAGGAAAGTTAGAGAAAGAAGGAAGAAGAAAAGGAAAGAAAAGGAAAGATGGAAGGAAAGAAAAGAGAGACAGCAGAAGAGAAAGAAAAAGGGGGAAGGAAGGAAAGAGATAGAGAAAGAAGAGGAGAAGGAAAGATGGAAGGAAGGAAGGAAGGAAGGAAGGAAGGAAGGAAGGAAGGAAGGAAGGAAGGAAGAAAGAGGGAAGGTTGGCCACAGCAACGCGTGGCGGGTAAAGGTTGTTATTTCTATTATTATGATGCTATTATTCTTATGAGACCCTTTTAGGGGGAATGGGAGAGGTGTCAGGTCCCAGAGGCAATGCATTGCATTATTGTTATTGTTATGATGGTGGTGAAATAAAAGGAAATAAAAAGTGAAAGAAGGAAGCAAACAGGGAGGGAAGAAAGGCAAAGGAAGAAAGGGGGAGGGAATGAAGGAAAGAGAGAAGGATGAAACCAAGTAGTGAAAGAAGGAAAGAGGTAGAGAAGGAAGAAAGGAGAGAAAGGGGGAGGAAAAGGGGGAAGGAATAGTTAGGGACCTCTCTTTCATAATAGTCCAGATATCTACCCCAACTTTGATAAGTTTTACTATAGGCCACAGCAACGCGTGGCAGGGCACAGCTAGTTATATATATAATGTTTTGGCGGCAGGGACATCGTGCAGCACAATTGGCTCAAGTTTTTCAAGTTTTTCTAGTTTTTCCAAGCAGAACAACTACTTTCAAAGTAAGGACTCCACCATTAAACAGAATTTACTCTGGACTGTGCTTTGACCTGCTTGAATATCACTGCTTGGGCGCTAGAAACGATGCGCATACACAGACTGGGCCACAGCAACGCATGGCAGGGGACGGCTAGTCATCCATATCAATGAAAGTGTAATGTTCGTTTAACTCAAAAACCACTGGACGAATAGACACCAAATTTGGACACAAGACACTTACTAACCTAAGGAGTGACCATCACTAAAATAAAATTGATTTTGTTACCTAGGGTTGTAGTCGCTGGGATTTATAGTTCACCTACAATCAAAGAGCATTCTGAACTCCACCAATGATGGATCTCAACCAAACTTGGCACAAATATTACACATGTCCAAATATGAACCCAGATGGAGTTTGGGGGAAATAGACCTTGACATTTGGGAGTTTTAGTTGCTGGGATTTATAGTTCACCTACAATCAAAGAGCATTCTGAACTCCACCAATGATGGATCTCAACCAAACTTGACACAAATATTACATATTTCCAAATATGAACCCAGATGGAGTTTGGGGGAAATAGACCTTGACAATTGGGAGTTGTCGTTGCTGGGATTTATAGTTCACCTACAATCAAATAGCAAGAACTCCACCAATGATGGAATTGAACCAAACTTGGCACACAGAACTCCCATGACAACAGAAAATACTGGAAGGGTTTGGTGGACATTGACCTTGAGTTTGGGACTTGTAGTCAGGGACATTTGGGCATATTGAGTATTCTTGTAGAGTTTAGTCCAGATCCATCATTGTTTGTGTCCACAGTGCTCTCTGAATGTAGGTGAACTACAACTCCCAAACTCAATGTCAATGCCCACCAAACCCTTCTAATGTTTTCTGTTGCTGGGATTTATAGTTCACCTACAATCAAAGAGCATTCTGAACTCCACCAATGATGGAATGAACCAAATATGGCACACAGAACTCCCATGACCAACAGAAAACACTAGAAGGGTTTGGTGGGCATTGACCTTGAGTTTGGGAGTTGTAGTTTACATACATCCAGAGAGCACTGTGGACAAAAACAATGATAGATTTGGACCAAACTTTGGCACGAATACTAAAAATGCCGAAATATGAATACTGGTGGAAATTGGGGAAAATAGACCTTGACATTTGGGAGTTGTCGTTACTGGGATTTATAGTTCACCTACAATCCAAGAGCATTCTGAACTCCACCAATGACAGAATTGGGGCAAACTTCCCACACAGAACTCTCATGACCAACAGAAAATACTTAAGGCCATCCAGTTCAACTCTGTTCACTGGGGTAAGAAAATGCACAAAAACGACTCCCACGGCAAACAGAAGACAAAATAGCATATCCACACTCTCTTCCAGACTACAGCTCCCAGCATCCTCTAGACCAGGCATCATCTGAATTATCTCCTCTCTCTCTCTCTCTCTCTCTCTCTTTCTTTCTTGCCGTATTCAGATTTTCTTGGTGTGTTTGTTGCCAGTTCATAAATGAGGCGGTCCTTTTTTTTCCCCACACCAAAACACTAGGCTTTTTGTATAAGTTTTTCCACCTCTTTGGGTCTGTTGAGTCTGAGCTTCGAAAAATGTTTGGCCAGGTGGCCCCAGCTCTAAAAATAGTGCAAGGAAATGCATAGAAAGTGCCCCGAAAGGCCTCTGAGGGTGTTGATTCCAAGCTCTAAAAAGGCCTCCAAAGTGCCAATCTCTAGCTGAAAACTACTTTCAAACTATCTCCATTCCTAAGCCTCTCCGAGATGCGCCTTGGAGGTATGGCTTTGTCGTGGCTCCAGTCTTTCCTGGAGGGTCGATCCCAGATGGTGAAGCTGGGAGACGCCTGCTCGGACCCCTGGCCTTTGACCTGTGGGGTCCCGCAAGGCTCCATTCTGTCTCCCATGCTTTTCAACATCTACATGAAACCGCTGGGAGAGGTCATCCGGAGTTTTGGAGTTGGGTGCCATCTCTATGCAGATGACACACAACTCTACTACTCTTTTCCACCTAATTCCAAGGAAGCCCCTCAAGTGCTGGACGAGTGCCTGACCGCTGTGGCTGTCTGGATGAGGACGAACAAGCTGAAGATTAATCCGACAAGACAGAGGTCCTCCTGGTCGATCGTAAACCAGAGTGGCAACCTGTGCTGGATGGGGTTGCACTCCCCCTGAAGTCACAGGTCCGCAGTTTGGGTGTCCTCCTGGATTCTTCACTTACGTTTGAGGCTCAGGCGTCAGTGGTGGCCAGGAGGGTCATCTGAAATTTGCACAACTAAGACTCGTGCGCAGAGGCGGCCCTAGGTAATTTTCAATGGTAAGCAAACAATATTTTGGTGCCCCCCCCCCCAACCAATCATTGATATATATTTTCTGTGTGCCATATTTGATTCAATTCCATCATTGGTGGAGTTCAGAATGCTCTTTGATTGTAGGTGAACTATACATCCCAGGAACTACACTTGCCGCATTTGCTCCCTTGCCTGGCCCGCTTTGGGTCCGGAGGCGTGCCTGAAGACCCCGGCGTGTGCACCAAAAGTCACCTCTTCTCCTGACTTTCTCCTCAGCCATTGGGACCGAGAGAGAGAGGGAGAGAGAGAGAGACAGTGGAGATGCCCACCTTTCCTGAAGGTAGGCAAAAACAAAGGAGGGAGCGGAGGTGGGAGATACCTCCAGCCGGAGGGGCTCTCTCTCTCTCTCTCTCTTGGTCCCAATGGCTGAAGAGAAAGTCAGGAGAAGAGGCGACTTTTGGTGTGCACGCTGGGGTCTTCAGACATGCCTCCGGACCCGAAGCGGGCCAGGCATGGCGGCTCCGCCCCTTGGCCCACCCGCGGATTGGGGAGAGGAGAGGAGGCGGGTGGAGCGCCGGGGGATCGGGAAAGGGAGCCGGTCATGGGGAAGGGATCGAACGCGGAGAACGATTGAGCGCCGGCTCTGCTCGCGCACCCGGTGGCCGGGTGGAGCAGGAACAAGAGGGGCTAGGCGAGGCTCAAGGGCCCGGCCCCTTTGGGAAGAGGATCGCCCGGCAGCGAGGCAAGAAAGCCGAGGCTCCCCCCGGACTGCTAGGGCTGTTGTGAGCTGAGGGGGCGCTCCTCAAGTGGCGGTCGAGGGGCATTTACAGAGGCGCCTCTGCGCCCCTGGCAAATAAAAAGTGTTCTGCGACCGCTTACTTCGCATAATGGACGAGCCGTCCCTGTCTGCAACGAACTGAACCTTTAGACCTAGCAAAGGCGGATCTGGCCAAGGTGGTCCACGCCTTAGTCACCTCTAGACTGGATTACTGCAATGCACTCTACGTGGGGCTGCCCTTGAAAACGGCCCGGAAATTTCAGATGATCCAACGGGCGGCAGCCAGGTTGTTAACTGGGGCTCCTTACAGAGAGAGGTCAACCCTCCTGTTCAAGGAGCTCCACTGGCTGCCATTCATCTACCGGACCCAATTCAAGGTGCAGGTTCTTACCTACAAAGCCCTGAACGGTTTGGGACCCGCCTACCTGCGTGACCGCATCTCTGTATACGAACCCACGCAATCCCTTCGATCATCCGGGGAGGCCCTGCTCTCGATCCCACCAGCTTCGCAGGCGCGATTGGTGGGGACGAGAGAGAGGGCCTTTTCGGTGGTGGCCCCTCAACTCTGGAACTCATTCCCTAAAGACATCAGACAGGCTCCAACTTTGGCAGTCTTCAGGAGGAACTTGAAGACGTGGCTGTTCCAGTGTGCCTTCCCGGAATAATGACCCCATAGCACTTTGTCCTCCAAAGCACTTTACATTTCTTTAGGTCTGCTCGTATGCCCTTCCACAAACACCAGTATCACCTTCCGTTCATGTCCCAGCATTATTTCCAATTTTAACTTAACATTTGGCCTTCCCACTGTTTTTAATTATGTGTTGTTTTATTGATAATGTTGTTTCTTATTGTCTATGTGTTTTAATTGCTTGTATTGTTGTTCTTATTGCTTGTATTGTTGTGTTTGGGCTCGGCCTCATGTAAGCCGCACTGAGTCCCTTGGGGAGATGGTAGCGGGGTACAAATAAAGTGTTGTTATTATTATTATTATTATTATTAGCTGCTCACATCTGTGGATACTCAAATCCAAGTCGAACCCTTCCCAAGCGTCTAGGACTGTATTTTCGAATGATGCGCACAGATCCAAGTCAGATGGCTTTTTTTGCAGTGGACAGATCGGGATTGTGTCAGTGTTGATTGTTTCCAAATGCTGAGATCTTTCGTCCGATCCCCACTGGGACCACCTATACTGGTTGATGCCAGAGCCTTTGCCTTTCGATTTTGAGGTCTTGATAACGGCTGAGTTTCTCCTGTTGTTTTCCTTCAATGGCGACATCAATCATCCAAATCTTTTTTCTTTTCCACAGTCGTGATGTCTGCTGTATTGTGTTCCAAAACTTTGTCAGCCTGGATTCGAAAGTCCCTCGGTATTTTTGCGTGTCCATTTTCCACTCCCTTTGCAGGTTGATGATCCCTTTACCAGTTCTTTATGACTGGCAGGTGATCCTTGTAACATAAGTTTCAAGTACCTTGGGAAGTCTGATCTGGCCACGGTGGTCCTGTCAGGATTAATTTAGTTATGTCTGTGTTTTAAATGTGCTTCTATGTATTGCCAATATGGATGCCACTGTGAATTAGAAATGCTGTTCAGAATGTTTATACTATGAGGCTGTGATTAAGTGAACTTGAGAAAAGTAAGATAAGGTTTGCTCTTTCTGGGAACAGAAGGGAGTAGCCAGTCTCAGCAAGAGAAGATAAGCAGATGTGAAGAGGCTTTCGTTTTGACTAGTTCCTGAATTGTAGCTCGCTGTAGTAAGACGTGTCTGTTGAATGTTCTTAGTAAACTTAGTTTCTTTTGTAACTCAAAGCCTTGCAGAGTCCTTATTTTGCAACTCAGTGTCTGCTCTTCTAGCATTCCTTCCGCTGGGCATCGTCTGACTCTGACAGGTCCACACACTGGTTACATCCCAAATAGATTACTGCAACATGTTCTACCTGGGGCTGCCTTTGAAAATGGTTCGGAAACTTCAGTTAGTTCAACGGGTGGCAACCAGATTACTAACTGGGGTGGCATACAGGGAGCATACCACCACCCTGTTATGTCAGGTCCACTGGTTGCTGGTCCATCTCCAAGCCCAATTCAAAGTGCTGGTTTTGACCTATAAAGTAGGCTTAGTAACCATGGAAAAATATGGTTCTAAACTCGTTTCGTTTTTAGGGGGCCCTTGCGTTTCGTTTTTTTAAAGAATTCCGAAATTTTTTTAAAAATTTCGAAATATACGAAATTTTGTAAAATTACGAATCGATTCGTTAATGGCGGACGCGATTGCGCAATATGCTAAAAAAAACCTCCAAACGGGACAGGGGGAACTTCTGAAGCTTCCCTCTCCCTCTGTTGTTGACTGTTGGTGTGATAAAACAACTATATTATATTATATTATATTATATTATATTGTTGTTCATTCATTCAGTCGTCTCCGACTCTTCGTGACCTCATGGACCAGCCCACGCCAGAGCTCCCTGTCGGCCGTCACCACCCCCAGCTCCTTCAAGGTCAGTCCAGTCACTTCAATGTTCCTATATTAATATTATAATATATATTATATTATTATATATTATATTATATTATTTATATATATTATATATATATATATATATTATATAATAATATAATATAATATGCAATAATATTCTATTATATTATAATTGTATATTATATTACATTATATTATAATATATTATATATATATTACATATATTATATTATAATATACAATTATAATATAATATAATAATAATATAGTAATATAATATATGGGAGCCCCCGGTGGCGCAGTGGGTTAAAGCACTGAGCTGCTGAGCTTGTTGATCGAAAGGTCGCAGGTTCGATTCCGGGGAGCAGCGTGAGCTTCCGCTGTCAGCCCTAGCTTCTGCCAACCTAGCAGTTCGAAAACATGCAAATGTGAGTAGATCAATAGGTACCGCTCCGGCGGGAAGGTAACAGCGCTCCATGCAGTCATGACCTTGGAGGTGTCTACGGACAACGTCGGCTCTTCGGCTTAGAAATGGAGATGAGCACCACACCCCAGAGTCAGACATGACTGGACTTAATGTCAGGGGACTACCTTTACCTTTAATATAATATATAACATAATAATATAATATACAATACTATAATATAATAGTATTAATATAATGTAATATTATATAATATATAATGTATATTATATTATTATTATATTATATTATTATATTATAATTGTATATTATAAAATATAATTACAAAATTACGAAAATAATTACGAAAATTGGAAAAATTGTTTCGATTCTTAATTACTCCTCACACTATTCCTGCATGGCTCGATATGGGATCGTAAGCTAATTTAAATACGAATTAATAACGAATTACGAAATTAACGAACTGGATCACCCAAGCCTACTATAAAGCTCTATACTGTTCTGGCCCAGCTTACTTGTCTGAACGCATCCACCCCTACGTCCCACCTCATAATCTAAGATAATCCTGTAGTTTCTCAAGTCGCTCCTGACACCAGCTCTCTGTCGCCACTAGATGGCTTCCAAGGATGCCAAACGAGAAGGGAGAAGCGCTGGTGAGGAAGAGGCCCTTCCTGCTCTTCTCTCCTTGCCACTGAATTCATCCAGACCCAGTAGACTTCTCTCAGTCTCATGTTGTGATTGACACAGATTGCATCCACACGGCCGTATGAACACAATTTGCTCCCATTCGAACCTCCATGGCTCAGTGCTACAGAATGCTGGGAGTTGGAGTCCAACAAGGTCTTTCCGACTAACAGATAAGGGTTCTTTCTCCCACCTTCAACATTATTCCAGAGGTATTTATACACTCCACTTGCCTCACTCTGAACAAACCTCTGAAGATGCCATTAGCCACAGATGCAGGCGAAACATCAGGAGAGAATGCTACTGGAACATGGCCATATAGCCCAAAATCTCACAGCAACACATATGTTTTGGACTATGGCTCTAGCAAGTTAGAACACTAGTATATGTTTTGGACTATAGCTCTGGCAAGTTGACAAATTGGTTAATACAGTGTTTCCTCGCTACTTCCGCGGTTGGCTTTTCGCGGACTCAGTGTGTGGTTAATGTATGGGAATATAGTGTTCCCTCGCTACTTCGCGGTTCGCTTTTCGCGGACTCAGTGTGTGGTTAATGTATGGGAATATAGTGTTCCCTCGCTACTTCGCGGTTCGCTTTTCGCGGACTCAGTGTGTGGTTAATGTATGGGAATATAGTGTTCCCTCGCTACTTCGCGGTTCGCTTTTCGCGGACTCAGTGTGTGGTTAATGTATGGGAATATAGTGTTCCCTCGCTACTTCGCGGTTCGCTTTTCGCGGACTCAGTGTGTGGTTAATGTATGGGAATATAGTGTTCCCTCGCTACTTCGCGGTTCGCTTTTCGCGGACTCAGTGTGTGGTTAATGTATGGGAATATAGTGTTCCCTCGCTACTTCGCGGTTCGCTTTTCGCGGACTCAGTGTGTGGTTAATGTATGGGAATATAGTGTTCCCTCGCTACTTCGCGGTTCGCTTTTCGCAAACTCAGTGTGTGGTTAATGTATGGGAATATAGTGTTCCCTCGCTACTTCGCGGTTCGCTTTTCGCGGACTCAGTGTGTGGTTAATGTATGGGAATATAGTGTTCCCTCGCTACTTCGCGGTTCGCTTTTCGCGGACTCAGTGTGTGGTTAATGTATGGGAATATAGTGTTCCCTCGCTACTTCGCGGTTCGCTTTTCGCAAACTCAGTGTGTGGTTAATGTATGGGAATATAGTGTTCCCTCGCTACTTCACGGTTCGCTTTTCGCGGACTCAGTGTGTGGTTAATGTATGGGAATATAGTGTTCCCTCGCTACTTCACGGTTCGCTTTTCGCAGACTCAGTGTGTGGTGCCTTTCAATCTCTCCTCATTTCTGCCTCACCCTCGGAACTCGAAACACACATATAACATCCCTACTTCATAGATTTTCACTTTTCGCGGGTGGTCCTGGAACGTAACACCCGCAATAAGTGAGGGAACACTGTACCGCTCTGGCAAGTTGGCACATTGGTTTAAATATGGGAGGATTTGTTCTTTCCCCTTTTTTGAAAAGGGTGATCATAGTGGCATCCTTGAAATCTGCTGGGATTTTCTCGGTCACCCACACTTTTTCAATGAGATGGTGGTGTTGTGTCAGCTCAGGTCCATCCTCTTTAAAAATTTCAGCAGAGATCCCATCAGGTCCACTGTCTTTGTTTTTTTTTTTCTTTGACTGATGGCGTTGCTGACTTCTTTCAAGCTAGGCAGTGCTACAAACATGCCAAGAGATTGCCGTCCACCTGGAAACCAATGCCCTCACTGCAGGAGAACACGCAGGTCAAGAATAGGGCTCCACAGTCACCTACGTACCCACCGCCAGGACACCACACTTGGAGGACAATCTTACGAGGGATCGCCTAAGGAAGGAAGGTAGGTAGGTTAGGTATTATACTACGGCTCTGGCAAATTGGCACACTGATAGACTATGGAACAATGGTTCTGGCAAGTTGGCCCACTGGTTTATATGTTTGACTACAGTGCTGGCAAGTTGGCACATTGGTTTACATATGGGACCATGGCTCAGAGAAGTTGACACACTGGTTCCGTTAGTGGACTATGGCTCTAGTCCAACCGGGTTGTGACGTGGCTGGTTGGTAGTTGAATTAAAATCACTACGGACCAAAAGGAGCCAGCCCAGGTAAGCTCCAGACAATTTGTCTAGCTTGCTGTCAACCTTTGCATCCCGAAAGATAGTTGCATCTGTCAAGTAGGAAATTTAGATACTGCTTAGGTGGGGAGGCTAATTTAACTAATTTACAACGCCATAAAATCTCCATCAGTATGCAAAAGAATGAGGAAGTACTGGGTTGTTGTAGGTTTTTTCGGGCTATATGGCCATGGTCTAGAGGCATTCTCTCCTGACATTTCGCCTGCATCTATGGCAAGCAATGAGGAAGTGCTCCATCGGTGTCCCAAGTGGACAGTGAAGCGATAGCTCCCCCGGTGGCCGGAATTTGAAGCATACCCTCATAAAGCTGGAAAGTTAAATAGCCTCTGTGTGTCTGTTGTGTGTCTATGGCACTGAATGCTTGCCATGTATGTGTGCATTGTGGTCTGCCCTGGCATGTTGCTGGAAGACTGGCAGATTGGTGCAGGTATTGGACTATGAGGGTTGAATGAAAAGTAATGTCTCCACCTTTGTTCCTTGGGTTTGGATGGGAATATTTTAATAAATCAAACGCTGAAATAATCCTTAGAATGTGCTCTTTAACTACCACTATTCACTTTTCCACATAATAATCAGACAATTGGATACGTTTCTGCAAAGAGTGAACAAGTTTTCTGAAGCCGTTGCGGAAGAAGTCGACACTCTGTTTCCACAACCAGCGTCTCACAATTCTCTCATCATGGGTACTCATCGTGCACAGATCTCTCAATGTATTCATCAGAAGCATAACGATGTCCCCGCAAATCTTTCATTTTCGGGAACAGATGGAAGTCAGACGGTGCTAATTCTGGACTGTATAGAGGATGCCGTACGGTGGTGAGATCCAGTCTCTGAAGTTTCAAGTCTGTGCGCTTTCATTTCAGGCATCGGCATCCTGGGTACTAGGCCTGGGTAACAACGGAAAAATTTGTTTCTAAAATCGATTCGTTTTTTGGGTTTTTTTGCGTTTCGTTATTTAAAATAATTACAAAATTTTCCTTTTAAAAAGTTCGATTACGAAATTTCGTAAATGTGAAAAAAATTACAAAACATTAACGAATCGATTTCCGAAACAATAACGAATCGATTCGTTAATGGCGGACGCGACCGCGAAATACGCTAAAAAACCTCCAAAAACTTCTGAAGCTTCCCTCTCCCTCTGTTGTTGACTGTTGGTGTGATATTATAATTTTTTTTCACTAATTAAACAAAAAACAACCATAAAACTTGCCCCAGACATGCGGAAATAATAACGAAACGACCTCAAAACAATAACGAAACGAATACAATAACGAAATACGAAGCATTTACAAAACGTTTTTGAAAATTCGTTTTTTTAAATAATTGCTCCAGAATGGTTCGTTATCGTTTTGTAATTGAAAAAATTAACGAATTATTAACGAATTACGAATTACGAATTAACGAAACGAAACCGCCCTAGGTTCCCATCGTGCACAGATCTTCCAATAGCCAAGCAAAGCAATAATGTGACCCATACGTTCTTGTGAAATGCCGAATATGCTTGAAATTTCTCTCTGAGTGATACCACAATCATCCTAAATCAAGTGTCAACCTTTTGCTTGTGAAACTCAGTGGTTGCTGTCACAGGACGTCCAACTCTTTGTTTATCACACAAGTCAGATGTTCCCACCTCGACATCTTTAAACTTACTCGCCCAACGACGTACAGTACTCACATGAACACAATCCCCACAACCAGCTTGAATTCTCTGATGAGTCTCTTTTGGGGTGACACCTTCTGCTGTCAAGGATTCAATGACTGCACGTTGCTTAAGTCACATTGACCGACTGTCTGCACAGAGTTCCATACTTTGTACTTTAACAACACAACCTTTCAATGCTAAGGCAATGCAACATTGTCAGTGCAAGAGGCCAAGGTCTCATTTTCCTCCCCAAGCTACACCTCAACCAGGAAAAACAGATTCAATTCAGGGCGGAAAGGAGAGCAAAGGCCCCCTGAAAACCCTAGGCAAAGCAACCAAACAAACAGGATTGGAGAGATACCTATTGCAACACAGCTTCCCCTTCACCCAGAAAAACAACAAAATCCAGGGATTGCAAAAGAGATTGCTGCACTGTTGTAACACAGTTGCTGAAAGCTTCAACACAGAGGTGGAGATTATATTTATGGGGTTGCAGCTCAATGCTATGGAAATATGGAGAACGTGGTTATGGGATGATATCTCAATGCTATGGAAACATTGAGAACGGAGATATGGGATCACCACTCAATGCTATGGGAATACATAGAGTGATGGGATCATCTCAATGCTATAGAAGCATGGAGAATGGAGTTATGGGATCACCGCTCAATGCTATGGAAAACATGGAGAATGGAGTTATGGGATCAGATCACAATGCTATGAAAACATGGAGAACGTGGTTATGGGATCACATCTCAATGCTATGGAAACATGGGATCACAGCTCAATGCTATGGAAGCATGGAGAACAGAGTTATGGGATCACTGCTCAGTGCTATGGAAGCATGGAGAATGGAGTTATGGGATCAGATCTCAATGCTATGGAAACATGGAGAACAGAGTTATGGGATCACTGCTCAATGCTATGGAAGCATGGAGAACGGAGTTATGGGATCATATCTCAATGCTATGGAAATATGGAGAACGTGGTTATGGGAACACTTCTCAATGCTATGGAATAGATAGAACCAAGTTATGGGATCATAGCACAGTGCTACAGAAACATGGAGAACGGAGATATGGGATCCTATCTCAGTGCTATGGAAACATGGAGAACGTGGTTATGGGATCATATCTCAATGCTATGGAAACACTGAGAACGGAGTTATGGGATCACCACTCAGTGCTATGGAAATATGGAGAACAGAGTTATGGGATCCTATCTCAATGCTATGGAAATATGGAGAACAGAATTATGGGATCCTATCTCAATGCTACGGAAACATTGAGATAGGAGTTATGGGATCACTGCTCAATGCTATGGAAATATGGAGAACATGGTTATGGGATCATAATGCTATGGAAATATGGAGAATGTGGTTATGAGATCACCACTCAATGTTATAGAAATATGGAGAATGTGGTTATGGGATCCTATCTCAATGCTACGGAAACATTGAGATAGGAGTTATGGGATCCTATCTCAATGCTATGGAAACATGGAGAACGTGGTTATGAGGTCACCACTCAATGCTGTAGAAATATGGAGAATGTGGTTATGGGATCCTATCTCAATGCTATGGAAACATGAAGAACGTGGTTATGGGATCATATTTCAATGCTATGGAAACATGAAGAACGTTGTTATGGATCATATCTCAATGCTATGAAAATATGGAGAATGTGGTTATGGGATCCTATCTCAATGCTATAGAAATATGGAGAATGGAGTTATGGGATCCTATCTCAATGCTATGGAAACATTGAGATAGGAGTTATGGGATCCTATCTCAATGCTATGGAAACATTGAGAACGTGGTTATGGGATCATATCTCAATGCTATGGAAACATGGAGAACATGGTTATGGGATCATATCTCAATGCTATGGAAACATGGAGAACGTGGTTATGGGATCATATCTCAATGCTATGGAAACATGGAGAACGTGGTTATGGGATCATATCTCAATGCTATAGAAATATGGAGAACGTGGTTATGGGATCACTGCTCAATGCTATGGAAATGTGGAGAACATGGTTATGTGATCATAATGCTATGGAAATATGGAGAATGTGGTTATGAGATCACCACTCAATGTTATAGAAATATGGAGAACGTGGTTATGGGATCATATCTCGTTATTGAAATATGGAGAATGTAGTTATGGGATCCTATATCAAGGCTATGGAAACATGGAGAAGGGAGTTATGGGATCAGATCTCAATGCTATGGAAACATGGAGGACGTGGTTATGGGATCATATCTCAATGCTATAGAAATATGGAGAACGTGGTTATGGGATCATATCTCAATGCTATGGAAATATGGAGAACATGGTTATGAGATAACCACTCACTGCTATAGAAATATGGAGAACGTGGTTATGGGATCCTATCTCAATGCTATGGAAACATGGACAACGGAGTTATGGGATCTTATCTCAATGCTATGGAAACATGGATGCTGCTGATGCTAAAGAGAAAGGAGGAAAGTGGGAGGAAGGAGAGAGAAACCAGAAGAGTAAATGGGAGTGTTGCAATGCATGTGTTGTTTTGCATTCAGTGGTGCTTATTGTATCACCTTATTCTCCCCTGGCCTTGAACTCCAGGCAGCCGACAAACATTCAAACAGACAGCCATAAACGTTGGCATCATGACAAACAGCCAGAAGTTAAAATGTAACTAGAAGGTCAACAGAGTCCGAACCATATCCATGTGGAAGACTCCCGATTTGGCTGAAGGTTACGGGTTGCAATAACACTATGTAACATTTCCTAATTGGTTCTGCCATAAAAACACTGGAAAAAATGGATTAAACTGCAGAAACTTTGTCTTTGCAAGGCATCCAAGTAATGGCATTGATAACCCACGAACAAAAAAATGTGTTAGATAGTGTAATATACTATAATTATAATACATATAATACTAGCTGTGCCCTGCCACGCGTTGCTGTGGCCTATAGTAAAACTTATCAAAGTTGAGGTAGATATATGGACTATTATGAAAGAGAGGTCCCTACCTATTCCTTCCCCCTTTTCCTCCCCCTTTCTCTCCTTTCTTCCTTCTCTACCTCTTTCTTTCTTTCACTACTTGGTTTCATCCTTCTCTCTTTCCTTCATTCCCTCCCCCTTTCTTCCTTTGCCTTTCTTCCCTCCCTGTTTGCTTCCTTCTTTCACTTTTTATTTCCTTTTATTTTACCACCATCATAACAATAACAATAATGCAATGCATTGCCTCTGGGACCTGACACCTCTCCCATTCCTCCAGGGTCTCATAGGAACAATAGCATAATAATAATAATAATAATAATAATAATAATAATAATAATAATAATAGAAATAACAACCTTTACCCGCCACGTGTTGCTGTGGCCAATCTTCCCTCTTTCTCTCCTTCTTTCCCTCCTTCCTTCTTTCCTTCCCTCCCATCTTTCCTTCTCCTCTTCTTTCTCTATCTCTTTCCTTCCTTCCCCTTTTCTTTCTTTTCTGCTGTCTCTCTTTTCTTTCCTTCCATCTTTCCTTTTCTTTCCTTTTCTTCTTCTTTCTCTAACTTTCCTTCCTTCCCCCTTTTTCTTTACCTCCCTTTCTCTTTCTTCCTTCTTTCCTTCCTTCCTGTCTTTCCTAGATTTTGACAGGGGGGGAAGGGGCGGGGTGGGGTTTGGAGGTGGCGTGAAGTAAAAGGAGGTAAGATTGGGGCGGGGAGTGATGGAGCGTGGGGTTGTGTGTGTGTGTGCGGCGGCGGGGGGAGTGGGGTTGCGTGTGTGCGTGCGGCGGCGGGGGGAGTGATGGAGCGTGGGGTTGCGTGTGTGCGTGCGGCGGCGGGGGGAGTGATGGAGTGTGGGGTTGCGTGTGTGTGTGCGGCGGCGGGGGGAGTGGGGTTGCGTGTGTGTGTGCGGCGGCGGGGGGAGTGATGGAGTGTGGGGTTGTGTGTGTATGTGCGGCAGGGGTGTGTGTGTGTGCGGGAAGCGGCGCGGCGGGGCGTGGAGTGGGCATGGTTTCCGCAGAGGGAACGTTGGCCGGAAGGGCATGTGCGCGCGCCAGGGAACTTGCGGCTGGGCGCCAATGCGCATGCTCAGTTGTTTTGCCGTTTTGTGAGTGTGTTGTTGTGTTGTTTTTCATTTTGAGTAGATACGTTTGTACCTTGTGGGTTGTGTTATGGGCATGGGAATTTTGGTTAAGTTTCGTTGGGTTTTTTTTTAGTTTTGTTTTTTTGCCGTTTTGAGTGTGTTGTTGTGTTGTTTTTCATTTTGAGTAATATGTTTGTACCTTGTGGGTTGTGTTATGAGCATGGGAATTTTGGTTAAGTTTCGTTGGGTTTTTTTGAGTTTTGTTGTTTTGCCGTTTTGTGAGTGTGTTGTTGTGTTGTTTTTCATTTTGAGTAGATATGTTTGTACCTTGTGGGTTGTGTTATGGGCATGGGAATTTTGGTTAAGTTTTGTTGGGGGGGTTTTGAGTTTTGTTTCCTCGTTGGATGCCCCTAACAAATTTATATATATAGATAATATAATCTATATATATAAATCTGTAAGGGGCGTCTAACGGGACAGCAAAACTCAAAAAAAAACCCAACGAAAATTAACCAAAATTCCCATGCACATACCTCAACCCACAAGGTACAAACAAATCAAATCAAAATAAAAAAACAACACAACAACACACTCACAAAAGGACAAAACAACTGAGCATGCGCAATGGCGCAAAGTCCCTGGCGCGCGCACATGGCCAAACAGCCAACGCACCCTCCCTCCCTTCCAGCCATGCTCCGCACACCCACGACGCCCCCCGCCTCCTCCTCCCCCCCTCCGCTGAAGCCCCGCCCACACCCACCAACGCCCCGCCCCTGCACTCCTCCTCCTCCTCCCACCCCCCTCCATTGAAGCTGCTGGGATTTATAGTTTACCTATAATCAAAGCATTCTGAACTCCACCAACGACGGAATTAAACCAAACGTGGCACACAGGACTCCCATGACCCAACAGAAAGCACGAGAAGGGTTTGGTAAGCAATGGGAAGGAAGAAAGGAAGGAGGGAAGGCAGGAAAGAAAGAGGTACCGAGGGAAGGAAGAAGAGAAAGTAGAAAGGAAAGAAAAATAAAAGGAAGGAAAGGCAGGAAAGAGGTAAAGAAGGAAGGAGAAAAGGAAATAAAAAATGAAAGAAGGAAGGAAACATGGAGGGAAGAAAGGAGGCAAAGGAAGAAAGGGGGAGGGAATGAAGGAAAGAGAGAAGGATGAAACCAAGGAGCGAAAGAAGGAAAGAAAGAAAGAAAGAAAGAGGTAGAGAAGGAAGAAAGGAGAGAAAGGGGGAGAAAAAGGGGGAAGGAATAGGTAGGTACCTCTCTTTCATAATACTCCAGATATCTACCTCTACTTTGAAAGGATTTACTATAGGCCACAGCAACGCGTGACAGGGTACAGCTAATATAATATAATATAATATAATATAATATAATATAATATAATATATATAATATAATATAATATAATATAATATAATATAATATAATATAATATAATAATATCTATATAAATAAAAATGCAATGTTCGTTTGTGGGATTGACATAATTCCAAAAACACTGGATGAATTGACACCAAATTTGGACACAAGAACCCTAACAACCCAATGTATGTCCTTCACTAAAAAAAAAAAATGATTTTCTCATTTGGGAGTTGTAGTTGCTGGGATTTATAGTTCACCTACAATCAAAGAGCATTTGAACTCCACCAACAATGGAATCGAACCAAACTTGGCACACAGAACTCCCATGACCAACAAAATACTGGAAGGGTTTGGTGGGCATTGACCTTGAGTTTGGGAGTTGTAGTTCACCTACATCCAGAGAGCACTGTGGACTCAAACAATGATGGATCTGGACCAAACTTGGCACGAATACTCCAAATGCCCAAATATGAACACAGATGGAGTTTGGGGGGAAATAGACCTTGACATTTGGGAGTTGTACTTACTGGGATTCATAGTTCACCTACAATCAAAGAGCATTCTGAACCCCACCAATGATACAATTGGGCCAAACTTCCCACATAGAACCCCCATGACCAACAGAATTTGGTCAGTATTTTCTGTTGGTCATGGGAGTTCTGTGTGGGAAGTTTGGCCCAATTCTCTCGTTGGTGTGGTTCAGAATGCTCTTTGATTGTAGGTAAACTATAAATCCCAGTAACTACAACTCCCAAATGTCAAGGTCTATTTCCCCAAACTCCATCTGTATTCATATTTGGACATATGGAATATTTGTGCCAAGTTTGGTCCAGATCCATCATTATTTGAGTCCACAGTGCTCTCTGGATGTGGGTGAACTACAACTCCCAAACTCAAGGTCAATGCCCACCAAACCCTTTCAGTAATAACTGTTGGTCATGGGAGTTTTATGTGCCAAGTTTGGTTCAATTCCATAGTTAGTGAAGTTCAGAATACTCTTTGATTGTAGGTGAACTATAAATCCCAGCAACTACAACTCCCAAATGTCAAGATCTATTTTCTGCAAACTCCACCAGTGTTCACAT